>OZ022493.1:9632051-10232051 GCA_963989405.1 Trypoxylon attenuatum | reverse complement strand
CTGCATTTCGTTAATCCGCGGTCAAATTTGCGTTCGAATCCGGAGACTGAGACAAAAATGCTTGATATCCATATAAAATCTGTATATGGAATACTCCCACTACCAATTTCATTCCTTGAATAGAGCTCTTTCAATATGAATACGATTTAAATGTATTAAAGCTTATGATATCCAATTGTACTTGCTAAAAAAAAACGTTAATAAATCTATTGATACGTGATCAGATTTCATTGTCCAATTAAGTTCATTACAATTACAATTATAATTACAATATTATTACAGTTTAATATTGTCACAATTCTAATCTATTAATATATTAACTTATTGTTGCATTGCTCAAAAAAAATCTTTCTTCAAATTCTAACGATTCATTGAATTGCAAGAAACGATTGAAAATTAATAATACCGATAATAATAATATTTCCACACACCACTACACAATAATATCTACCCTAAATCCGAAGAGAAAGGGAGTAGAAAAAGAGATTGACGATGAAAGAAAAAGAAAAGTCAGGATGACTGTGACAGAGTTGAAACATTTAGGAGGGTATCGAAAAATTGTAGAATCACACGCGTGTACACTTATGACTGGGGAACCGCGTATTTCGGAATCATAGTGTAAAGCTTGACCAACCATCCGGTTGGGTTTGGAATTCACATCGGTGGCAAACGAACATTTTCCACACGCCAGGAGAATCCCAGAGCGGACGACTGAGCACGCGTCGCAAAATTAAATTCTGCTAGCGGACATCTCGCCAGTGGGATACCAACCCCTCAACCCCTCCCCCCCCCCCCCCCCCCTCCCCCATTCTTCACGTCCTCGATTATTACCTGCCACAACCTTCCGATCGAGGTACTGCAAAATTAAAAAACCCTATTTCTCTGGCCTCTCAAACATTCATCGAAGAAATCGATCGAGAATTTTGTGGTTTCGTGTCCTTCGCAAAATTGTTCCACGTGCCTTGGAGGTAGCATAGTGGATGTTCTTTTTCCCCATTTTTCGAAATATCTTAGATGCGACGGTAAGCGGGGGTGAACTGATGGAGCGGAATGATTACTCTTGGGATTTTACCATTATGAATGCAAACACGACGAGGAGAATTTCAGGACAGCATCCTTCGTATGGATAATTTTAATAATTTTACTTGTATTATAAACAACTTCAACTAGTTCAGCTGAAGGAGAATAACTCGTTGAAATTCGATGCAGTGCCTGATTTCAATTGAGATTTGCAAAGTGGAAATCATGATTAATCTACATTATACTCTATTATAACTCACGCATCATAAAAGAGTACATTATGGTTGTGATGCAGTCGGTTTCGTCACTGGTAACCAAAAGAACTCTGATCAGATTAACGATAGTAAATGTATTTAATATATACAGTTAAATTAATCTATATTCACAGATTTTATATATATTTATATATTTATATATTTTATATATTTTATATTTTTTTTATATTTTATATTTTATATATTTATATATTTTATTGTTTCATTTCCATCCTCTACTGTAGTTTTCAAATTAGTTACATTCAGATACAAATTGCAGATTCAGTGTGTCAATAAATTTGAACAAAAAGCATCAAAAGGTTGAATGAAATTTTGAGAATATTGCTCCCTCGAGTAGTTCAATATTTCAAGCGTATCCAATTATATCAGAAGATTGTTGAACTAGATCTAGAGGAACCATGTTTGTTTTTGCTGAAAAGTAGTGTATCTCCTTTCGTAAAAAATTCACTACATCCGGTAGGGCACACACTATTTCCCTCACGAGCCATAGAAGATTCTGCCCTCTCGTTCCTGACAAGAAAACGCTGTCGGTTTCCTGAGGATCAGAATTCCCTGATGTAATCAGGCGGCAACATGGCAGTGGCACGACCACTGTCGGATAAAAAGGCAAACAGGGATCCTTAGATCTTTCTAGGAACTTGTAGAAATAAGAATTTAAAGCATCAATTACACGCTGAAGATTCTGCTGATGCCATGGATATCTTTGTCCTGAAAGTAAGCTAGTTGCACTGCCTTTTCGCGATTCATTACTCTCGCAATTATTCACTACTCCCTTCGTTCTTACTGTCCTGTCTCGGTTCTGGTTTCGTCCTGCAATTTCTTCACTGTCACAGAATCTCTCCCATTTCTTTCACGGACATCCGAATCTTTTTTAATTGGAGCAATTTGGATTCAGCTGAATTGTAACGACAATACCATAGAGCAAAAAGCTCGCTGAAATTCTTATCTGATTTCCCGTGCTCCCAATTGTGATCATTTAATTTTACGAAATGCATTGGAGTAACAATTTGAATCGCGATAAAAGAAAGAGATTTCTTCGTGTTAATCAAAAAGATTTAACTTCGTAATTTATTTATTTCCACAATTATTAAGAGAATCAATTTGACGATTATAATAAAATAAAAGTGTCAACGATAATAAGTATGTATCTCGATCTCGAGCCAATTCACATAAAACAAAAGAAATAACAAATAAAGTTCTACCCAACGTTTCCACAAGCTCCATTAGCTAATTCTGAAATAGAATACAACGTTGTTATCCATGAAATCTCTCAAAGCACACTGACAGACCAGACGGTGCAGAAATCCGGCTGAAAAACTTGTCGGGGTGGTTACTCTCTCAATTAAAGGCGGAAGCTGCGTGTGCGCCGGTAGTCTGGTTAATCTCTTTCTACTTAAGCAGATTAAAGCCTCCTGTAGACGTGACGCGGAATACCATTACCCTCGTTATTGTCAGCACGAATCCGGGTTAGTTAACAGCGACTGAGAGAGCGATAGCCTTGCATTCAGCTCTCTCACCCCTTTTTCCAATCTGGCACGCGCGAGCCGCATATCAACGCGTCTCCTACTGTCAACGGATCCCTGTGGTAATCAGGCTGCACCTGCACCCGGTTCCTCTGCTTCTCCTTAAGTAATGGAACTCTCTAAGGGATGAACAGTACTCTATAGGGTGGTTGTTAAGCAAATATAACTTAGAAATTCAACCCTCAAAGAAAAACAAAAAACCAATAAATACTATTGTATAAGAATCCTATCTACAAATTTCCTCCTTTAATCGACAGTAGAATTTTAATGAAATATTTTAATAATTTATTTTGATAGATAACAGTTTTTATCGTTCCAGATTTCAATAATCTAACAGGTTTTCATGGAAATGTAAACAGAGTATATATTTATATTCCTGCTGTCATGAGAAATCTCTACCTATCAACCGACCTGCCACGTTAGTATTATTAAACGCAACAATACGCTAATGCGAATTTACTTGTTACACAACATGCAATTCCAATCAATAATAATAAATTTTCATCGATTCAGCAGAGTAACAATTCCATCCTTAAATCCAATATATTGACTCTCACGAATGTCATTGTTGATCTGCATCCACAATTGGCACCATTTGCCAAATTTCCCCTGATTCTCACGTATCGTATTAACAGGATACTAAATACAGTATTGAACAAGCATCGGAGTAATCGTACATTGAGCAAAGTCTGTCGTTGTAATTCGTGACGAGCCTTAAATTCGTGTAAGAGGATTCACCCTTTGTCAAAGTAGTTGGCATTGAGTAAGCGAAGAGGAAAATGGAGGATTTTCATTCTACAGTGATATCTCTAAGATTCCACTTGTTATTTCAAATTCACCAGGTATAAGGAAGCTAAGACAGTATAGCGAGGAGACGAGAGGATCAAGAAAGCAGAGTCGAGAAAGATGAGGCGAACGAGAGAAACAGAGATAAATGGAGAGACAGGCCTGTGAGGAGAACTCAGGGAGTAATAAGAATTCAGGCAGTAATTACACACCAGAGACTTTTCCACCGTAGCTATCTTTCTTCTTCTGCTTTCTCTCTCCTTGTCCAGCGGGCTTTGTTACGTTTTTCCAGTCTCTGGAGGTTAACGAGTAGGTGTCTAGCGGCTCTCTAAGGAACAAGGAGGTCGCGCTAGCATCAAGAAACGCGTCCACCTCGTTTTTACTTCTGTGGAGATTTGACTTCGCTTTGCCTCCTGCGAAGATGCTCCTATCCATAGGTCTTTCTCTCTCGAAGTGTCACCTGCTCCGATAGGAAAACCCTTCGACACTCGACTGATAGCTCTCGTTAATCTTGCCACGCTCGTCGTGGAAAGAGTAAGAGTTTATTTGCATCAAGTAGATTCGAGAGATTTCTTCTACTTTTTACATTTCTCTTTGCTTTTCACTTTGATCGATTGGGAAATGAATCATTCATACAATTGGCTCGTGTAAAAGAATAATGCCTGTATGTATCATTATTATGTATTGATTTATGTATATTAGTATAGTATGCATCTATCTCGTATAGATAATAGAATATTCTGAAATAATCTGACGATTTAGTCAAATCTTATTAACAATACAGATTTTAAATGATATTTGGCTTTATTTGTGACAGTTGGAAGGGTTTCAAGGACGAAGGAATTGAAAATCTGAATCATAGCTTAAATGGTTTGAAGAGAAAAATCGATGACTAATTTGTAGAGTTTAAATGTATCGATCTAGTCGATCTATAGTTTATATTTAGCTACAAAGATGTAGAAACATCGAAAATCTCTTGAACTCGCTTCATCAAGTAATATCCACAAATCAGTGACTCAAAGTTTGACAGTATCCCATAAAGATAGGATTTTTCAGTGAAAATACAAGTCCTACATTCAGCTGGGCTTTACCAGAAGAAAGTAGAAAAACCAGTGTCCCGGTAGTTCCTGTTTCCGCAGTGCGAAGAAAACCGGCAATGTTCCTCTGTAGAGAAAGTTACTTTGTAGCGGAGATAAAAAGTTATTTGGATCTTGGAAAATATTCTCGAGAAACTGTTCTACGAAAATGAGACTCGGAATTTTGTCATTATGGATGCAAACACGAGCAAAAGGATTCGAGGACAGGAACCTCGATATCATTAATTCTTGTTACATTTCGCAAAATCCTGCAACACGCTAGTTACGCAAAATAAAAATAAGAAGGTACCATACGATGCATCGTGTTACTCGAAAATTGCGAATTAAGAAACTAGACTTCGTATTGAAATAGTTAAATAGAATTTTTTACTTTCCTCTATCCACATATATTTCGCTTGAAGTTAAACGTCAAAAGGATCGTAAAGAAGACAAAAGAAGCTACGTTACAGTGAAATAAAGTACGATTTATTACCATAGCGAAATGCAATATGCACGCGAAATAAATTTATCAAAATGGAAAAATTCTAACAAAACTGACAGCATAAAATATATTGACTTTAGTATCTTATTCTTATAATTTATGATTCAGCAGCATGAATATCCACTGTTAAAAATTCTTGATTTATCCAATTCGGATAATCGAAGTTAAAAATGTCACACATTTCGTATTTCACAGAAATGCGAAAGTGATGAAAGTCGATAACAGAGTCAGACATCAGATTCGCACGAAACATCGATTTGAGGTCTCGTTAAAACCATATTCTCCTTGAGACACTAACCTCCGATCGTAACAAAGGAATTTTCATGTGAGACGGCGAGAGGCAAAAGGGGATGGACGTCTCATTTGATAGACGCCGACCATCCTGCAAGAGCACGTAGACGAGAGTGACGCCGGTAATGGGTTTCGGTAGCAAGATATTTCGAGAGTATAAGGAAAGTGCAACTATGATTGATGAAACCCCTTTGTTATCGCTCCACCTTCCCATCTTCTTGATAATGTGCTTGCTCGTGGGGAATTGTATCCGAATCGAGTGCTGCTTGCGGCTCTAAAACAGCCGACTTGCGTACACTCTCGCTTGGTAGAAGCTTTCCAACGAAAGTGCTCTTTTTTCCATAAGTGTCACTCGATAAAATCGTCGATAAGTCAATTTTTCCAAGAAATTTCCGAGAATTTCTTCATTGCGTTTCTTCCAATCAAATTCACCAGATTGAAATGGAAATTTCAAAGACAAGACTATGTAACATACGTAGTAAAAAATTATAGATAATAATTATGAAAGAAATATATACAATATACAATTACGCGTTTAGAAATTAATTTCACGAGAGTTTTCTTTGTAAGATAAGAATTTCTATTTGCACGAAATTTAATAAGAATGATTGAGTATCCAAACAGCGGATCTACCATCGCTAATCATGATGTCTGGGATGTAAACTCAGTGGCTCGCTGAGAATTTCAGGAACTTCCACTCGAACTTGAAAGGAGTGAGGCTCGAGGCTGTAATCGAGCAAGGTATAACCCTCCTCATCCCTTTCATTCTTGCGGGATGCTGCTTCAGCAATACAACTTGCTCGTCTATTTCATTTGGCCCAAGGACACTGGGAAAATCCCGCGTGGATTACGGGGCTCACAGATGATGTGTACCACCAGCGCCAATAACGGTTTGCAGTTGGCCACAGCTTTTGGCCCCTCGACCGCTTATCCCTCAAATTCACTAGCCAGATTAGCAACCGACCACTTCAATTAGGGAGTGCATTCCGAGAGAATCGGATCGACTCTCGTTGACTTTCGACTGATCTCAGTCCGTATGTCACGGATTCAGTGAACTATACTATTAAAACATTTAACAATAAGAGCTACTTTAATGCGGCTTATATTCCTGTCGTAGTAGTAACATAGGACATTTTTACAGAACTGTATTTTAGTACAATATTTCTATTTTACTTCTTTATCATTATTTCCTTTGTGAATTTAAATAATCTGATTCATTGATGAAGATAGAATAGTCGTTGAAATGAGATTCCTATAGTAAGTTTATAATTCAAAGGATTTGTTCGAATTCTATGTCTCATTAGTAGAAAAAATCTCACGAGTTAATTTAACATTATGACGCCTCAGAATATTCCACTGTGTCGTTTTGACACGGTACCCAGTGATACTCGACTCTCAAAGTATAAAACATAATGAACAATTATTCTTACCTACTCTCAAAACTAACCACGTGACTTTGAAATAGCTTTCACTCTCTCTCTCTCTCTATCTTTCTCTTTCTTCGCGGCATTTCGTTTCTATTTACAACTTAAATTGGCCGGCGTTTTTCTCAAACCCGAGTACGTTCCATGACCCAGATTTCGAGTAGAAGAGCTAATTGGTCATGCCGACGATATAATCGTTAGTCAGTGAGGAGCATTAATGACCATAGAGAGAAAAGCAGCGACTAGAACGAGGATGGAAAATTCAGTGACTAAAACGTCTTTACAGAGTCGTGTGTGTGTGTGTGTGTGTGTGTGTGTGTGTACTCAAAGGAGTAAAGGAAGCGCGTAATTTCCCGGTCCGAGTGCGTGTCTGGGTTTTCGGTTGCATCGCTTCGAGGCTCGTTAGCATTCACTGGCATTAGAGGAACTGAAGGAGGAGAAGGTAACGCGTCCGTGACACCGTGTTAATGACATAGCCGAGTGAGCAGAGAACTCGCAGCTTAAACACGCACGGGACATTACGTCCTAGAGGAAGCTTGCAAGGCTCACGCTTAAGAGGGACGTTTCAGTGTAAAAAGAATACTGCTGCGTCGTCTGTAACGATGTATACCCTTCGTTCTATGAATATGGACGACTCGTGGAAAGTTGTCGCAGGGTCGACTTAATGTGCTTGCGACCAGCGCGAACGCGAATCTAACGTTATTCAAAAGGATATAAATTTCAAGATTATTGTAGTTATATCGAGTGAGAAATGAGAGGTAAATGGAGATGGATAGAAAAGGTCGAGATATTCTATTTAAAAGTTCTCATTCCAAATATCTCTCTTTATTGTCTAATTTTAATATTTCAGTTAACTCCTTAATTTTCATCAATATAATAGTCTATAATTAGACTATAGTGCAGATCAGTGATACTGTTAAAAATGAATTATACAAAAAAACCTGAAATTCACACTTAGCGATCGAAACCTTCGCGAATACGATACAGTCAATATATACAGGGTGAGTCAGTGACTTTGCACCAAACTGAAACCACGTATTTTGGGGGTCAATAGGAGCCTAAAAGTCCCGGAACACAAAGTTGAAATCTCAACCCTTTCGGAATTACAGGGGGTTGAAATTTTAAGTTTTAAAAAATCATATCTTCCGACAGGATAATACTAGAGTCACGGGTCTTTTTCTAGAATGTGTGGGAGGGCCCAGGGTACCTGGAAAGAAATAGAAACGATGTGAAAATTATTATTAAGCCACATTATTATTGATTTTCTTGTAGTTCTTCTATGAACGTGAAATTTGCCCGTTTAGAGAAAATCAATAATAATGTGGCTTAATAATAATTTTCACGTCGTTTATATTTTTTTCCAGGTACCTCGGGCCCTCCCACACATTCTAGAAAAAGAGCCGTGACTCTAGTATTATCCTGTCGGAAGATATGATTTTTTAAAACTTAGAATTTCAACCCCCTGTAATTCCGAAAGGGTTGAGATTTCAACTTTGTGTTCCGGGACTTTTAGGCTTCTATTGACCCCCAAAATACGTGGTTTCAGTTTGGTGCAAGGTCATTGACTCACCCTGTATATATAGCAATCTAGAGTGATTCAAGCACGACGAAAGAGAGTATGAGCATCTTCGCATAATCCCGAATAGGAAATAAATTGTCTCAGCTTGAGCTAGTGTCAGACTATCAGCAGGTAGCATATTTCGATGTAGTCGCCCCCGTTTCTGTCGACAATTTGCGGGGAAAAGGTGCTCGTTCGTTCGCCAAGATAACGCCTCGCATCACGAACTTAATCCGGCGCCTGCAATTTCGGGAGGTGTACTCCTCTACACTACCAACGTACAACAGAGCAGGAAGTCACGGAGTGTGCTTTACTTTTTCCCAGAGCGATTGCACTCGCGCGAGAGACCCTCAGCTTTTTGCTATCGCCATGGGAAGTAGAGCAGAGTAAATTCCTTGGCACTGTTGGCGAAAGTTAATTCGGATCTAGAGTCGAGTCACTGCATTGTGAGACACATTCTTCGTGGAGATGATGTGAACGTATACCGACCAGTACGTTATCTTAATTGCACACATCTATTTCAAAGAAAAATTATTTAAAACCTAGGATAAACTCGTTAAAAGTCATTGCGATATTTAATGCGTTTAAAGGATTCGTTGTATACTAGATGAAAGTAATTAAAATCTAGTAATGTGTAATTAATCCTATTTATCGTGTTGTATAAAGGCAATTTTTCATTCTGACTTTTTATAATGATTGTTGGGTAACGCGAAGAATGTTTTGTCATTAACAGTATTATGTAATACACCAACAGTAGACTTCAAAGAACTGACGTCAACGGGGAGGGGGGGTTCAGTATCTGCTTTGAAATGTATTGCTAGCGCTTCGAGCGTGCAAAATGACAGAATTCATTGAATATTTCCCCGTGACATCTGGGTTCTGCCAGGCGACTTACAAATGCTGGCATCCTATATTCTGCATTTTATTGAAATCACGCAAACACTTGCCAGAAATCTCCGAGCGATGCTAGAAATCTGATTTCTCCGTTTCTGCATTGAATACGTAATATTTCAGTATCCTCTTGGAATAAATTTATGGATCACGGGGGTTTAAGCTGCTGGGTCAGTTTCAGTCGTAAATTAAAGCCTCTAGTGTTGTTTGCGATTCCATAAGGGTTCTGTCGGAAATCGATGGAAGGAGAACGTGTTGATAGAATTGTTCGAGAGCTACTGCTGTCAAGAGGGTTTATAGCGAGCTTTTAGGATATTCTAGAAATGCGGATCGAAAATGTATCAATAAAAAAACAAACGGATTGGAAAGATTTATTTAGAATTATTTCCATAGAAAATTTGTCAGAAGAAGTGATTTAAAAATAGCAAAGTACTTTTTTTTATAAAATGTCAGTTGTTATGATTCAATTAGTAAAAATCGTCTCTTTATTAAAGAATATAGTCGACTATTTATATTCGTGAGTTTAGTTGAGAAAAAGGTAATATTTTTTTAACTGAACGCTTTGTACTTCCAAACGCAAATATTTACCTCGAATGGTACGTATACATATAATTTCCGGTTTGAGAAATAAATTCTAACGACACATTAATCAGTTTAATGGCATTATCGAAAGGCTACTTTATAAATAGCAACAGGTCACTGCAAATAATTACGAATATATCTATAATTAATTACAACATAACTGTTGGCAATTCTCTCGTTAAATAAAACTGGTTTACGAAAACAGAAATTATACACGGTTCACTGAATCCATTTAATTTCAAGATAGAAATCGAATGCGGGACAGCTATAGATTTTTCCGGAATATGCAAAGGAATTCAGGAAAAATGTACCACGAAATTTCGAGCATCAGTGGCCGGAATTGCGCAGTCTAACGAATTTCTCCAAGACGATAGTAGCGAAGAGAATTCCATCGAAAGCAGATTTTAGATTTGCTGGGCATTGTAGAGAGAAATAGCCGGATCCTAGAGGAATACGTTTTCCTGCATTGAAACTAGATCGTAGCGTGTATCAAATCTGCGGTAAAATAGGCGCAGCAACTACTCATCTATAAAAATACACAAAACAAGAGAGAGAGAGAGAGAACAATGATAGTTAAAAGGAGAGACACATAGTCTGGTGATCTTGCGCTAAAATTTCGTTGAAACTTTAATGACTTTTTGCACCCTCGAGCCACGCCACTTTATTTTAAGGGCACTGTAAATAACTGCACCATCCAGATTCGCGAAACTTTTCCCAGTTAATTCGTACATGTAATGGCCAGTTTTACTGAATTTCACGGTAGCAATTCTCGATCGAATCTCGAAACGGTCAGACGACTAATTCTACTTGAGGATCGTAATTTAAATAAAGTGCTTATGATGCGGTTCGAGTTACGAATTTACCTGCAATTAATCAAATGTCGTTTTATTTTTAACTTCAAGAGTCGACTAATTAAGTATATCACCCCAGTTTAAAATTCAATTTTATCATTTAATTCGTTTGGAAATTCGCTTTCGGCTTAGCAATGATTCTCTGTATCTAGAAATGTGATTTATATCGATAATATAAAATTAAGTGAGTCCAAAAATCTTGACTTGAACGTAAGTCCATAAATTGCACACGTCACAAGAGTAATTTTCTTTAATATTACAATTATTATATAAATAGCAGATTTGAAAGTAAATTTTTCTTGTCATGAGTAAATATGTCCAGTTAAAAATTTAACCAAAACAGTAAATAACTGTGAGTGAGTATTTCAATTAAAGCTGCAACATTAAAACTAATAAGAAATATATGAGAAATTTATTCTATGCATTAGTGGTAGTCTTTTCCACTGGTGGTTTAAAATTAAGAGTAGCTTGCCATACGAAGATTAAAATCTCCTGGAGGATAAGTGAATCCACAACTACGTTTAAAGGAAGAAGAAGAAACCACCAAATCCGAGAAACTATATATGTATACTACTATGCACTGACTCCACTCGCACTTCTCTCGGAGTCTTCATCCGCCAGATAATTCGAGTTTGATGACTGC
This sequence comes from Trypoxylon attenuatum, assembly GCA_963989405.1. Classification (NCBI taxonomy): domain Eukaryota; kingdom Metazoa; phylum Arthropoda; class Insecta; order Hymenoptera; family Crabronidae; genus Trypoxylon; species Trypoxylon attenuatum. Next base: position 10,220,629 of record OZ022493.1, on the reverse strand, counting down.
ATATATGTAGAGAGGGAGAAGCGTAATTAGAAATTCATGAAACACTCACAAGCAAGCGAGGTATATACCTCGTATATGGTAGAAGGGTAACATCTGTTCAAGGAAAGAAAGAAGAATCAGAAGGAAAAAACAGTGAAGAGTAAGTTTTCGTGGTCTAAGAGAAGTCGTGTTGTAACAGCTGGCTTTGCCGAAAAAGGTTTTCTACCTAACGCGATATTAATTTTCTCAATTTCAGAAGTCGCGGAAACTTGCGAGCCCACACGCGAAACGCTCTCTCCATTTTTAATCGCTTTGTTCTTCGCTTCAGGAAAGTTAGTCGCGCTGCCTCGGCGAGAATTTATATCCCTCGTGATCAATCTTTCTGGGTTAAGGGGATTCTGCAAGGTGCATTGTTGAAGGTAAAATACTGTTGAAGCATGATCTTCTTCCAACTGATGTTCAATCCTGCTCGACATTATATAGTTTCATTACTATATTCTGCTATTAATAATTCAAAAGTATTGTATTATTAATTGGAAATAATTCGGCGTATTAATTTAAAGAACAGTTTTACATATTATGTAAAATACATAATTTTAGATACATATAAGATTACGTTGTATATAATCTTCTGTTTAAACTTTATTCGATTATCGATTAAACGTTATTGAAAAAAGTTCAATGATTACTACGGTGAAAAGATACTATCGAACATTGTCAAAAATATTTAGTCAGCACAATGATCATGCTTACTCCAGCAGTATTGCTTATCCCTAGACTCCATAAATCCAGAAAACCTTAGAGAATTCTCCCTCGAAAATCTTAAGGGAAAACCAGCAGACACATTACTGATATATTACATCGTAACTCAGGCGCGACGATCGCCCTGAAAGCGAAATCAAATTAAAGCGACATTAAAAATGCATTAGCACGAGTCATTCTTTCGCAACAGCAGGACCCCGTTGGGCCCATTTCTTCGGCATGAAAAAGTATAGTATCCGAAAACGATCGTGGGAAATTAGCGCGGGAACAAAGTGTTATTATCATGACTTTCCTCTCGCGTTCGACTTTTCTCCTGCGATTTATCCCTTTGAAACAGAGATGATTAAGACTAACAATGACTTTGATTGCACAGAAATTCGAAAATTCTTTTAGAAATTAATTTGATGTAGGATGAAATCGATTTGAAATGAATCATCTTATGAAATAGATTCGTTAGAAATTTTTAACTTGTATTTGTACTTAATGATTGACGTTGTCCCGTCTATTATGGTACATGGAATTAGAGAATGTCGAGAAGATTTATATTAATCCTTGCAGAGATTTACCGGTGTTCAGTGGTAATTGCTTGCGAAAAGCAATTTCTCCTGTGCACAACTGATTTCAGCGGGTTTCCTTTATCCGATTTGCCGTATAAAGGTCCCTACTGACGTTCGATGTGGGCCTCCAGCGGGTTTTAATCGCATTAGTTGGTTCTAATGGGTGACCAACAGTCGGCCGTAGAGTAATTTCTAGCAAAATAATGATGGACCGCTGGTCGAATTGATTTTCAGATTTTGTGCTTTCAAGACATTATCAAATAATTTCAATGAATTTCAAAACCCTAACTTTACTCTAAAGAGATTCCCTTACTTTTCATACAAACGTTTAAAACCTAATTATTTTCCTATATTAATAGTAAATTATAATTCTAGTTTCATATTAGAATTCGACTTCGCTTCTTTAACTTTTGCACAAGATTCCACCATTATTGAATCAAGTTCTAACGAACTAAAAATATAGAAAAATTCCTACACGATTGATTTTATAATTCAATTATGCGATTAATTATTATTGATTAATATCAATTGAGATGGATTTAAAGACACTTATAACATACGAAAATCGCTTGTGGAAGAATGACGATCTAGCAAAGTAAAAAAGCTGCTTTTCCCAGAAAGCACTAAGCTTCGCGAGGAAACTTTAAATTGAAGTTAAAATACGAATCGAATGTCAGTGCACAAGATAAACTTTGACCTTTCTTTAAGACGAAAGATTAGCAGGATTCTCGAAATCGTAGTTTCTAGTCGGGTTTGGTTAAAGAAGTGCACTTTCGAAAGTTCTAAACCTTTAACATCAGTTTCTTAAAACATGTCACTCAAGAGATTCACTTACCTCTAACCTCCCATTCACGCAAAAAGACGCAGTCACACAACTTAATGAACCCTGTTTCGAATTTGGTCAAGTGAAGGATTCTGTTTGCTCAATAGTTCCTAAAATAGAACTTACTTAGCTAAATAATCGCCAGCAGTAATAAGAATAATAATTAACAAATTTGTTTAAATTTCGAAAAATGCATATCGTATGAAAAATGAGTTATACAATTTCCATATCAATATACACGTCATTAACAACCAGGCATATTTAAAATCTTGCTGATTCATTGCGAAGTTCAAAACGCAAGGCAAAAAGAGGTTGATCGTTTTTCGAAGGGTTTCCCGAGAGCCATATTCACGTGATAAGCTTGACGGAGGTTATTCACGAGTAACATTGGCCTTGTCAGAGGAGCATATCATGGGGTCCCAAAGATAAGACAAACACAGCTGACCAAGCATTCCTCCTCTAAGACACTTAAATCATAATCCAATGGTGTGCACACGATACGAACCCTCGCGAGAACGACGAGGAGATAAATTACATGGCAAAGCCTTGAGATAAGTTCTATAGCTGAGGAGGATGACGATGGTAACAAGAGTAGAGGGGAAGGTAAAGATCGGAGGAAGTGTCTAAAGGGGAAGGGTTGAGAGAAGGCAGAGTTGGTAAGTTGGAAGTGTCATTGCAAGGTAGAGAACACAAGCCAATTAGATGAAGATGAAAGACGTGCTCTATTGACAAGGTTCTTATTCCTCGCTGTGGCTCGACAATAGTCCTTCACTGGTTGCTGTCACCTGGGATATCCCTTCTTTTCCCTTTTCGATCCAACCCCCCCCCCCCCCCCCTCTTCACCACTGCAGCATTCTCCGTATTCTTAGATGGTATTTAACTCGGACAATAAATCCCTTGGAAATTGAACTTCTCATTTCTTGTCCATTCTCTCGTCTACTTGGATAATTCTCGGATCCTACTTTGTACCACTGATTTTCTCATATTTTTTCTACTCTTCTTAGATTCAAACAATGGTATTATTTATTCGTGTATACGTAGAAGCATTTCCTAACAGATTCCGAAGTCTCCCCATTGACACGAATTCCTTCCGACTTAATTGGCAGGCCGTTGTAGTTTCCAGGCATTTCATAAATAGATGAAGTACCTGCGAACTACCAAGTTCGTCGCTTCTGGGAAATAGCTCACTCCACAGCATCATTTCTACGAAACTCCTCGAATCATGTAATCGTAATACATTCAAACTTGGGAATCTCGCGATTCGTTTTACCACTTTCGTAATTAACTCTTGCACTCTAGAATTTCTCAGATACAAGAGAAAGTTACGTTTCCGCGGAACAGTGTCCAAGAAATAATTAACTTGCGCCTGGTGTCAGTTTTGACGTTTGAAATAGTCATAAGAAGAATGCATGTTGATGCAAATGTCAATTGAATTGTTAGAGTTTGATTAGAAAATGGATATAACGTACATATTGTATATTTCATATAAACTACAATAATTGAATTATATTGAACTTTGTGTGAAAACGTGTTTGGTCGAAAAATGGACGAAGAAAAATTAGAAGACTGTTATTCAAAGTAATGAGTCTTGAGGAAAAAATAACAAATAAATATGATTTATGTGTATGTGTATACGAATGACAATTTGAAAATATATTATATATTTGTGGAATACGTAGCAAACTTCTCATTCACGAAATATCGAATAATAAACGATTGTGTAGATCGGACCTTAAAAAAATATCCAGTCGGTGGCGTAATGGTGAGGACAATTCATCGGAATATTGATCAATTTGAAATAAAACGAATGAAATAAAATATTTGTGAATGACGTATTTCATAGATGGAGAACTGCATACCAATATTCTATAGAATCCGCACAAAATATGGGTAACCTCTTGACCGGGATCCAAACCCGGATCTTCCATTTGCCAGGTTCTTTTTTTAACAAAAGGTTGCTATAACTATTAAATTCCCTCGGATCTACAGTACAATTTTTTGCAAATTCCTAGTTGGCGTTAGAATATAGAAGATTTCGATTTTTAATTTTTAGCGTTAAATTACTTCGGTCTAATTTTAATGATGCAGACACTTTTACAGTAGAAATATTGATGACGAACAATTGTATTATTATTAATCCACACAAAATACTGATTTACTGTAAAAATGTTAAGAAACAGTATTAATACTCGACTGAACAATGCAACTTTGTGACACAATTATTAAGAAATCCAAAGTAACGATTAGTACATTGATGATTCGAGGAGTAAATAAGTTCTAAAAGTTTGGAGAGTTTGAAAACCTTAATTTCCTGCGGTTAAAATGTGAACTTAACTTGGTTCTCGTAGCCGCAATGAGAGAGGTCTGGAATTAAGAAAACATCGAACGTACCACTGCATTAATCTAGAAACTAGCAGAAACCCAGTTGCATTGCCAATTATTATTCTTAGCACGACCCGGTCCCAAGGTGTCAATAAAAACGGTGGAATACTCTCTCTCTCTCTCTCTCTCTCTCTCGCGCGCGCGCTCCTGTATTAAAGAGCAGTATTATACGAGTTTCCGGAGGAAACGTAATCCGGGGTTCGATCGAACATTTTCACAAAAATGTCGCCGTGAACGGTGACTGGGCATAATTTCGAACAAAACGACCATTGCAGAGGTTTCACTGCTGGCGAATTAATTAATCGTCGAGAATGAAGTATAGAGGTCGTGAGCCGACTGAAAAGAATCTAGCTTTGTTCATGGATTAGTCTGTGTGTATATGTGTCTGGGCGATGTTTTAGGTAGAGAATTCGATGCGAGAATTTTTTTAATTTATTCATGGATTTATTTGGCTTTGCTTTCGTTGGATTTCCCTAATGTATTGGCAGATATCCAAACCAACACCTATTTGCCATTTATCATTCTCCATTACCACGAAAGTGAATAAACAAGAGAATATTTAAAAACCCTTCTTATTTTTCTATTCTTCGATTCAATTCATTACCATCGGCTCAATGTAAATTCTCATTTCCCGTTTGTCGATTTTAATATAAATTTATACAATTAAAGACAAGGTATTCTTATGCAATTTCCATGAAACTTTACAAATTAACTAAGAAAACTGAAGCGTAGTACATCATCTTTATATTCCAACAGAAAGTCTATAAATATTTGTTTCTTATAAAATTAAATTTCAAAGTGGTCTGATTTACTTAAATCTCTCTAAAAAAACGAATTACATAAATAATTCTGTAATATTAAGTGATAAAGAATATATGTGACTTTAGACTATTTTCATAAGCACTGGCGAAATTCCCTGTTTTAAATTCGAATATTTTTTTTAATTCGCGTCGAATAAATGCAAAGTTGGAACGCAGCTGTCGAAATTGTTCTACATTCAGCAGCAATGTGCCAGTGGCTGTAGCAATTGGAATGTAGGGTAATTCGAGCTGTAATTAAGGTTGTGTCAAAGCCACAAAGTGGACGAACAACGACAGCCAATAGGCGTGGATTTGTTGCTTTTCGGTCGAGACAAGCAATCTGACGGAGAGCAGTCGGTATGCCGCATAACGGAATACAGTAGAACAGTAGCACTCACCTACTAATTATGGCCTCGAGGATCCTGTGCCGGACGAGATTACGGAACTAGGATATTCCCGGTAGCCGATCGGGACGAACGTCAAACATACAGAAGGGACTATGTTCTATTCTGACCGGTCCCATTTGACTTATGGGAAACTAGGAAACCCTCTCGATCCACCTTCAAAGGGATACCCACCCCCTCCTCTTCCATTATCTCCTTGTGATTGGTTTGATTGTTCGACTATTAGATAGGATTTACTTGTTTAGGAAACTACGAATATTGATTTAAATCTTTCGACATTCGCGTCAAGAAACGATCCCTTCTTCCTTAATATCAATAAGTTAACAAATCGCGTTTCCTCCAAGAAATTACATATTTTTGCAACAATTTTAACGTGAATTAAAATACTGTTCTTTATCTTGCGAATCTAACAGTTTCAACAGCATTTTAATTGGTTCTAGATGAATAAATAATTGGATATAAAACTACTAGGAAATAAGAAATGGTATAAAATGATGTTAATATAGAAGATAAACCGTATTTGCAAGGTTGATGATACTATGTCAGAGTAACTTGAATCTCGAAAACTAGGTGACGGCATTAATGTCTTGATAATATCTCAATTTGCATGGCGCCACTAGCCTAAACCTCTCAAAATTCGATGGACTTATGACATCAGTTAAATGCACCTTCCGGTCATGGAAATAGGACAGCAGTGATTCGCTTATTGTCTGCGGGAGTGTACTACCGTGATTACTAATTACCGATGGTAACCTACTCCAGATTTAGCTGTAAGATATTCAGGGTCGTACATCAAAGCAACCGATTGCGATATCCCAACTTGGTGTGTAATAGCATCTGGCTCTGTCCTTGCGAACACCTGACTATTTTACTGAACAATTACTCCACTTAACCATCAAATTAATATAATCCTTTACGTAATAAAAACATACATGTTAATAAAAGCAATTTGTATTGTCCGGTAATCGAACAACACAATAACAAATCCAACTTTAAATCCAATTAATTAAACCTAGTAGCTTATGAAAAAAGAGGTTTAAAAATGTTGGATTGTTAATTATTTGTAAATTTAGGAAATTGAGCAATATGAAAATAATATTGATATAGCTAAGTAGAGTAAGACTGTTAATCAGACTCAATCTTGTGTTACAGATTCGGAAATTAATAGGTAAGTCAAGAATCGAAATCCATTGAAAGGAATATTAGAAGTTAGTCCGGTTTCATGCATTGACCTAAAACAACCTCCATTGAAGCAAACAATCAAGGGATCGACGATACTCAGAGCCATTATCCAGCTTGGGCAGAATATGCGTACCACCCTGTACAGAGAAGTGGGTGGTTCACATATGGAAGGGTCCAACCAGCCGGATCTGGCATTCCCAATTCTCTGGCCGCATTGTCAAGTCGTAGAAGTGATTCAAAGCCGCGCAGAGCACGCCACCAGGTTCGATTGCAATTCGCCGAATCCAACTACAATCCTGAATTCTACCATCGAAACTGGCCAACATGTCCGATGAGCTCCTACGGATTTTTATAGCCGCTTCTCTATCCCCAACAACGCGACTTCCAACAATTTAGAGCATGTTTCGCTCATTTTCGAACGAAGATTCCTATTAAATTCGCTAATTCAATTCCGATCCTCTTAGATATACACTAAAGGAAATCGATAATAATATATGTTATTTATGTTTCATTCTTTCGACTTACTCTTGAAGATTTAATTTGGAAACTAATACTTTTTTTATTACAATTCGTTACTCGTTATATTGAATAATCTCTTCGTTGAGTATTTGGTTTTATTTTAGAGCGCCAGATTTTATTTTGCAAAGAAACTTATTGACGAACTCGGATAGATTGATTTGTTAATGTTGCATTAGGTTTTTTCGAATTCATTCTCGCGGTTTCATGAAGCACTCGATCGTTTGTTTCGAGGGAAATTAATTGGTAAAGTGGAAAAATTGGCAATTCTATACAGTTGCATTGGCGCGCGTGTTTCAGGAAAATGGAAAATTGATTTGTTCAAGAGAGGAAAACGTGCAATGACAAAGTTTCAAATAGTTGCACGAAAGTATGATTTTAACCAAGTTACTTAATTTTACTTGAAATACATCGATTCCCATGTCTTTTAAAAGTAACCTTATTTTCGAAAATATTTTATACTAGCAATTTTACTTCTTCTACTAACTAGAAAACTCTCAAATGCAAAGTATAGCAAAATATAAACTATTTCCCAAAAAAATGTCCAAATTTGAATGGAGTTGAAAATAGAAAGTCGATGCTTCATGTTTCTTCATTGTGCTATTGTAATTTAATACAAATGCAAATGTACAAAATAATAACATACTTGAATTTCACGTTAAAATAGAAGCCTGTGAATTTTATAAAAAAGCTTGACACGAATGATTAAGCAAACGAGAAATTAAAGTTTGGATGAAAATGCACCGGTTAGGAAAATGAGAAAATTGACCAGTAAATTGACAGCTTATTAGCTAGTGGCATAAATGGTTTTATTACGGTAATGCCGGTGGCTCAGCTATATCCGTGGTATAGCATAGATTAAATTGTGGGACAAATTCTATAAATCTTCCGGGTTTAATTCACACCGGCCGACACTGATGTAATTAGGAGGGGAATTCCGGAACGAAACTATTTCGTAACTGCTCCAAGTCCGTCCTGCACGATAAAAACCCGTGATAGATGTTGAGTGTGCGATTAATTAATAATAAGACTTCACCTCACACAAATACAAATATTATATTAATAAAACACTTTGATATACATTCAACATTTCCATTGTCTTTTTCTTTGTTAACCATCGTTCCGTTCTTACATCTATCCGCTTCGACTTCCCGAACAAGACTCCACGCATTGCCGGCTCATTCCTGTTGCCGCCCAACGCGCTCCTTTGTTCCCGCACGCGCTTCCTTTAGGCGACACTCACAACTCCTTATATCTAATTCACACGCTCATACCTTTTTCGAACAATCAAACCAACATTTATATTATACACACACACACACACCCCCTTTGGTTTTATTGTTCCTTTATCTCTAGAATATCCTTAATATTATTTAATAGCTTTGGACCACTAAGTCCCTTAGTTAAACAATCTGCTCTTAACCTCTCGCTAGGTACATGTTTAACTTCTAATCCATATGTTTTTACATTTTCCCTCACATAACAACTCTTTCGATTCATGAGCTTGGATCTCGACTTATAACCTCCTCCGTTCGCAATTTTAATCGCATTCAGACTATCACTTCTGAGTTCAATTTTTACACTTTCATCCCCAGTAATTTCTCGTACCAAGTTTGTAATCCAAATTGCTTCTTTCACGCCTTCGGTCATGGCTTCAAGTTCGCTCTCGGTTGAGGACAACGCTACTGTCGACTGCTTTCTACTTCTCCACTGTATTATATCCCCCTTTCTTAATACTATCACCCCCGTAAATGACTTCGCGTCTTTCGTAGCATCCCAAGATGCATCTGTCTCACATACTACCTTATTTGTATCATTAGTCCTACCATAACACAACTTATAATTAATAGTACCTTTCAGATATCGCATGACTCGTTTTAGACCGTTCAAATGAATTTCCCTCGGATCGTCATTGAATTGGGATAAGCAACTCAGTATATATGAGATGTCTGGTCTTGTGTTAACGCTAATGTACATTAATCTTCCCATCAGTTCTTGGTATTCATGTTGATTACACTTTCCTGATTCCTCAAAATTTCCAAACTTAATGTTTATGTCGCTAGGACTCGAAACCTTGTTGCACTCTTCCATTCCGTACATCACAAGCAATCTCTCAATATAATCTCCTTGGTGCACTTGTATTTCCGTTTCTTTGTGCTCTATCTTCAAACCCAAATAGTTTTTAGCTATCCCCATATTTTTTATATCTATTTTCTCACCAAGCTTATTCATATACTTTTGTTCAATCTGCTCGTCACTCGCGAGAACGAGTATGTCGTCAACATGTACTGTACAATAAATATATCTATTATTATCTCTAACATAAAATACACAAGGGTCTTCTACCGACTGTTTCATGCCTGCTTTTACAAATTGCTCACTCATACACTCATACCAACATTTTCCAGCTTGCTTCAAACCGTATATACTTTTCTTCAATCTACAAACTAACCCTTTCGCATTACTATATCCATCTGGAGATTTCATATAAATTTCTTCTTTGAGCGTCCCGTGCAAAAATGCAGTTTTTACGTCGTACAATTTCAATTTCTTACCTTTCTCAGCTGCGAGGCTAAAGAATAATCTAATGGTTTCTGTCCGAGCTACAGGCGCAAATGTTTCATTGTATTCATAACCAGGGCGTTGAGCGCAACCCATTGCAACTAGTCGCGCCTTATATCTCCTTTTTTCTTCATTCTGATCTTGCTTTATATTAAATATCCACTTACAATTAAGTACCTTTTTTCCTTCAGGAACTTTTACCATATCCCATACTTGATGCCTCTTCATGTATGACATTTCCTCATCCATTGCTTTTCTCCATTCAGGCCATTCTTCTGATTCTCGTGCCTCATTCAAATTTCTAGGAATGTGTTGCTCCATCGTTCGCATAGAATAATTTTTGTCTCTCAGCCTAAGAGATCTCCTCAAGGTCCCTTCCATTTCTCTTTCCTCTCTGACTCTCTCTTCCATTCTGTCTCTGTTTCGTCTTTCTATCATTTCAGCCGTCGTTCCTTTCGGCCTACCTCTTGTTCTCTGTTGTCTCTCTTCTTCTATCACGTTTTCTTCATCACTCTCTGTATCTCTAGCTTCTTCCCAGTTTTCAGTCTCGGATGAATCTTCAGTATCTGTACGCTCTCTGTCCCTATGGTCTTCATTTTTTACCAATAATGTTTCTTTATTACTATTACTATTCCCTTTATTTTCATTATTCTTTTCAGTCATTTCTAAGAAAATGATTCCCTTTTCCTTTTCAGATTTTATTTCTTGTGATTTACCCCTACTATTTTCAATTAGTAGCTCACTTCCATTCTTGCGCTCATCGAACTTGACATCACAGTCACATCTTACCTTATTTCTATCTGGAATAAATATTCTATATGTCTTATTTTTCTCATAACCTATAAAGATTCCTTTTTCTGCTTTGGGTGCAAACTTTTCCGCCTCCATTCCCTTCCTTAACACATACGCTAAGCAACCGAATCTTTTCATGTACTTAATGTTTGGCTTTCGTCCTCGCCAAATCTCATATGGGGTTGTATCGTGGACTGCTGATTTCACCCTGTTTCGGACGTGTGCCGCAGTGCAACTTGCCTCTCCCCAAAATGTCAGTGGTAATTTAGAATCCGCTATTAAGGTCCTCGTCGTCTCTATTAGGGATCTATTAGCTCTCTCTGCTACTCCGTTACATTGGGGTGTCCATGCTGGGCTGAATTCGTGTTCCGTACCTTTGCTGGCTAACCACTCCTGTAGTTCCTTTCCTATAAATTCTCCACCGTTGTCTGTTCGAATACTTTTAAGTTTTAGACCTGTCTCGTTCTCCTTCGCCAATATCATTTTCTTTAATTCCATGGACGTCTCGCTTTTCTCACTCAACAGTCTTATGAATATATAACGCGAAAAATCATCAACTACAGTTAATATATAACGTTTACCCCCTTTCGTTTGTGGTGATATGGGCCCAATCAAGTCCGCGTGCCACAAATCCATTTTTCTGGTTGCTCTTCTTATTGGTAGGCTTCTATGGGACTTTCTGCAACTTTTTCCTTCCATACATGGCTCGCACATTTTATCGCCTTGATTTGTCTTGTCCATTCCAATCACCAGCTGCTCATTCCTCATTTCTTCTATCACTTTCTTATTGGCGTGTCCTAACCTTCTGTGCCATATGTCTTCTTCCTCTGCCTTCTTAGCCATTTCACCTGTAACACTCCTTCCTAAAACATAATATTCGTTTCCCTTGCGTCTTGCACGCAGGACTGCCTCTTCGCCTTGTCTGTATATTGCAGCACCTTGCTTGTCGAAGCGCACTATGAACCCTTTGTCAGTTAGTTTTGCTACGGACAGTAGATTGCTATTTATATCAGGAACGCACAACACATTTGTTAACCTTATTCTAGTATCATCATCTTTCTTAAATACTACTTCGCCTATGCCTACTGACTCTATACTTCTTCCTTTCTTATCCGCTATTATTATGTCCCTTTGGTCATGTTGCCAATTATCAAAGGCATCCTTGTCACTAATCATATGACTGGTTGAACCGGAATCTAATAACCACTCAAAACCTGTGTCATCCTTTCTCTCATAACCCATACCTCTTTCATACTTCTGTAACGCCTCACACGCATTCATTCTCTCCTTCACACTTTTGATACTGTCACTTGCTCGCATCAGTGTCTCTCCTTTGGATGGTCCTCTTCCTCTTCCTCCAGGGCCACCACGAAAGTATCCTCTGTGTCCTCGCCCTCTTGTTTGTCCTGTGAATTTTGGCTTCTTGCACTCCGCTGCTATGTGATTAGTCCCATTGCAATTGTAACACCTTTGTTTTGTGTTTGTGTAACAGTTTTCCGCAATGTGTCCAATTTTTCCACATTTAAAACACTTCTTGTCACTTCTATAGCTGTCTCTTGCTTTTCGAACATCTTCACTTTCTCTTGTATATCTGTCCTCCTTCCTTTTTTCTTTTCTAGATTCCTCCTGCTTCAAAGCGTAACGTATGTCGTTCATTGTTACTGTAGCCTGACTCTCCAATACTCTCACACTTGACTCAAACTCTGTCCTTAGTCCTTTCAGTACGTACAGTTTTAGCTCATATTCTTCTATCTCTTTTCCTAACCTTCTGCATTTGTTCCTTAACCCTTCTGCACGGTTAAGGTATTCGTCTGCGTCTTCTTCCTTGGTCATCTTCAGGTTGGTTATCTCACTGAGGTATCTTGTCTTTAATTGCTCATTTTCCGCGGCCATATCATGCTTTACCAGGTTCCACATTCTTTCAGCGTTTCGCTCATGACAGTATTTCATTAGTTGAGACTCGCTCATAGTGTTTAATATTATTGTTCGAGCATGATAATTGTTATCGTCCCAGTCATTCCAGGTTTCTATCTTTGTTGCGTACCCTTCTTCATCTGCTGTTGGTTTTCGTGGTGGTTTCACGTCCATTATCTTCTTCCATAGCTTTTTACTTCTTAGTATGCCCTCTACTTTTTCACTCCACATAAAGTAGTTATTATTTGTTAGGAGTTCCACTCCCGACGTGTTCCACGTTCCTCTTTCTTCCATGGTCATATTTGTTATAAACCTTGTTCCCTTTTGACCACGTTTTTACCACCACGTTTTTGACCACGTTTTTCACCACGTGTTCGCAACCTCGCACTCTGCTACCATTTGTTGAGTGTGCGATTAATTAATAATAAGACTTCACCTCACACAAATACAAATATTATATTAATAAAACACTTTGATATACATTCAACATTTCCATTGTCTTTTTCTTTGTTAACCATCGTTCCGTTCTTACATCTATCCGCTTCGACTTCCCGAACAAGACTCCACGCATTGCCGGCTCATTCCTGTTGCCGCCCAACGCGCTCCTTTGTTCCCGCACGCGCTTCCTTTAGGCGACACTCACAACTCCTTATATCTAATTCACACGCTCATACCTTTTTCGAACAATCAAACCAACATTTATATTATACACAATAGATACCAACCTGTTCAACCGGCTCTAATAAAAGCAAAACTGTAAAATTAGGATTGTAGTATCGCATACTTCCCGTAACGAACAATTTACGTTACGCCATACCTCTTCGAGAACTTAGATAATTATTTTCACTAACTGTTAATCGTTCTAACCAATCATTCTAACTCTAATTTATAAAACGTTATAGATATCGTTATACAAAATTTCATATTAATTCGTAGTCTAATTACTAGTATTTAGTAATTCAATTAAATAATAATTCGGATATTCTTAACATGGTTTATTATTCGAATGATGATATTTCACTTTCTTAGATGACGTGTTCATGTTCCATGAGTTAACGCTGTCATTTTGGTCTGTTTGCTTCCCGCAAAATGGATTCTTTTGGTCAGTGACCAAGCAAGGAACTAATTTAGGAGGTCGTTAGGACCTCTTCATTCGAGGCACGCTAGGATGCTCTGCTTGACGCTTCGAATACAAAGAAGTGGCCGTTCTCACACGAAGCTTTGCTTTTTGGATGATGAAATAAAGGCAGCTGACTGTTCACCAAAACCATCTTCAGTTACGTTCGTTAAACATATTACCCCGAAAAACAAAATCGAATAGGAATTTAGAAATGTTCTATTTTGAATTTTTTAATCGTATCGATTCTATTACCAATGGATACTTTTAGCTGTTTTCTCCAAGAGTACAGTTAGCTTACCTGTAAAATTGTACTCAGGGATCTCATCGTTTATGCAGAAACTTTGGGGATGCTACAGATAAAATTGCCGGAAAATTATAGGGAAATGAATTCACTTGGGAAACTACCGTCTACGATATACGTGGACTACTTATCCCCATAAACTACCCTTAAAACGTTCTTCTTTACTTCAAGCAATATATCCACCCAAAAATACTATATATACTTTTACGCTTTTCTTTCATTTTCACATTTTATTCACGCGGATCAGTACATTATATACTTTATCGTCGAAATACACTGAAATATTACTGAACTTTTTATTTTAGAGACTGAATTTATTCTGCACATGGGACAAATCGAAGAAGGGAATTTTTTAAACTGGTTTTTGATTAAAATTATTGAGATAAATTAAGAGAGAAAGCATTGCAAGGAAGTGCTTTTAAATTATTTTCTTTTTCCAATCAAGAAATAATGGTGTTCGAATTTACGCAAGAGATATGTTAGCTTGAATTCTTTTTCGATGTTAACAGATGAGACGAACCAACTGGCTGGCTACTTTAACCGAAAGCACCGCAAGCAAGCAACGGACTGCCAGAGCGGTTTGTCTTGCCGAAAGGAGTGCGCTCTGCTGACTGCTCTACTCTCAAGTGTCATTGCGTTCTAATGGTGTGTGGGAACTCGTTGGAGAACACAGGTTGATCTGGTCGCTGAGCAACGCTCAAGGGCTATTACTAGCCGCACGAGTAATTGCTGCTGTTCTTACTGGCGAAAAACGCCCTCTCTCTCTCCTTGGCTATTATCGAATGATATATCGTCTAGCCAATATATTCAACTGTTTCACGGTACTTTACTCTTGAAAAATTCTCTCTTCCTCTTTCAATTATTCCTAAACGATTATTCATACAATAAACGATCCATACACATTTTTTATATCGCATATAAATAATTCCAAATCAATTAATTACAGTCCTCTAATAATAGAATATTGATTTAATGTTTCTCAGTTTTATAAAAATGCTGCTTATTCTTAATAGAGTTTCTCAAGTTAGTATGAAAACCTTTTATTGAGTAGGTCTTCGATCTCATTACGAAAGCTGTGCTTTTCATAGTGATCGATTAGTTACTCTTGAAGAAAAAGTACTTCCACAAGGCAGAGATTTATTTATTTCTCTGGTTTCCTATTTTCCTCGTTTTTCCAACGACAAAGCCAGGATATCAAGTAAGCGGAAACGAGTACTCTCAGCGCCCTTCTTATTCCGGGCGATGTTATTCACAGCGGATAACTTTTAATCGCTAATTAATGCCGACGTCTTAACGAGGCTTGACGAACATCCGAGCCAATTAAAGACTGGAACGAGGTGTATTTACACCGGACGACCTCGCAAACAATATTTCTTCCTTACTGCCATCCATCATGTTCCACGAAAATACATAAAAATAGGGCGGAAAGTAAAGTTACCTTGGTAGCAGGAAATATAATTCAATGTCAGTCAAAGATGCTTTGCAACATGGGTATCCTGTAATTAAAGTTACCCGAATGCATACGTAGAATTAATGACTAAAAACTACCATGAGACACGAATTTCCAAATTAAAACCAGCAACAATTATTCTTCATCAATTCTCTCAACTATTAAACTCGTTAACGTTGTAGCTAATGTACAATTGAAGAAGAAACATTAACACGTATGTTTGGAATAATTTACTTGCTTTAAATTTTCAATGAGCATGACACTGTTGAAGCAAAATGTCCATGGTTCGAGAACTTTAATGCAGTAATTTCAAGCTTTTTGGTAGTTTCAGAATGAAGGACGACACTATATACTGTCAAAAACCCATGAATTTAATAACGGGTATATTATCTGCCCTAAAATCCTAGCGATAGAGGCAAAGCTATCTCAGAGGAAGCTTTTATAGATGCATTTCAGCAGGGGTTGCATAATATCAAGGAAACTGCAAGTTACTTTGGTAGGTGATGCTGTTACCTTAGAAACAGTGGACCACTTCTTGGAGCCAGTAATGGACAAACGAGTCCTTACCTACGAAAATCGGGTTAACGGCGGGCGATTTAGTCATAGCCAATGTCAATTTTGTGGATCGTACCCAGTGGGATACGAAGGGAGTACGATAATCAACCTAACTTATCACGCAGATATTCTGCTTCAATGTAAAATGAGATAGAAGCCAATTGACTAAGAAACTGCCTTCAAAATGTAACATGTATTTAAAGCGAACAGAAAAAAGCAGTTTAACAAAAGGCAACTTAGAAATTGTTCGAACATATTTTTCAATGAGTCGTGAAAATCTTACAAGTTTATATACAAAATCATTTTACACAACGTTTTATACAACTTAAGAAGTTTCTGAGTTGTATATTTTAATGTGGAAGATTGATTTTTTTTTCCTCCGGATGAATCAGTCGACGAAGGGTGAAGCGTATACGAAAACATTTTCTCGAGTAAGCGAGACATTTTCCCTTCAAATCGGCTTTGTCTCTTAGAGCCGCGACTTTTGGATCGATCGACTTTTGAAGAGGATTTTCGACCCCCCTTTTCTTTGGTGAGAGAAATCGGTACAAAAGTGCACTGCTCTTTTCGTGAGTCTTATTTACATCGGAAACTAGATAGTTGTGGTGCAGTAAGCCAATGTTCAATCGCCTATGAACGAGCCTATTTCATTGATTAAAGCAGTACGCGGTCCCTTTCATTGCGGAAATAGCTTGACCCGGGCGCGTATTAAACGAGACGCTCTAGTCACAGGAACCAAGTCGCTTTACAGTCTGCTCTCGGGATTTTGAATCTAACCAGCCAATTTTATTTACTAATTTTTAAACATCGGATGTATTATACGAATTTATATATCTCTTAAATTCTGGTTTTAGCAATTTATCTAAATGAACACAAGTGATTATAGAAATGAATCTTCATCGGAACAATTATTTCTAAGAAGCTCTGATAAGTTGCTTTGATTAGAAGCAATTAGATTGGAAATTTGACCTAGAATCTTCACAAAACCACAATTTAGAAGAAATAATTTATTGGAGTATTCGTTACCCTCGATCCTCTTTTCATTATAAAGCTTACAATCACTCTTGAAATTTCCTTGCGTATTCGAACACTCTACTTATCTACGAGAACCCAAATATCAGCTGAAACCACGTGGAAAAAGGCAGTCGGCGAAAATGTTTGCGCCTTTGGATCGCATTGAAAGTCTGGAGAATTCCAGGTTTCCCAGGAGTAGTCTCCGTGTTCTAAAAAGCACTATAGTTCACGCTGGGAAACCTACTGAAAAAGCACCAGTTAGAATTAGGAATAAAAAGTGACCACAGAATTCCTCTTGAAATTCGAGAAAATGCTAGTTGAATTATATAATTAGAAACATCAAGCGCGATTAGATGAATCATTAGAATTAGTAAATTAAAATCAATATTACTCAATTGATATATAGGAATCAATAAATTAAAGATTCAATTAGTAAAAAATGCTTTTCTAGGATTATTTAAGATTTTCTTCTACAATATGTATGGAACTAGGATTTTGAAAATGAAAGATTGATTAAAAGCTTGATAGATTTGTGATTTGAAAATTACCTAACACTATTAGAAGTTAAATCGTAAAAGGATCTAATGAACACTTAGTTTGAACGGAGTTGCTCTGTAGTTTTGTTTCATGTAATCTCGTTAAAGGAATACTGAAGTTTCTGTCTACAGTAGACTTGATAGCATTGAAACTTCTAACTACTCTGGCAGAGTCTCTTAAAATTCGTTTCTATAACTGCTTACCTGTTTAATGGAATAAGGACCGTTTCAACAGTTACAACAACCGCATCACTAAACACTTAGTTAATTATTTTATTCTAACTGCATTAGCGATTAAAATAACGTGTGTGTAAAAGAGAAGAAAAGGAAGAAGAAGAAGAGGAAGAAGAAGAAGAAGAAGAAGAAGAAGAAGAAGAAGAAGAAGAGGAAGAAGAGGAAGAAGAAGAAGAAGGGGAAGAAGAAGAAGAAGAAGAAGAAGAAGAAGAAGAAGGAGGAGAAGAAGAAGAAGAAGAGGAAGAAGAAGAAGAAGAAGAGGAAGAAGAAGAGGAAGAAGAAGAAGAAGAATTGATGGAAAATCTTAACTATATCAAATTTATCAAAGTGTATGTAATTTAATAGAGGAAATATTGTTATTCGATTATCCGAAGACATTTGTTTCTCTGTTAGTTCCAATAATCGAGATTGCACTGTAGCAGTATTCCATAAGGTATCGTCTTGTAACACACATTGGTATGATAGCAGCAATATTTCGCCCAACGACCCATAGCATAGGATCGTCGTAAACGAATCTCTCGAGCAATTTCCTTACCACGATATCACGTGCCAGTGATATCTCCCAATACGGATAATTACAGTATGTCGTGGTCACGTTTGTGCCATAGAATGTTGCTAGAACGATATTGCGGCCGATTCTCAGCCACGCTTCGCGTGTTACTATTACGTGAAAATGAGAAAGCAGCTACGGTTGGGGGATGTAAGAAAAACTCGATCGTCACGTATCTCATAAGTGGATGAAGCGGAAGAAGCGTGTACGTGGCATAGGAGTTTCCGGCCACTTCGACTCTGAGACTCGAACTGTCCTCCAACAGCGAATGGAAACGTAGACCAGACGTACTGTGATATAATAAGAACGTTAGCGGTAAATAGGTCAGCGATATGGCGGGAATTTCCTGAGACTCCGTTTCGTACCGTAAATTGGAACTGATATTAAACCACCATTTTGAATGAGAATATATATACATGTATACGCGATAAATATGAAATTAGCCATAATGCAAATTGATTACAGGATATTCGATCGTAAATGACAATATATTTTGTGATCGCTACTCGTGCGTCAATTACAATGACTTTCTATTATAGCCAGTAATTTGAATTTAGAATTCGTAAAAGAAATCTGTTAAAAATTCTGTTAGAATAGTTTATTCGATTAAAATAAGTAAATTAGAAAATTATTCCTACTACAGAAAAATCCGTGGTTTAGTGATTAATACTGTTCCAGTTGGTATTTTAACCAACCTAATATACCGAGGGAGAATTTTCATACATTTTTCAATTATTCACTGTAGAAAAACGGATATTTGCAAAAGCCTGACGTGTAATTATAACAATTCGAGAGAAGGATTTCCTGGCATAAATTTCTTTTTTAACGTAATGCAACTCCATTAGAAGCGAATTCTACGAATCACCGACGAAAAAATTGTAGTGACAGTTGACGAGTGAAATGAGTCAGGGTTAATAAAAGTTGGAACAATGGTCTGGTAACTGTGAGTGGCATAATTAATAGGATTAAATCGCGGTCGGAAAATCAATAAGGGCATCACGCGAGGAAACATCCGGTATATAAGTGAAATTGAGACAGCACCGCGATGTTTCGTAGCTAGACTACTGACAGTAGCAATTCGTCCCGCAAGTCAGACACTGCTGCTCGATGATCACAGTGATTGATGGTGGGTCGACGCGCTGAGAAAGTTCCGATCGACTTGCGAGACAAACGAGACAAATGTGATCGTGTATGATCTACAAACTGATCCGCACATGTAACATATTTCTTGTGTTAAAATAATATAGTATGATCGATGGTATGCTAAATATTTCTACATTTCGAGTGAATGTTTACCAAAAAGAGAGAGAGAGGAAAAAAATACATATTCATTGAATATATTGAAAGATGTAATTTGCCTACTTTTCTAATGTTATAAATTTTGTATAATTATAGTGAACAACAATTGTTCACTTTTGAAAACATACCTTTTTTAATTGTGTTATCTTTTAATTGATCAGTGCGATATATGTATAACGTATATTATTCGAAATCAATGCTGCTGGATTAAGAGAATCAATTTACATTAATTATTGGGAATTATATGATTGTCGAATAATTGTCGTTTGTTGGATGAAACAAGGTTGAAAATAGTTGAAGAGGGATAGTCGAGTATAGAGAGGGGATTAAATGGAAGCATCGATTGGGGATAGTTTATGCGAGTATGTGGGACAGAGGATGGGTTTTCGAGTGAGTTTAAGACATAAGATTACAGATAACCGAAGTCTGTTCATCAAAAGCAACAAGTGGCTACATATCACGTGCAGCAAAGCGCCGATAAAATCGTGAGGCTGGTGCGATTTGTGTTTAGATCACCGGATCGGAGGGCGTCATAAAATATGGGAAATCGATACACGTTCTTTCCCATAAATCATAGAAACTTGTTAACTTATGGGCTCGATACCAAAAGAAGCAATTTAATTTAAACGGCTGAAAGTAACATGCACTTCTACTTGGCATTTATTTATGGCTTTTATTCGAACGATCTACCTCTCTATTAAAAAGTACTATTTCTAACACTCAAATTTCAATCGATTCCCATAACATTGTTCCTATCATTAAAAAATAGGTTTCGCAATAAAAAATTAAATATTCATAATAATTTTGAAGTAACAACATTCTAGTATAATTAATATTAGCGTAATTACATTAATCAAACTGTACTGAGAGAGAAATAATTCTCTTAATTCCGGTTTGTTAAACACGTGCATAAAATTTAACAATCACAGTTTTGTGTCAATATGTTCTTCGAGTTTACCTATAGACATTACGAACCACTGTGCACGTCAGTCCTGATTTCGACGCTTTTTGAAAAGTACACAACAAACATGTTGTCTGTGTGTTTAAAGTGCATTTGGTCTGATTTTCCCGAGTGATCTAATTTCGCTCTGCCGCTCGATTTACCACTGATTTCCCACTTGCGTAAATATAGGAGAAAAACCTGTTTCCCTCGTTATCTTAGCAAAACAGGTCTTCCGACGACTGAACTGTACAGTAGGAAATTATTCTCGAGTAGCATTGTTTGGCCTCTGTTTTCTTGAAGAACTCTGGAACTCCTGATTTCTCAAGCAACAATCTCACGATTGTAAATAGAAGAAATTCTTTTCTATCGAAAATTTGCAGAAGAAATTGTTTACGATTGTTCTCCAGTACTGAAATCATCCGAAGATTGTTGCATTTAGATTTTGAAATGTAAAATTGCAAAATCGATGTACAGTAATATTTAATTATTAATGTACTTGATAATTTCTGCATCTTCTTGTAAGAAAGTATTTGAAGCATTGATTCTATCACTTAATATGAATTTCTGAATAATTTATAAAAACTAATAAATACAAGTAGTAGCTTATTCATTGACAAATCGTTGGATTTAAAGCTTGACAACTACTACTAGTTCTGTTACTTAAATCCTCGAAGAACCAGTTGCGAAAGATTTCCCTATTACCGTCGCATTATTTCAGGAAACACCCAAGTAAATAAAGTAGCAAAACAGTAGAGTTACAAACTTCGTTAAGCCACGTACTGGTGAGGAGCTTGTTACGTTCTTGCAAATCCCTCGAAGCTAAAACAATAACACGCTAGCTTAACCAATGAAAAACCGTAACAAAGAACTATAAGGTTCAGAATTCGGAAAATCTAGAAGTATAAACTATTCAATAGATTCAATTCACTCAATAGATTCAGAGATTCAATTTCAATAATGAATTAATTACAATGAGTCACTAAAGATATAATATTTTATAATTCAATATTCTATTACTTACGGTATTTCATTACTGAATTCTTATTAAACACGCATCTGCAATTAATGATAGTAACTAAAAGTTGGAAATTAAATTGTTACAATGTTATATATATATATAATGTAATATTACAAAGTTTCAAAATTTACAATAAAAATGGAGACGACCTGAAAAATCATACATGCCCAGAATAACTAACAGAAAAACCATAGTTTATGCAAATATCTCGAGACTACTTCCAAGTCTCTAACTCGAGAATTTCTCGGACCAAAAGGAACAATTACAGTCGAAATTTGCAGCACGCGAAACTCGAGACGAGTCCCATCCCCTCGAGAGCGTCGCGATCGCATTTCTCTGTAAGCTGAAGGTACTGAACGGTTGGCTAATTGTGACTCTGGATTGTTCGCGCACCACCGCCATTAGTTACTAGTTTTACTCTGGTATCTTTTACGCGAAGAAGGAAAAGCTAGAGGTTTTCGAGCTGACCGCCTACGAGCAACGCAGTGTACCATGGGTCCTGAGCTAATTCAGAAAATGTTCCATTTACGGGGCACTGACTGCTTTTATTCTCGGAACGACTGCGCACCACGCTGCTATGGGATCCGCAGTATTAAAGAGGTAATACAGAGATATATACATATATATATATGTATATATACGTGTATATCTTTGTCCCGCACTGCTACGGCCATTTTTGGTCAGTGAAATTCATTCCTGAATTACAAGCTTTGTGGTGATATTCTCACTACCTCTGCGAATGAGGTTTCGCTTTTTCAGAAAGATTCGTCAGGTTTTTAAACGATTACGTAACTCTAGTTTTTTTCCTAGTTGTAGTTGAGACATTCAGTATCAACTAACGTTATAGATATTCTTATACAATGTAAAGAGTACAAAGTAGAAACAAGTAACTGTGAGGAATGAACTCGTTAACGAATATACATGTGAATTGTTTCTTTCTTTGTTGAAATTTCATACTGGGAATTCCGCTGTAGCTTATTTTCTCTGCTTAACGCGTACAAAAGTTACCAGCATTACCACCTTTAGCTTAACACAAAGCGCACTCGTTCTTCTTCCACAAAGTAATACACATATGCAGTTGAGAGAAAATACCGAAAACATGAAAAACTTCTGATGAAGTAAACAAGGTTGAAACTTAAAAATTAGTTTTATAATTAAGTCTCGAATAAATAACAGGAATATTTATTTACTGAAAATAGGAAAAATAAACTAACTCTATTATATTTATTCGTCTGTCGGATTCTGCAACATTGTGTAATTCGATACCGCTAAAAGCTTCCATGAAAGTCGTGTAATTCAATATCGTATTACAGTGAGTTCGGGAAATGTAAACCGACATATCGTTACGGCGGAAACTCTCCATTGTTGGTTACGACCTTAATTAACGTGTGCTTAATGACCAGAATGCAATAACCAACCGATTACAGTGAAACAATAATGAACAGCAAACACTCGAGAGATCGCCACTGTGTAATCAGAATCTCAGTTGGTCCGTGGGGGGTTTCTCGCTACTCTATCGACATTGTGTGACGATACGTTTACCAGGGAATACTAATAAATTGCTGACTTCCCTTTTGCGAGCATTGACATGGATTTTCATGCTTATCTGCCGTATTACTTGGCAATTTAATACGTCAATCGATTGCTCTGTGTGTGATTATATTCGATGCCACTGCGAACGTAATCACTATTTAATCGATAATACTGCAAACTCTGGTTACTACTTATTGAAAATAGCGATACTAACACTTTCACAATCATAGAACAAGAATTATATAGTATAATCAGATCATTCGAGATCCATCAGAATAGAATAGTTACATATCGCATTGATTTCGAAATTATCATAATGCAACCATATCTTTATTCGTCGTATATAATTAAATTATTCTGATTTAACAACAAAGTATTTCACTCTAGAAAGAAATCGAGTAAATGAAACAATTGAAGTAACATTTCGTATTGAATCTCTTAATTGAAATAATATAATATTCGAAACAAACAGGAGCTCGATTATTTTTAGGAATTGTTAGTTATGCAAAGTTAAGAAGCAAGTATCAAAGAAGCCATCGATAAAATTCTCTCTCATCAAAAGTTCCTATTTAGAATCTTGAGAGTTGAGGGAAATGTACGAAATTCCTTGGCCAGGCAAAATATAAACGCGCGTCTCGATCGTATATATTCCAGAAGCTCAGGGGTCCCGGGGAAAATTCAAGGGAGCGCATTTCCTGAAACTCGCCGGAATATCGGGATCGTCCGGATAACGAAAACTGACCTAGGAAATGTGATACAGGCGGCGAGAACCTCGAAACCCTACTGGTAGGAGCATCCGCTTTGACCCGAGATTCCAGTGATCTGCTGGCGCTACGTGCTGGCTCTAGCGCTCACGTGGCGCCGTACCATGCTGCGCCATACTCCCGTTCACCAAAAGGGGAAAAATAAGAACGAAGGCGGATTCGAGGAGAGCTGCAAGGGATCTTTGCATTCACTGGCTATAAATCGTGACGGTCTGACGGCACCGATTCTTCCTTTAATCTTTAAAGCTCACCGAGCTATATATTATGCGGGCCCTCCATCCTCGTGCGCATGCATATTTTTGACGGCTTACCTATCTCCAGTGGAAGAAAACCCTCGGATTGCTTGCGGTAGGATTGAATCGTTCTCTCGATAAGGAGGTTTGGATTAGAATGTCTCTTACAGCTATGGTTATCCTGATATTTAATCCCTAGAGCATACCCTTATCCATATTCAATTTCATGATCGAAGGTCTAAGGTCGTGCAACATAAGATTATTATGCTAGAAGATAAGAATTTTTCATTTTCCAAGTTTCCTAAATTAAAAAGGAACTTGTTGGGTTTTTTAGATGGAATTAATCAGGTTAAGAAAGATTGTTTTAAAAATTCGAATTCTGTTTAACTATTTGAATAATTATTATTTGGGTGATCGAGTTCATCAATTACTTTAGCAGGAAATTGTAGGGTAATGAGGATCCTTATTCTCATCCCACAGTAATAATATAATCTAGATCTATATCGAGAAGAGTCTCGCTGAATTTATTGTTCAACCACAGACTCATGGAATAATTTACAAACGAGTTATTCTCGGTTACAAGAGTCTTTTAAGTTCAGACATCAACAGACACGAATCTTTTACAATTTAAAGCTTTTCATCCCTCTCAAGAATACTCTTGCCACAGATCAAAATAAATCAAGAAAAAATTGAAACCATTTCCCGAGGTATTCGTAAGTCTATCCTTAGAGGAAGGATGTTGAATAAGTTTATCAAGTTCGAATACCAAGGGAGGTAGAAAAGATCGCGACAGGTTAAGACGTTCAGTCTGCGTGATGAGTGTAAACGACGACGAGGGTCGAGTTGGAACCGGATAAAGAATGAATTCCTAGCGACGCGACACGCTGCGACGCAACGTAAAGGCTGCAGGCTTACGGGTCACACGTTCACGGCCTTCCAATGTGGGATAAGTTACCGCTGCAGTGAAAGAGCAGCAGCAGTAGAGCCCCGTTACTCTGATCACGTACGGCCTAGAACGCGACAAGCGCCCTTCTCGATTCACTTTTCAAACGAACTGCTGCCAATTTACACCATAACAAATACTGCAAGCTGGTTACGCGTTCGAGCAAACCATCCTGTCATGGAAAACAAAGGCTTGTTAACGGTAGCTTGATTTTCTAAGACATCCCGATAACACCACTTCCGTTAGCTAGTAAGTTTCCTTGGCTCTAATCGAGTGAAAAGTTGTCTCGATTCGATTGAAGAATTTTCTGAATCATGTCTAACTCGAGTAAATAAGCTCTGTTAGCTTGACTATTTTTCGAGGACGCAGCCACGTTGAATCGTGGCTCTTTCGGATGAACTTGATTAAACGGGTCTAACTGGATCATTCGGATTAGGAGCTAGCTGGTTTCGGCTGAATGTGGTTTCTGGTTTGTTCTAGCCAGCCCAAAAGCTCTGCTATTAGCACTGAAACTACTCGAGTAGCCAAAGTAGCTAGTTGGCGATTTCGTAAATGTCGAATATATACTCACTTCCTACGAGTGTTTTGATTCGTGGACTTTGAATTTAGTAAGAGTACAATTACTAAAATCTAATGCTTCGTTTTCCCATCTTAGCTAACAACAATTCTATCTGTTGTGAAAATAATTGAATATACAAAAGTCTTCTTGTTTCAACAGAATACTTATTACAACTTAATCGAGTAAAAAAAGAAACAATAAATTTCTAGAATTTATTAATTCGAATAGAAAAGTGTGCATTTTCCTTTCGCAAAGATTTCAAGTGGAAGATAATGTTTCGGAGCAACCTATAAGTTTCTTCGAGAAAGAAGCAAGCATGACGGGAAACAGAAGACGAAGAAACGTCGAAAGATCGGATATTAGCTCTCGCAGACAGTTAATTCGACGCGGATGCCTGAAACTTTTTACTGTGTACGAAAGTACGTGAGAGAGCGTAGCACGAGCTCCGACTCTCTCAGCATTCTCCCCTTGCCACGTTGCGCATTTCCTGCTCGCGGCAAATCCACTTTGCGGTCCCTCGGCTTCTCTACTGGCGCATTCTTGACGCTATGCGTCATCCACCGTGTAAACGGGAACCGATACTCGGAATCCCGTTCCACGACGACGTTGCCATTAGCATCATTCTTTCTGCTCTGGAAATTAGATTGCGCTACGTCGTCGAGACGGAAGGACGAGGCGACTCTCTCCTTTGGAATGTAGGCTACGACTGTAAGGATGAATTTTGTCGCAAAGGATATTCAGAACGTGTTATGCTCTACCGGATCTCTCGTGGACTCGATGCTTTGAAATACGACACACCACTGGCAACCGGATGGAAAATGACCTTCCTCGAAATTCTTTTCGATCATAAACGAAAGACAGTCAAGTTAATCTATGTCACTGACCGGAACGATATAGGGTTGTCGAAAATTTACAGTCGTGAAGATTTTCCAAAATGTATCTATTTCACGCCAATAAAAAAATAACTCCAATTATATTCTTATAATTCTTGCATAAACTATAGTGTTAAACTTCAAAGAAATGAAAATGTTTTTAATCAATCTCTCATTGACCTTTATAAAGTTCAATTTTTGTGTTCTCTCAAATTTTTATTCCAATTGTGAAATAAAACTTTAGAGAAGGTATTCTATGCACGTTTGATCGATGAACAGTATTTGTGAAGTCTTTGGTTTATCATCCCTCGGCGGTCATCAATAAAGTCAGCAGGGTTTGTTATAGATAAACGGACAGATAGAGATGAAAGCTCTATAGGCTGAACAGCACACGCTCCCGGAATTTCACTTATCCGAACCGACGTAACAGCTAGATCGATAGTCGCGTCAAACATGCATTTTCAGTAGCTCCTCTATCACTATTCCCCTCGTTATTGCCATTTCATTCGACAAGTTTGACCTATTACGCAAATTCACAAAATCGAAACGCAGCAATTTATATTATTTTTCTTTTTTTTTTTTATCTATACCGCTATCTCACCAGTTGTTATCGCGTTATTTTACGATACAACGCTAGTGCACTAAATACTGGTTTATAGAGATTTTTCATCAGAACAATATCAAATTGTACACACGATAGATATATATACGGCACGGTAGCAAAACATTTAGATTTTATTGTGTTAAAATTGTAGGAATAGAGTACTTTGATTAACTGTGGCATATGTACCTTGAATATCTATCATACATTTGAAATAACAGACGGTAAAAAGGAATCTATTTTAATAAGATTTAGTATGTATTATAACAATAAATTGTATTGTTTAACAATATCGATTATCAAGTTGCGATTATGTAGAAAAGTAAAGTAACATTTTCAATATCTCTTCTATAATAACAATCATATACTTTTTATGTAGAATCAATTTTAACCAAATAGGTGATGCTGCAAGTAGTATAGATCAAGGATTATGGCATCTCAGGACTCAACAACAATGTGCAGCTCTCAAGCGAGCTAAAATAATGAATAACAATATATTCTAAAGTAGCAGACTCTAAAATTTCTATTCCTCACCTTCTCTGTAAATTTCTAATTAATACTGAATTTTCCGGAAGTAAACAATCTCTCCGTTAAAATGCAATTTCCGATGATATTCCTTGCCAATAGACCATTCGCTGAATTCTACCACGAGTTTATTAATAGAATTGTAATATCCTCGAAAATCTAATAAAATAATTAGTCGAGTGTCGTTCATTTTAATGAAACATTATTAAAAAAGATAACTAACAATCAATTACAAGGAATCACAAAAGTAACTTGATTTCCCTGAGAAGAGGAGTATCGTTTGGAAATTTCAAACCGAACAATTCACCAACCGCAAAGCATCGTCCAATTCCTCTCCTTCTTTCAAAGGCTATTCCACGGGAAGAGGCATTCGCAGAGTGCATTCTTGGCTAACCATACGGCCGCCAGTAGGTTCGTTTCAGACAGGAATCCATTCGATCACGGAGCATCGTTACAGAGAGGGTGCCGGAGCTTTCCAAGGCTCCTAGGGCTTCTAGGCACCCGGCAAAAAAATGATGCTGCACACACGAGCTCCGATTTGCAGAGGGTATGCGAGATTCCAGAATGAACGAGCCACGCAGACGTCCGATATTCCAAATGTACAGGGTGTCTCTAAATTATTGGCGCATCCCAAACAAAGTTAAATTGAAATTGGAAAATAAACCGATAATCTAATCCCATTTTTTATCATAAATTTCTTTGTGAATAAATTATATTCCAATTATCACAATTATCAGGAGTCATGAAAAGTTCATTCATTTATGTTATTATTAATAGCGTGTATATAGCATATAGTTTTTACTGTTAGTTATAAACATCTTAGAAGATTATACAAATTATTATATTTATTTTAATATAAAATATTAGAAATCGAAAAGAGGTCTGTGAAAAGTGTTTAATAATATTTATAAACTTGATTTACTCGGAGGTGAAATTCACTTTTTACTCAGATTCGGCTCATTTTGCAGCCACCTTGTATACGCGAAGAAGTAAAGAGGAAGGAAGACGGAAAGTGAAAGATGGAGTCTTTGCCCCGATACAGTCGCATTTCAGACACGGTTTTAGTTAGACTCTTGAGATCGTGAAATCCTATCTGGCAGAGTTTCAGAGCCTATTAGAGAGCCAGGAGAACGTCATCGAGACGCAGATTCGTCCTTTGAGTCTCAGTCGATTTTCTCGCCACTGGGCTGCTTGCTTTGGAGCCACCTTTCGCGAGGACGAGAGATGCAAAAGCGAAGTGAAATGAAACTCGAATAGGGATGCAGTTTCTTCGCTAACCTTTCGCCTATTACATCCACGAATTCCTCAAAATTACTCAATTTTACACCTCGCGATAAGTGACATTAAAAACAAGATGAATCATAATGCAACTATTTGTAGTTAACGTTTTTGAATCAATTAAATTTTATACTCACGGTAAAATGTTAAAATATTGCTTTTTGAAACATTGCTTATCCAGGTGCTTTTCCCAAATTTTAGAAATAACAGAGATTTCCTGAGATTGAGAAAGAGCAATTGGAATTTTTATCTTCGACACAGGAGTGACGATATAAAAACGTTCTCGAGTAGCTTTTCGAGTCAGTCAGTATCTATTTTCCCAGTTTCACAGACTCTCGACTTTCTTTATCGCTTATCTTGGC
Organism: Trypoxylon attenuatum; assembly: GCA_963989405.1. Lineage (NCBI taxonomy): Eukaryota > Metazoa > Arthropoda > Insecta > Hymenoptera > Crabronidae > Trypoxylon > Trypoxylon attenuatum. The sequence goes on along the minus strand of OZ022493.1, from coordinate 10,191,266 downwards.
TTATTGTTAGATGTCTCGACAGCAAAAAGGAACGCAGAGGAATCTTTAAATCAAACTGAAATAAATCTTTAAATTAAAGTAAACGTTACCACTTTTCATTTACGGAGGCTACTCTGCTTCTTTCGTATTCGAGGATCAACCTAAAGAAAGCATGAAGTTGATAAAAGAGACTAAGTGTCCGAAAGCGATTAAAAATTTTGTTATAATATTACTTGACCATCTATACTGTCTCAAATATCGTAAATTTTGAATTACGTTACTTTTAAAACACTGTGACATGTGGATCGTTTTCGATTGAATTTCTAAATTATTCGATCAAACTTCAAAATTCCCATAACGCTATTGGAGAATAAATTTCATGGATATATATATGTATAACTTCCAATAAGTCAGACGAATCGGTTCAATAATTTTAGTGTCAGATTGATTTTGTTGGGAAATGACACTTCGAAAATCGGAATTTACGATAGATGAACGAGAATTTGGAAAATTGTTATTCGGATGTTAACCTGGATTCGATATAAACAGATTCGATGAAGCTCGCATAACGTATGTACGAGACTTTTCGATAGAGTGTGTTCTATGAATAATGTCAGGAAGATAGTCGTATCCTGGATATTATGTTACCTGAAAGCAGCGGCTCGCCGCTCGTTTCCAGCGATCCTTCCGAACGATCTAACTAATGTCATACTATTTCAGAGGCTTCCAAGCGGCAAAAAGGCTCGTCGACGACTTTCAAATAAATGGATGTTGATATTAATGTAGGAAATGTTCGCACTGGTTGAATAATTGAAAACACACTCGCAATATAGTGAGATTTGAAATGAGTTCATCGTCACATTATCCAAATTTAACAAATTTTCTCAAGTTTGCATTGACTCGGTGCAACTTAATATAGCGATTTTGAAATTAATAACACGCATCTCTATAATCTCTTTACATATCCAAAATTGCAATTTAAAACTGTGATACAAACATTATAAAAATTAGGATTGACAATGTCAATTAATTCCAATTAAAAATTGATCAATAAGTTACAGACAGATTCGAGTACTTTAATGAGGCAACTTGATTTTAAAAAGAAACCCTTATACAGGATAATAAATCTCATTAAGTAATATTGCTATAATCGAGAATTAAAAAGCAGTTACTGATCCACTTAGAAATACCTTCGAAACTCCTCCCCTAACGTTCAATCTACCCTTAGAAAACATTGATCCAAGTAAACAGCTTGGCAAGTAAATGAAGATTTCGAGTCTGAAAGAGTTCCAAAAGTCTTTCTATGTGGCTTTGCAGTATCGTTTCGCAAGAGAGTGCTCTTCGGTTAAGCTCATTAATAATCCCACGAGTCTCCATACAAAAAACAGCTGTGGCAATCGGTTTGCAAAGCTAGATTTATTCGTCGTAGAGAAACTTTCCGTGAGATAAGAGAGACCTATAGGAACGTTCTAAAATATATCGGTCGCATCGAAGATAACGGGACAAGTTTCTCTGACTTGCACGGAATTAGCTGTGTCTTAGAATGTACATATACGTGCGAGACGGTACTCTGATGACTCTCTCTGTATAGCATTCGAAGGAAGATAGTTGTTGCTATTGCCAGTGTGCTTTGAAACTCGGCTAATCTTGAGACTAAGTACTATTCTCCTTGCGAAACTTATTCTAGCCTCCGGTATCGCAAGTTTATCGTCTACTGGGAAGATAATTTCGTGGTGGCGCGTGCTTCTTCCAGATTTCCCCTCTTCCGTAGAGCTATTTTCTCCTGGATAGACCACGTGGTTTAATGGTTTTTTAGAATCTCCGAGGAATTAGGATGTAGGTCACTGGATTGCTCTAACTAATACCAGTATTCAGAGTCTCTGCTTCATTTTGTTTTGTGATTAACAATTTGGTAAAGTCAGTTACTTGAATTTATTTATTTATTTATTTATTTATTTATTTATTTACATGGGATAATCAATTAGAATAAATTACCGTTAATCTTCACTGGTTAAAATAGAAATATTCCCATCTTGTATCGAAATAAATAAGATTTGTGAATTTCGTAGAAAGTACAAATTCTTTGGAATTCCGAACGTTCTATTGTGGTTTGTTCTAACGCGATAATTGGCAACGTGCGAACATTTAATTGTTAGATTCATTCACAAGGAATTTGCCCTGTTCTAAACAATTTCTCGTCTTTCAGCTAATGCTATCCTTCTAAACCAGGAACATAGAACTGCAATTTGAGAGCAGTGTACTAGCATTGTTTCCCTTGTATTAAGCTGCATTAAGGAAACTAACAGTAGCAAGGTAACGCGATTTCTGTAGTGTGATCACTTGTTGTCGCTCGTTAGAAGCAGGTATTTGCAGTGATAGTTTATAAAAATACGGTTACAAAGACGCTAACGTTTGACATCTAATCCAATTAGTACCTAATTAGTGTCGAATACTCAATTTGAATAGTACGAATTAATTGATTTACCTGAGATATATTTATCTGAGTTTAATTAAATTCTAGAAACTACCAGTTTCAACAAATTTTTTGAACGGAATGTTCAATAAAATATATACTGCCAATTTATAAATCGATATGCGAAGCAGAAATTTCTTTTACCATTTCACCGATCCTTTGTACTCTTTAAAATACGTTCTCGAAATTGGAAAAAGTTGAACTACATCGCTATTTGAAAACCAAAAGTATTCATAGTAACATTTGGGCCGAGGAACTTTGAAACGAATAGGTTCGAGTGTGTTGGCTAGTAGATGATAAGTGCTCAGAAATGTGAGCATACAATGTAGAGAAAGAGAGAGAGAGAGAGAGAGAGAGGTATAAAAAGGAGAGGTGCACATTAAAGATTTTAATCACTGCTGTATATTCTGATTAAATTAGAGGGCCGTAGTCTGGTCGCTTTTGTCCGGCGACACCGCGCGTTTGGCACGTTCCTCGTGTACAGCGCACTACGACAGAGCTAGTACTCCTTCAAAGCTGTGGCTTTTCATTTGTCACGAGCGTTAATCGAATTCTTGGTATACTCTGTTTGATTTTAATGAGTAGTGGCCATTAGCATCGCCGAGAATTTCTCCTCTCAAAAACTACTCGAACAAATAATTGCACAAATAATGTGATGCTTGTGATATTAGTGTAATAATCTTTCTCTAATATTAGCAAAATGAAAACTTTGTTACTAGACATATGTATAAGAGTATTATGTGTTAACGTATTAATCCTTTGCAGTTGACTCGTTTCATTGATATAAAGTAATTATAAATGTAAGTAGTAAATATCAATATTAATATTAACATGAATTTTCTATTGAAAAAGTAAAGAAAAAAGTTAATAATCAATTGGAGATACTTGTCTTTAACATTAGTGGTGAAGGTTGATATTATTTTATAAGACAACCAGAGACTTTATCGAACTACTAACTATAAGTACTATACTCGAACAAGTGTATAACAAGAAACACACTGCTCAAGTAGAATTATCACACGAGCTTTCTACAGTAGCTTGCAATTCAGCAACTCAGATATTATATTTCTCCGCAAACCAATGGTCCAAGGTTAATGCATAAAACAGAAGACGTACATACTTAATAGTGGTCACAGCAACCTAGTTGAAGGGTACATAATCAACAAGGAAGAAGAAAATGCCGGAGGTAAAGGAAGAAGCATATAACTGGTAAGAGAAGGAATAGGAAACAATAGAGTGACCAGGTTATTCAGAAACCCATAGAAGCATACGCCATTTGTATTCCAGTGCACGCGTGCGCCACCGAATTCAAGCGATATTGCACCGGTAAGGGAAAAGCTGCCACCATTGGCATCCTCGCTGTTACCGGCTGGCCTCGATTACCTTCGAATTAAAGCCTCGGCCACAGGCAACGAGCCGACGGACTTCCGTATCTGCCATTCCCAGTTCACGATCCCTACCTTCTATCTCATCCTCTACCAATTTTCCCACCCTCAAAATCGATCCGATTTTTCGAACCCGGTTACCAAATTTAAATTCGATCAAAAACGATCTAAATTGAACTAGGTTTCACGATTTTTCTCCCAGTGTTCTTCTAGATTATGTAAACAGAAATTTTGTTGTAAGTACAACGTAACCCTTTAGATTTTCTCCACTGCAGAAATAATTAAAGAAATTATTTGTAATTGCTTCGAGATTTGTATAGAATTTTTAGAGATTTTATTAGAAAAATCTGTGGATTAAGTAATTAATAATTTGAGACTTGGTCGGTAGAAGCTAAAGTGGACTAAACATTAGGGCATACCTGAGATATACATGCTGTGACTTGAACCTAAATTGATCTACATTTTGATAGTTTAGAGTACCATTACGTAGAGGCTCCCGAGACTAAGTGGAAATTCCACACTGATCTGCAACGCCGATAACTCTAACTAATATAAGACCCATCTTAAACGACCGTTCGACGAACCAACTTGTAGCCTGGGATAATCTTATTAACTCGGGCGCTCCTTATTGTTCGACAAGTGATTAACGGGAAGAATTTACGGGAACTCGGTGAATACGAATTGGCTCTACTCGAAGAGTGAAATATTTAAGCAATTGCAAACTAAACTTGATCATTGAACTCAACTAAGGAAATTGCGTACATATCAGTTTAGTTAAAGGTTCTCGTAGTTTATGGTGCAATTTAACGTTATTTTATGAACATATAATTCAAATACCAAGATACAAATTGATACTGATTAAATTTGATTTATAAGAATAATAGAAAAATTATGGAAATAATACAATGAAGAATTTTATATAAATTTAGATAGTTATATTGATAAATAAAATGATGCATTTTTCTGGATTATGGATTCATTGAAATAATATGTTTCTTTAGATTCATACGTTTTGTAATTATTTGGCAGGTGAAGGTTTAAGTAACAAACTGACAAAGTAAAGAACTTGAACCAAGGGCTCCTTCGACAATTAGTCTAGACACGTTAATCAAAACGAATGAATTACTTGCTTTAAGTACATCCGACTTTCTTTCCTCTAAATTAGTTCAACACACTGTCGCATTCGTTTGAGTCGGTTGAGGTACACAGAGTAGTATCTTGCACTTAAGTAGCTGAGAAACTTCATCCCGGCCTGTTTACCGCGCCTAACAAGTTTTTTGCTCACAGAAACACGTATCTCGCTACCAAAGCTTGGAAAAAGGAGAAGTAACGAAATTCACGCTTTTACTATAAGTGCTGTCTTCTTAGCAGCCAAAACCTATTACAATTTCCAGGATTATACTTTGACTTTGTCCGTTATAACAATATCAAGATCAATAAAAATGATTTCTATTTAATTTTAAATTCGCATTCCAATTTCAACTTCTTTCTTTGATTCATTATTCTATTGTTATTTGAAATTTCGAAAACCGACAATGATCGAATAAAAATCGAAACAAAACATCTATCATTGTTTATATATGCAATGAATAAATTTGCAATCTTTCCAGACCAAAATAAATGAATAAATATAAATTTTCGTTTATTTGGAATTCAATTATCTATTGGAGCAATATAAGTTACGCGGACATTTCCAACGAGCCTGAATAATCGAGCAGACCATTGAGAAGACGAGTTTCAGTGGATTCGAATTTTGAGTCCCCAACAGTTTCATTCGAACGAGCCAGGAGTTCGAAGTGACCTATTGAAGCATTCGCGAGGGCATTAAACTGGAAACGGCGTTTTTACCCTCGAATGTAGTACAAATGCTGCATCGGCGGCGCGGCGCGGCGCCAGCAGCCATCGTCGACTCACAATATCAACGACTGGTCTTTGTTCGCTTTTGCGCGTCATTCCTTCCGCGTGCATAGAACTTACGGTGATCGATCTCGCGTGTGGGGAGACACTGTGCGCGCATTAAGGCTTCAGAGACGCGCTGGAGACATTTATGAGGACAGTATTGCAATAAAGAATACCTTTTCTCATTCTACTCACGGTTTACTGAGATCGGTTCAAGTGAAAAATTTATCTTCTAAAATATGGAATATGTTAATTGGAAATTTTTCTGAATACACGAGTTTCATTCTTTGACTCAACTTTTTTCAATCCAATTGCAACTTTGTTTCATAAAATGTGGATTAATAATTTTTATATTTTCTTAAAAAATTATCGTATTTCTTTTGTATCCAGCTAATATTTTAATCGTTTGAAGTAAAACTCCATTTATTGATATATTTATTGAACAATTATTACTAACTTTCTTGCAATTTAAGAATCAACGACGTATAGTGTTTCTTAGGCGAAAAGTCTCTTTAGAGCATCTGGGGAAACAGAAACACAATGCGTTGTAGATTTGAGTGAATCTGCCTTTAATTAAAAGTCGCGGCGCGTCCCAAAGAAAATACAGTTATTGCCGGAGCTCTCAGCCAAGGTAAATAAAGCTCTACCAGTGAAATACGATTATTGCTGCGCGACACATTTTTCCTTGCGCGTGGTATGCTGATACCGATTCATTATAAGAAGCTTCTTCGAAACTTACGACCTCCAAGGGAAATTAAACGGTGGAATCTGATATTAGAAAGGTATTCTTTTTCATTGGAATGCGCCATAGTTTCCCCAACACCATCAACGTATTCTTCGCTTTTGCGTAACCCGGAATTTATTAATCTACCGATTAGTGTTTAACATCGTATGTAGGAAAAAATTTCGACTAAATCAAGTTTCCATTTTTGCTAATTCATGTTCTTAAACACTATGCAGTATATCTTAACTGTATTATGACTTTCATAACAGCTCTATAAAATATAATAACTCTATATATATATATATATATATATATATATATAAACTTCTAACTCTATAAATCTTCTTTATAAATCATTCTAAGTCAGTAGTGTCAAAATATATTGTAAACATGTGATACAACATTCTGTCGAACTTGAATTAGAATCCGTTTGAATATCGATATCTAGAGAAATAGAATTTTGACTTACAACGTCGATGATCTGCATGAGCGTCAGGCCGAAGCTCAGGACGAGAGGATCAGACTCATTGCCCACTGGACGTTCCAAGACATTGTACGAATCCAGCAGGTCCCCCAGTAGCCGCTTTTCGTGTGAACCACCATTAACTAGCCCAGCTGAAACACAAATATATTTCCACATTTTATAAAAACAATCTACGTATTGTATAAATTAAAATATTCAAGCGTTATAGATAAATACGCTTTTATCCTACTCGTGTTACAATAAAAATAAAATGAATAAAATAGTCATATTAAAAATAGCAGACACTAATTATCATTGATTATTCTAATCCAAATTGATTTTAGAATATAAAAAGGGTTCGAAACCTTAATGAATTTTTCAGTGACAATAAAAAATTCCTGTTTTTATCACTAACTTAATAAAAGCTAATCAAACTTAATAAAATAAAGTATCTCAATGTTTCTTCTAACGAATCCGTAGAATTATAGTAGTCAAGAATATTCCAACGGTTAACAACCAAACCCGCGTGTACTCATCCGTCCAGTCAGCGAACTAATTGCATATTCCTAATTCAGCACCCGAGGCACAGTGTTTATTCTAATTAGACATTTCTGCCGCTCGAGACAGGCGGCATCGCGCTGTCGTAACCAGTGCTGCCTGCCAGAAAATCTATCAACCCTGTCTCCCACTTTTACTCTCTTCACTCCGCAATGTCCCAATTATCGCATAACCCGATCCGCATCTTCGCACGCGTTTGCGTTCCTCTTTCTCTTTATTTTTCCTTTTGCTTTTTTTTTTTAACGGGCGCCGATGCATGCGAAGCGCGTGAGTGACATGGATACTGGCAGCGTTCCTGGCATCCGCAGTATTTGTGGCGGATCGAAGTGGCACACTTTCCGAGGAGAGACTGTCCATGACTCGAGCTAGTAACGTTCGCTAGCGATGGATTCGAAAGGATTCGTGTCCCTGTTAGAATACGCGCGGAAAGACTCCAATTTGATTGGTGACTATTGGAAGTTACCTGGGTCAAGAGTCGAAAAATTGAATATTCGACCACCACTGGAATTTCGATATTGTACACTTCGATCATTCTCACTTTCTTTCTCTTTTACATTACGTTTTTTTATGAATTGTACTGAATTATGATTTTCATGAGTTTTTATGTATTTTATGATTTTAATGAAATTGTAATTTATAGCGCGAGAGATATATTGGAGATGATATTAAGTTGCGAAAAGGTGAATTGAATATTATGGAACTTGAATGCAGAATTTAGAGATTAATTGATAATTATATTGATGATGGGAATTATCGTTATTGTCGCTCGAATATCCAAAAGCATAGAATTAGCAAAAGTACTCGAGAAACTTAAATTGGTTATAAGGATAAGTTCGAAAGTAATCTATAAGGAGTTATCAATAAGATATCGATAATTGAAGATAATTTCTTTTGAATAGCTTTACGAAAGAAGCGTTTACGTATCTAGCTATGCATCAATGATGTTTTCGAGGGAATTTCAGGCAGAGTGAATTCGGTGGAGATTATTGTTGAAGCGATTTCATCGAAATTGAAATTTCGATCGAGGATACAGTTAGTAATGAGGTTGAATTTGTTCCAAGTTTGAATAATGCAAGGATGAAGATTTGGATATAGGCCGGAGGATTAGGGGATCGAGAAAATCGTATTATCGGTATAAAGTAAGATTATCGAAACCCTTGTGGATTCGGATATTCAATCTGGATTTAGCGATGAAGAATCAAGACTTCGACTTAATTTCGATAAATAATTCGCGAAACGATTCGACGATTGATATACTTCGATCTATTCCTTATTCAATATTCCTTAATGAACAATCAAATTTTACCTTTAAACTTTCACTTTAATAAATCCCTTTTAATTATCACTGAGAGAAATCTCATCAAAATAGCTAATTGGAACAAAGTCGCAATAATGTCAAATTACATTTATTTATTTATTTATTTATTTATTTATTTCAAGTAAAACAAACGTGATACAAGCGATCAAAGATAGAATTCAACTAAAGTTGAATAAATAATTGATTGTAGGTGAAAGCTACGTCCTCAACAATTCCAAACTGAAGTAATCTTATTACATTAATCAAAACTATTTCCGTGTTCTTGATGGACACTAAAAGCAGAACCTTTGTCTTCCTCGAAATCCAATCGTAACTTGGGGTCCAAGTCACCCAACCGAAGCTTTACCGAATCCACAACTCTCAGTAATCTCATCCTGTCGTTCAGCGACCCTTTAACACCTTCTCCGAGCACATTCTTCTTTCGCGGAAGGTTTTTCCCCCTTTTTCGCGGTCTTTAACTTTTTCTCTTACGTAATGGCAGCGAACATTTACCCTGCGATGCGATCATATTACGATTGCTTGAATTCCATCGTGAGAACGAATTCCGTGACGTTTCTCGTAATAGCTTGCTTTCTTTTCTTCCTCTCTTTCGTTTTCTTTTTTCTTCTTTTTCTTCTTTTTTCTATGGTTTTCTCTTTCTCACTAACACTTTCGCACTCTGCGCTTCTTATCAGTCTCGCCTCTCTCGATTTTCCTCTTTTTTTTTTCTTTCTTATTGTGGAGATGCGAAAGAGCCAGTGTTTAGTGTCTATGGATGTTATCGCGCGCGTTCGAGGAGAAGGAGCGAGTCGAGAACTCGAGGGTTAAGTATTCTTCCCCGAAAGTTCGGCTGTATCGGGAATCTCCTACATACGTAGCGAAACTTTATCGATACTTATCGACATCTTTCGACGTTAAAGCTGACCAGACGCTGTGAAAAATGGATCTATCGATCTATAGTCGAACCGTTACTTTTTCTTAAACTCAGAATCAACTTGGTGAATAAAATTTATTCTACAATGAATAAATTCATTGTGACACTTTATTTAGAGTGCGAGATTACATTTTCTTCTAAACCAGAGTGAGAAATCAGAGTTTTAAGTAAATTGTGATTCTTCTAATCGAAGTAAAAAAAAGGGGCTGGTAGCCAAAATCGACAGATAATTATTATAGTCACGAGAGAATAACTCTTTCTTGCAAAAAGTAGCACACTCAATTGTTGTAGGTACGTCATTATAATGAGTAAGAACGTCTCTAACAAGATCGACAAAATCCGAAAATCCCGTTCATTAACAAACAAGCCCATTCATTAGAAGTATGCAATTCTTAATTGACACGAATTCCAGCACTGTCATATCAAACTGAATATTCGATCGTCAGTGGAATTTTAATATCTCCGCCCATCCGCTTCTCCAATTTCTTTTTTTTTTATTACATTTCCACACAGCAGTCGTTAAATTTTCATGAAAATTACATTGGACATTGGAAGAATTTCTTCATGCGCCATCATGAACCTCTTTTATATTTTACCAATAACATGGAAAGTAGAAAAATACAGTAAAATATCTTTCGCAATATTTTCTATTCCTATTCAATTGTTTCCTATCATTCCTTTTTTTTCAGTATACAATTTATTCTACATCGACGTATATCACGTGAGCCGTTAATAAACAAACAATAAGAATACTTGAATTCGGACCAGAATCGGAAGACATTATGTCAAAAGCGATCGCTTCTGGTTCGAAATGGTCTGATCGCGATATCGTTTGCGAATTCGAGTGCAGTGGCGTTTACCGCTTTGACAATGGTAAAGCATAGGTGCATTTACATTAGGAAGTGGTAGCAGAGAGTGAGAGCCGAGTATCGAATGTATCGCATGAATTGTGCCACGATTATAATTGTATGCTGCTGGAAATGGATACGAAACGATGGTGTGGGTTTCGTAATGGGTATTGAGCGCACCATTTGCTTCAATGATCGAGGTGCTGAAAGAATTCGTGGTATATCAAGCATGTTACCAATCGACCATTGATGAGCTTCGACGAACATTTTTGCCACGCGTGTCAGCCTCGATCCCCTCCATTTCTCTCTATCGCAATTCGACTGCTAAATACCGGATATTTCGACATTTATCACAATCGTTAACCAATTCAGTGAAACCCTCCATTATCTCTGCAGAAATTATTCATCCTTCGTTTTCATTCAATTCATTTTCATTCAACTATTCATTATCTGAACAACTGTTATCCGAACGACGTTGATATAGTAAACAAAATAAGTATTTCTAATTGAATGGAAAATGGATTAATTAGAATGGTTTCACTTTGCATGATTATTATTAGGATAAAATTAAAACTTAGATTTGTATATAGTTTTTACTTTTATGGAAGTGCAATAGCAGTATTAATGTTTTTAAATACGAAATCTGAAGTTCGAGGGTATTTACTGGTGTACAACTAACAATAAGAATTATATACACGCGATTGAACACGTTTCGAAATGTCGAAGCTTGTTACTAGTAGAACGTGAAATTTTGTGCATGTGCCAATTTTGTTTACGCAAGATTACAAGGATGCAGCTCGAAAGACTCTAACATACATAGTTTGTATATCTATAAATATCTCGATTTTATTCAATTAAATCCACTTTAATCCGATTCGATATTCTACTGTAGATTCCATTTTCAGTCAATACAAGACTGAATATTTGTAGATATTCACTTCGAATATTCGCAGCATTTTCATCGATTTTTATTAATCATTGATAGTCGTCGCTAATCAACAAGTTTAGAAGAATCAATTGTCAACGGATGATTGCAAAAATCCAATGAAAGAGTTGAGTAAAAGAAAAATCGAATATTTCGCAAGAGATAAAGAATTTCATAGAAATCTGATAGAGAAAAAGCGAGCAGATTGAAACAGTGCATATTGAGACGTTACTTAAGATGGCCGTAACGGAACACAATGGAAGCGGCTTTCTTTTATATTCGAAAATGGACACTCAAATCAGAATGGGAGAAGCCCGAGACGGTAGCACTCCTAGGATCTTTCAGCTCCATTTCTGAGAGAGCCGGATGAGACGGCGACGGCTGGAGCCACTGGATCATGGATAAGCATTGTATCATTCGTAGGAAAGTTCAGATAAATAGATTGGCATAATCCATCACTCTAATCCGACCACCCATTCCTAACTGGCTTCCGAAGATCGAATTTTCAAAAGACTCCCATCAGCTTTACAGAACTTATTAACATTTTTTTCTAATCCGTCTGAACAATGTTTCAATTAATTTCGAAATTGTTAAAACTTCCATTTTCCAAGCGACAATTATCAGCTATCTAATGCTACCATTTTATATTAGAAAAGCTCGTTTCGATTTGTAAAATTCATATTAGGGTTTGTTTTAGAAAAAAAGGATAATTTATTCGCAAAGAGACTAGAATTCTTATACAAAACAGAGCAGATGAATTAAACGAAACTCGGATATTTGTTATACATATTGTAGAAAATTGTTTTCGTTAATCAAAAGTATTCTATACAGGAAGATGCAAAATATATTTTAGTTGAAAATTTCATTTTATGAAAGAAATGAATGCATTTCACATACTGCATGTCACAGTAATAAAATGTGTCAGGGTATAAGTGTATTGTGAACACTCGCACCTGGTATTTGCGTGGATCACCTTATCAATTGTCCCAGAGGGAAAATTCCGACAAGTGGATTACCAACATTTCTTGCAACTCACGTGTTTTATTGAAGCAAATGGATACCCGGAACACCCTGATCAATCACTTAATTTTCTCCTGACAAAACCGTGGATTCCGAAACACTGATCTTTTGCTTCTCGGATAGTTTTCTCCACTATTGAGCTGTCTTCGCGGTGACAGCCTGTCGGACCTAAATTGATACCGTTTCTCACTGATACTACTGAATTATACAGGATGTGCTAGGATTTACTGGGAAAAGTACGGCTGATATATCTCTCGAGCAAAAGATGAAAAAAGTTGTTGAATAATCCAGTGAAAACACGTTCATCGACTATAGTAAAAAAATATGATAAATAGTAGAATATGAATAGCGTTATTGTATGTTTATTCCAAAATATTTTAATTATGATGATAAGTTAATGATACTATTTAATATCTTTAATATCAATCTAAAATCAATATAAGATACGTTATCATATTATTATATTTATAGTATAAATATTCTAGTGAGTTTCAATAACACATTGTTGCGACTGATTTAGCGGATCAATTAACGTTACAAATGTCAATCAGACAACACGGTTGATCCGTCGTGAGGACGTCATGCAATAATTGCAATTATTACAGACAAATGAACGATTCTTCTTCAGCAATTTGAACCCGAGATCAATTTTCCGCACTTGAAAATGGCGCATTTGGTGCGATCTGCATTATATTACGATGCACTTAATCAAGTTCACACTGCCGATTGAACAATGCGCTCGACCCACTTTTCGGAAAGATCCGAAACGAGTGTCTCGAAATTGGGGAGAACCACTTGACTGGAACGGTGGTGAAATCGAGTTTCGGTCGCGATGGATTAACATAATGTCGAATGGAAAAACAATTTTCTCTCTGACTCATTTTTGAGGACACTTAAAGTTTTCCTGCAAGTTTTAGATATTTTTCAATTGACGAGGTTCTCAAATATCAACCCTTCTTCACTCTAACACAATGTTGCATTTTCTATAATCAATATTTCAGAATATTTCCCCCAATGATATTCAACGATCCCATAATTACTAATTATATTAGAACTATATATAAAATGAGTAATAATTACGAATATGAATAATGAGCGAATGTTAATTAAGCAACATAGAATCATGAAAAGTTTCAAATAACGTTACCTTCAAATGTGTTATTATAATTATGAATTTTTGGAGGTTTTTTCTCTCTCTTATCGATTGTTCCAACTGAGGGATTTTCAATGAATTCAGAAAGAAACCCTTTCCTAGAGTATCGTAATTATCACCACGCGATTGAATCGAACAGTCGTTTACGATCCCTTGTCATGAGAAGGTTGGCAGGCAGCTCTATCGGAATCGTGCAACGTGACATATTCCTGTCACGTTACTCGAGTCGAAAGATGCCGATTAGCGGAAAGGTTTTATTCGCAGAGTAGATTCTTCTTGAGATTCATACGAGTGTTTCGGGTTTATGGCCTCCGGTGGGAGCTGAGTTCTTTTATTCTGCGGGGTTGCTTTTATTGGTAGGGCCCTGAGAGAAACCCGCGGAAGAATTGCTGATTTCAAAGATCCTCTGAACCGTCAGCATCAATTCTCTTACGTTTTACTTACGAATATGATTCATCTTCTTAAGTAAATTCCTAACAATTCACAAAATATTCTTCAGGATATTTTTGATTAATCGAAGCTTTTTTCCTAATATTTATCAATTGCGACTTTGTGACTATATCTTCTCGGTGAAGAACATAAATTCTAGCTGACTTGGGGAGACTATATTCTCATAATTTAGTGAAATAAGTTCGTTAGGACAGTGACATTTACACGGTCTACACTTTTTCATTCGGTAACAAAGAGTTCAAGAGACCTTGGAACAGGTAACATAGCTGTGTTGAGTTCCTGGATAACGATATTTCATGTCCTTCCAGATACAAAGTAACGGCGGCACCGTAAGTTTATGCTGCTATTACGCAACCGACGAACACAGGACAACAACATTTCGCGGCTGACAGGAACAGCCCCCGGGAAAATCAGCCGCGAGAAAGCAGCATTTTCCCTTGTAGCTGGTTTACTGGAGAAATTTACCGGCTAACCAAATCGCTGCATCCTCCTAATGCGAACCCAACGAGTCAGCGGGATTGTCGACTCGAGCTGAGAATTTGTCGCGAGTGACACTACCAACAATTGTAAATTCTTGTTTTGACTTTTAATGTCAAACTTTTTTTTCCAAATGACTAACATCGAAATTCCAGTCAACCTATTATACACATATGTTTAAATACTTCTCATAGAAACATGCTATATACATATATATCTATGTATATAAATATGAATTTCGTGAAAAAAGAGGAAACAAAAGAACAATTCGATTGAATTTTGTATTAGTAAAAATTGTAGGAGAAAATTGCCGGAAAAATTGAAATCAGAGACTTCGTATAGAAAGTTTCGAGCAATCCTCTCTTGCACGTAAAACCCAATCATGAACGGAACAACAGTATCACTGCGTCAGAGGATATTGTAACAGCCTTCGCCGCAAATACCGCAGAAAGAAAATATCGATCAGTCTCTGACCAACCAGGCTCCCCGGTCATCTCCTCGTCAAAAGAAATACTAGCCACACAAATGTTGCTGATATCTAGATCACAAAAAAAAACAAAAATATAGAAATGTTCATGAGAATTATACGAATGATAATTCGAAACCACACGTATCCGTTTATTAAACCATAGTGTGATGGTGTAGAGCCATGAAGTTTCTCGTGAATTGCAATGGGATTCGAATTGCTTCGTTGGTGGTAATTGAAATTGCTCATGAAGCTTTTCGTGTTCGGTGCTGCTTACGGATGTTTTAGTGGCTCGTAAGCTCGAGCTGGCCCGTATAACTTCCGGTAAATTGATGCCAATTTCGGGAGATTATACTGGACGCTCGTTGGTCTTAGTTAGTCGAATGATACATTGTAGCAACCCTTCTTGATAGCGAGCGATTAATATTTTTTTCGCGAATCCTTCCAATTTCGGATTTTCAATACAGGTAATTACAGTTAGGTAAATTTTGCACTTTGACTGCAACCTCTATTCCTTCGATCTAATAATAATAAATAATACAACAAATTATAGGACTTTTATAATAATTCGCCAAATTGTTTGCTGCAATGTGATGATTAAAAAAGTCGTCTGGAAAACATTTGATAAAAGATAAAGCTTCGAGTATAAAAGCGCCTGATTTTTCATTGTGATTAATCATTCGAGTCAGTATAATGTTTTCCCATATTCAACGTGCAATTTTGGACACAGATTTATCCAACAGTGCGATTGAATTCGCGGAAAAACTCGTTGGCAGAGAGAAAGAGAAAGAAGAAAGAAATTGGATCGCGTCACGATAAAGGCGCGTGAAAGTACTCTCTCTCTCTCTCTCTCTCTCTCTCTCTCTCTCTCTCTCTCTCTCTCTCTCTCTCTCTCTCTCTCTCTCTCTCTCTCTCTCTCTCTCTCTCTCTCTCTCTCTCTCTCTCTCTCAACGATTTGGCCATCGGTGCCACGCGGCAAAGGACGCGAATTTCCGGCGATGCAACCACTAAAACCCGACCAATGAAATATTCACGAGAGATGTATCGCGCATTATTCGCGATTCCTTTCGGAGCAGGGTACTCGTTCGCGAAAAAAAAGGGTACCAACAAATATGAGCTTAATGGGCTAAGTGTTTCATGAAAATTGCACGAGTCTACCGAGGAATGCGAAATACACAACATTCAACTCTGTCGTTCATGCGTACTTCGTCAGTGATATTCGTTCGAACTTGACTATTACGCTTTAATGGGTCAATTTCGAGGCTAATGACGCGTGCCATCAGAATCGAAAATTTCAGAGAAAAACAATAGTGACAATGACACGGGTTTGATTGGCTGTTAATGTTGCAGAGAGACATTCGAGGTATTAACAACCGAGATTATGACATACAATAGAAGTTTGGAATATGTGAGAAGTTTTTAGTATTCAATTTTCGAACTCTGATTGTCAAACAAGATCATATATATATTATTCCCATCAGAGTTCCACTTTCTGTACAATTCTTAGCAAAGACAAATTTGACAGTCTTTAACTGAAAATTGTTTGAAGAGTTTTTCTATATTTCTGTTGAACCTACCCGTATCATGGACCACTTCGAATTTGTCTCAAACGAGCTCTGATTGACCCTGTTCCACTTTTGTAACATTTAACTTTGCAAACGTGTCCCATATATATACGACTATTGTCCTATTGAATTTCTGCAAATGATTTGGAAACATAATCAGTGGATAAAACTTCTGGATTAAGATCTAAACGAACCTAGTTCTTTCACTAAACAAAAGGAGCAATTTTTCGATTTAATCTTATAAGTCACGTTTATTTTCTTTGATGACCCAGTGCTATTCGAATGGAAAATTGAAGGGGCTCGGTAAACTCAAAACTTCTTTAATACTCGGAATCGAAGGTGCTGTAAGAACGCAAGGATCATTGCGCTCAAACTTCTCTGTCTATTGACCCAATTATCCGCTTGGTATAATCCGAGCTAGGAGAAGAGTCTCTGCTTTAAAATTTGTCAGTAGCAAGACTATGCCCTTCCACGCATATTCTAATCAAATTTCTTTTGGGTCAGTGAGTCACTTGCTTCGAAACAGGTTAAACAGAGACGAATTTCAGCAACACACTTGCAATAACCTGCAAGATTAGAATATTTCCTTACGTTGGTACAATTATCAAAGTTAACCGATTCTATAGGAAAATGCTGTTAGAAGAAACGAAAGAAAATAAAGTAACTAAATTGTCGTTCACTCGAAAATAGTTTTTTTCTTGTGAACTGCATTATTCAAAAAAATAGGGGAGGGTGTAGCGAGAATAAAGTTTGGAGGGACACGCAATTTTCGTAAGCACGCATGGAAAAATCGACAAATATCGCTCGAGAGTGCGTTGCTCGCATCAAGTTGATCGAGTAGGTTGTGCCACTTTCAGTTTTATGGGACGTAAGTCGTTTCGAAGCACTCGCGTTCCGCGTAAATGCGCTTCTCCTCTTCGTGTAAAAAGCGAGCGTGGCGCTTTCGCGATGAGAGAAAATGCGAGGAATAAAAAATGGAAAGCTTACTTCTGCCGATGTACGGTAGCGTTTATTATTTATGGGGATGAAACTACCACCGCGAGAGCCGCAATTTGCAATGTAGCAGCCCCTCGTTAAGAAGGATTCTTTCAAATTTCTTGTGACAATTTGTTTCTAAAGCATCTTTTACCTCGTTTAAAATAGTTTTCTGTTTTCATCTTTTTTTGCGTCTCAATTGTGCTTCAATTATTTCAATTCTTCGTTAATTTATTAGTTTCATTATTAACTTTGAGTTTCATTAGTATCAGTTTGCTAAAATTTTAATGACACTGTCAGATTCTCTTTTTGATGAAACTATAACATACAATTTTCAGATCTTTCGTTAGTTCACGATTAGTATGAACAAATATTGATCTCATTATTTCAATTTTTAGTAGGTTTGAAAAAAATTTCTAAATTGCAACTAGAACCCCAAATGTTTCTCTTGCAAACTACTATCATTATTTACACAATTTTGTTTACTGCAAAGTATAGAGAGGTTGCAATAAATTCTCCGATACATTTTCTAGTGGAGTGCGGATATTTGTGCAAATATCAATATTGCAATCTATACAAAGCTGCATCTAGCTATCTTCAAAACATGCAACATAGCTTGTTAAATATCATACACCGTTCGAACAACTTCAAAATACTGTTTTAATATCCCTTTTCCAATTTATTACGACTTTTATACAACAGTACAAAATGTTCGATGTTTACTAGAAAATCCATGGTTGACTTATTCCCAATTACAACTTCATTATCTCAAAGCCATATTAATATTCATTTTTATCGATAGAAAAGCTGCCTTTTCCCTAAAAATTCTAAGCTAAATTCTCAAAATAAGATTCTACTCAGAATTCTATCCGCTTTACATAGAAAGTCAGAAATAAATTCCGGAAGAAAAATTAAATTCAAGGAGCGAAGCTGAACGATACTAAAAGAACCTTATCAAATTGTCTAATTCGCACTTAGCCGGCAGATAAGGGTTGGCGTTTTTCGCTGGTATTGCAATTCAGTAGATTGAGTAGGTGGCGCACGTACTCCGAGAAGGTTCTTTCCGTTACATTCGAAGTAGTTTAGCGCGGAAAGACGCGCAACTGAAATCGTTCCTGGCACCATTACGCGAGGAAAATCACCAGTTAATACGGGAAAGGAGAAGAGAACCCAGCTCGAAAGTTTGTCGAGTCGGTGAAGTTAGAGTTGGCAAAATGTAAACTCGATCGGACAACTGGCAAAAGAGCTTGATTGCTTCTTTGATACGTACAGAATATCACTCTTTTCTCTAAGCAACTCCAATCGTTTCTTCATGGAAAATCATCAACTTCGATTTCAATTCGCTTCGATACAACGCAAAATGTATCAATCGAATTTTCCTAAAACAATATAATAATATTTACAAATATATAAACTATATTTTCTTTTCTCCAATTACTCGTTTTGATAATCATTTGTTTAATACGTTATATACAGGGTGAGTCAGTGACCTTGCACCAAACTGAAACCACGTATTTTAGGGGTCAATAGAAGCCTAAAAGTCCCGGAACACAAAGTTGAAATCTCAACCCTTTCGGAATTACAGGGGGTTGAAATTTTAAGTTTTAAAAAATCATATCTTCCGACAGGATAATACTAGAGTCACGGGTCTTTTTCTAGAATGTGTGGGAGGGCCCAGGGTACCTGGAAAAAAATAGAAACGATGTGAAAATTATTATTAAGCCACATTATTATTGATTTTCTTGTAGTTCTTCTATGAACGTGAAATTTGCCCGTTTAGAGAAAATCAATAATAATGTGGCTTAATAATAATTTTCACGTCGTTTATATTTTTTTCCAGGTACCTCGGGCCCTCCCACACATTTTAGAAAAAGACCCGTGACTCTAGTATTATCCTGTCGGAAGATATGATTTTTTGAAACTCAAAATTTCAACCCCCTGTAATTCCGAAAGGGTTGAGATTTCAACTTTGTGTTCCGGGACTTTTACGCTTCTATTGACCCCCAAAATACGTGGTTTCAGTTTGGTGCAAGGTCATTGACTCACCCTGTATATGTAACGTCATTCGCTACATGAGAACGTGTATTATTATTGCTTCATATTTCACTAGTCGTTTATGTAAAAATCAATACTCCTGCAACAAATTTAGTTTTGAAATAGTATTCGTCCGACAGGATTTTGGCTTTGCCACGAAACCTCCAATTTAAGTTCGGACAGAGGAACGACATAAAGGCTGAGAACACAAAACTATAAAAACCAGAGCATTAATAGCACGATTTACTGCTCCGACTCGTAGCCGGAAAACTTAGTTTTATTGCTTGCTCCCCCTCCACCAGTTTTTTATAACCAACCGCGCGTATGTAGTCGAGTGAATTCGTTATGTGTTCTGTGTCGCGGAAATTCGATATCCACAAACCAAAAACAGTTGTAGAATGAGGAAATTCTTGCTTTCGTTCCAAAAATTGAAAGTGGACAAGTCCGTATATATAAATAGACTGAAATATAAATTGTTGTAAAAAATGATTCTTTACAAGAAACAGACATCTCTCTATTATTGATTTTAATCATTGATTTAAAACACATTTATTATAATCTTGTATTGCAAATAGCTTTTAATGAGAAATACGTTTACTATTTATTTTTAACTATAAATAATCCTGATATTAAATACATAAACTAATAAGAAAGTTAATTATACTTATACATTTATGCTCTTAATAGTGTTTCACTATGAAATATAGTTAATTAGTAGTTGTAGCTGACTAATTAGGTGTTAATCCGTGAGATAAAATAGAGAAAGTTAATTTTATTCGAAAGTATTCAACCCAAACGTTCGTTAAGTCATCCAAAATGTCGTCTTAATTGAAGGCTTGCGAAAAGATTCTTCAGAACGCCTAATCGACGCGGGCCCCAGTAGCAAAATTCTCTACAGAACTACGTTCAATTAACTGCGGATTACTTCTCTGCAATGGTGAACATCCATTAGCCGCGATGTAAATTCGGAGCAGGTTCGCGAACCGTTAAATGAATGCTGAATAAACGCGTTTAACTAAAGAGCTTTATTAGAGTAAACACAGTACTCGGTTAGATTTCATGACAGGAATCAGGATCGTAGAAAAAGGCCAGGATAGAATGTATCAAGGTAAAATATAATTATGTTATTCTCTCTGATTTTAATAAAAATATAAAATACTTCAAGCATGGCTCTTGACAAGATTCTTGATGATGTCACAACCGCAGTTAAAAAGGATACAGACTTTGAATACTAAAATTCATAAATATTCCTCCAATGAAAGTTTCAAAATTTCAAAAATGTATTATTTTAATTTGATTTTCGTTTCAATCTGTATGATCACGAATTTTGTACAGAGTGAAACTTTATAAAGGTATCTGCTAGTACTATGACCAATACATCTAGTGCTTTGACGTAGCAAAAAAATACGTTAAAAATATAGAATACAGTTTTTTCATTTCAGGTTTTACATCGAGAAAAAAGGTGGATTAATATTTGTCGATTTCGGATGACCCTGGTTGGTCCTCTATGCAATAGATTATTTACGTGAATTATTATTTCCAATTTGGAAATCATTATCTAGCATTTACTATATTTTTATGTTTTACACTTTATTGGCAGGTTAATCAATGATCAAGTGAATTTGTTGTAAGTTTAATATCGAGCGTATTAATCATTTATTTCGAAATAATGATTCCATTGACTATAGTAGTGTCAGTAATTTAAGAACATCGCTATTTCTATTCCCAATCGTGTTTTTCCGAAATCCAATTTTTATTGGCGAGACAATAACTTCGAGGACATTATTTATGCTCGCGAGTAAAGCATTATTCACTGGTACATATCCAATGCTACCTTTATACATTCGTATTCAGTGTGGCGCACGCAATCGAAACACTAGATTGAGACGTATCCCAAGAGTTGGCGAAGTTTTCATTGGAGATTCTGGAATATGTTAAAAGTTCGCGCGACACGATAACAAGGAAAGGATTTCACGAGCATTGGCTTTCTCCTTTACCCTTCGCGTGTTCGGGAAAAATGGCCGCTAGGGGGACATCCGGTACCTGGGAATATTTGTCTCTAACGAGAATCTATGATTGCTCGAGCAACCTACCGCGTCTTGGCACTTAGCAATGCGCAAAAGTTTCTCCGATCCCTTAACAAGGGAAGACTCTTTCGAGAGCAACTTACTTGACCCAATGCACTCTCTCTCGAACTTTATGACAAACTGATTTCCGTAGGAAATTCGCGAAATGCGAAAATACCGTACTCCAGGGAACCAAGTAAATCCTGAGAAATTAATTCTCCTACTGGTTTTTCTTGCTTATTCTCACCAAAAAATATTCCACCCAATGTGAACTTAAATACGAGTCTTACAAAGTTGCATAAAATCATTCAAAAAATCAATTCTGAACTAATTATTAGTTCGAAAGAAGCTGAAGAGTGCTTTTTCAGATTAAACAATTGAAGTTTTCTTGCAATTAGAGATTATGAGAACTCTGAATGAATTACTTATACAGTAGCCTCTCGAGCAAATACAAACATTCCTATTGCACGAAACACGTGTCCTGAGGATAACTACGTATACCATCGTCGTATCTTACGGTTCATGAGCTTGCAAGGCTGCACCGTAAACGCCACAATATCCGCTATAAAAGACGGCAATCGCCAGGAGAATCGTAAGGTTTTCCTTAGCGAGTTCAACAATTTTTCCTTCTTCTTCTTTCTTTTTCTTGATTCTCCCTCTACCGTTGCATCTTTGCCTCGTAAATATCGCGGCTTTTCGGGAGCCTGCACGATTAAGTCGTGCCACTGGCGGATAATAAAAGCTCACGGTTTCTGGATCGTTGATTCCGGACTCCGGAAATAAATGAGTTCCTTCGGCGAGATGGAGCTCCAACGGCTCCGCGGCCCTAGCTGTGCCGCTTGATAACGGCTTAATTAACTTTGGTTTTAGGTAAGGTTTCCAACCAGGAGAAGGAACTCTCCATTATTAAGTTAGAGACTCGTCACTCTCTTTTTTCAGGTTCTCAAAGTCGGTTGATCGAATCTATTCGATTTTTCAAATTGATTAAGGATAGTTTTACCTCACTAGTTCGGAACGATTAATGAATTTCAATTTCATTCGGATTTCAATTTAATTCGGAAGATTAATTTATCTTAAATAATTCATCGGCTTAAGTCATCAGATTATTCGTGCGTTTCATAAATAATCGCATATTCATAATTCAAATTCAAACTCACGAAACGATTAAGTTTACAATGTATAATGAATTTCTACAATACAGTGATTCAAGTTTCAAGTTTCAAATTATTCATACGGAGTTTCAATTCGTAATTAATATTTTCTACTTGAACTTTGATAAGTTAAATGTTAGTTAGATAAATTTATAAATATTCTGCTTAAATGAAACATCATAAATAAATGAAACTATCTACCATTAGTATTTTTAACAGTTTTTACGGATCTAACGAGTAAGATTACTCGAAATCTTGTTTGAAAGAGTGACGTTCAGTTCAATTATGTCCAGTTCTGGAGACTATGAAACCATGCAACACGAGAGAAGTTTCGGCACAGTTCAGCGAATCGTTTCTCATTTCCAGGCAAGTTTAAATATGCTGAGTTCTTCGAGCAGAATGAATCAGGCTCACGGTGTTTCAAGCGTCCTTAGTGAAGTTTCTTATTACCAGTGGTCTGGTGACACTTGAGAATAAGTTTTATTGCATCGTACAGATTCTTGCTGCTGATAGCTTAGAGGACTCAATTGGAACATGGAAAGTTAATCGAGCCGTCACCACCTGTTAAAGCCTCTTAAAATTGTGTCAATCCCTTCGAAAGCTTTTCGCAAACACGGAAGAGTAACTGCTTATGTTTACACAGTAAACATTTCTACTACTCTTTCGTCAGTACACATTGACGATGGTATTTGTACAGAATGATTCAGTTAACTGTGTCGTTTCTGGTCAACTAAACGGATAAATAAAGTAACAAATGTGAAGATTTCCATTTGTACAAATTATATTTTTTTATCGAAATGTAAAATTATCGAAGAAATTACACGAGTTAATATTTCTAATCCAATAAAATTATTCTACCTGTTTATTTATCAAAAATTATTCGACTTAGATACAAATAACAAAGGAAATATTGAACTATGAAACGAAGTCGTTAACTTCTCGAGTGATCAAAAGTCACAAAGGAACTGTGTTATTATTCGACCAGACATAGAGGATGAGTTTTTTTTAGAACTAGTTGAAAAATAAGTCGAATTCACCATAGAAACAAAGTTGGAAACTTTAAATCAATATCGAATGTCACCGATGAATAATTCAGGGAAAAATATGGGGCATTAGGAAGCTCGACCAGGGTTGATTTTGCGGAGGCAAATCCATGGGGGGTAGGATTCATTCTGAGACGCCTATAAATATTAGATAAATGTCTGTGAGAAGAAGGATCTAAAAGGTGACGATGTCCTGCGGAAGAATTTTACATCGACCGAGGAAATTGTATCCACGTTTTCACTCTACGGATGTGAAATTTCGATTTGACCAGAGATTTCAAACCTTTCTTACCGGATATAATTTTACGTTCCCGTAATATTGGAAGCTTCCAATACATCGAGACAACCTAATTTTCTTCCAGGAGATAAGCAAAGCAGTCGCAGCTACAAAATATCAAATATTCAAATATTCTTATCAATTTTTCTCGAATTACAACAATCATTTTTAAGAATTTATGAATTTTAAAATCACGAGTCTCGAATATAGAGTTCAATTAATAAACTCAAATTTCTCTTATTTATATATAATTGTTAAATTAATAGTGAAAATTGTTTTATGAACGAATTTGTTATAATACAAAAATAGTAAAACATGTAAAAATCGTTTGAATAGTATACGATTGTTTTTATTAAAGTCTATGTATAGGGATTAACCTAGATCGGTCAGAGTATAATACCTACAAGTAGTTCTCCGTGTTCCACCTAATCGCAGACTAATCAGAAACCGCCATAAATTTCGCCCATCCCTAATGAAGGCTTAGACTGTTTAGAGAGATCTGGCTTAAGACAATCGTACACAAACCCGAAACGGATTTAAGCCACAAATCTCAGTTAGTCGTTCGTACGCCTCTTCGAATCGCGTTACCCTGATTATAAGTACTAAGGTAATACAACTTCATAAACATTGTACTTGATCCTATAATGCTAGATCTAAATGCAATTCAAAATCCCAAACACAGACTTAAAAGGGTGTTGAAGTTTCCAAACAAATTAACCCATAAGTAGAAATTATGATTCTAAATAATCATCATAATAATTATCTCATTAATATAAATTATGATTAATATTAGAACAGTATATTACTTTAAATTATAAGACACAATATTAATTCTTAAATTCTGTATAGTTTTATATATTATATAATTTATGAATTAAGTACTGTTTATATTATTTAACTGTTTTTATTATTCTTTTTATCCGAATCGAAGAATCCACAGGTAAAAATATAGTATTGTATATTTGTGATAGTGGAGATCTTGGTTTTCTTTTCGCGAGAGATTCACAGTGAGCTTAAGTTATCAAGATTGTGTTATCGTGGACAGTCGTTGATCCTACTTGACTCAAGGATGGACGCCGATACTTCGACAGGTTTGAAAAGAATCGAACTGAATTCAGGTGGGGACGCTCGTCTACCGCGATTCACTCGCGAACTGGATTCACGTTTTATTGCCCAACGAAACTTTCCACACTTATAGACTCTGTCAATACGATCACGAAGCATTGACCTTTGCAAACTACAAACGGCTAGTTTCAAACTCTCGAACCAATATTTGGCGGGAGAATTTTTATTCCCATTAAAGTCAATATTCGATAATAATTTGATTTTTCTATCAATTTCTGTCATTAAGTTCTGATTTAAAATAACTTTGTGATACGTATTGTTAGAACAAATAACTGAGCTAATTTATGTGGATTTCAAATATTGAGAATTATATATTCAGGAAAATTATTCGAATGTTATTCACGATTCTACGATTTGAAACTCTGTATAAATCATGTAAAAATAACCAAAATTATTCCTCATTAGTTTCCTATACTAATACAGGAATAGATATACGATACATATAATAATTCATTGCAGGCGATAATTGGTAATTTAACCATTAAGTAATTAGTGCTGACAGACATTAGTGGAAACGCAGTTTAATGATATAAATTTGATTGGAAACCCCGCGTCCAGTAATCGATTATTCGTTCAGAAATTAATTGTAATTCACAGGTCAATACTCCAAAGCATTAATTTCGACAAATATTTCTGATTACTTATAAAAGTCCTGGACATCTAAGTATCCGAAATAGATTTTGTTAATGATCGACTTAGAAATATCTAATTGTGTATTTAATGATAATAATTTAATGATCGTTAACACGAATATATTAGGAAAAGGATGTGTGTAAGTTTGAAAATGAATTTCTATTTCTTTTCTCGAGATTACGATTTTCTATACGTTTACATCGAAGAAATCCAAAACTTTAGACGACGGGAAACTGACAGTCGAAAACTCGTCAGAAGTAATAACAGTTTCAGTCCACGTTTCTGATTTATCGGTGCTATTATACTTCTGCCTTTTTATAGTTCCCGTCGCAAAACTTTCCTCGTCTACTCAACTCATTATGAGTGTTCTGGGCAGCTTCGGTGACTGTTAGTTTCGGCGATATTTTCATACCAAAATCGATAACTTACCCGAATTTCAGAAAATGGCATTAAAAAGTTAAATTTCCTGAAAAGTGTAGAAGCGAAAAAATCGATTCGCATTCATTCCTTATAGTACATACACACATTGTTAATTTAAACTCTTATTTTGGTTAAAGTTCTAAAATGCTAGATTGTAATGCTCGTTAACGTCTCGCAATAGCCGACCTTGTAGAGGTCGAAGTGCGCTGTAATGAAACTTTGTTAATTTTAGTTCTACCATTCGCATGGTTACGACTCCCGAAAGTGCACACTTAATTTTTGACACTGTTAAAACTGTTATAAAACGAGAGCAATACAACTACTTCATGAAGTAGATCAAATACCATCAAATGCCGCATGCTATAGTTAATTCTTGGAGAAAAAAAAATGGGGAATATATTAAATTCACTTTAGATATCTTCTAGAAATAATAATCATAATTAATTATTTGCAACATGTTGTAAACCAATAATAATAATAATAATAATAATAAGAAGAAGAAGAAGAAGAAGAAGAAGAAGAAGAAGAAGAAGAAGAAGAAGAAGAAGAAGAAGAATAATACTCTAGAGAAGTATTTCAATTTACATCCCACAGATAAACAGAGATAAAAAAATGGTAGAAAATCGTCTCGGAATCATCACGACAACTTATCGACATATTTTCCGTTTTAAGCAATGGTTCTCGACTGTGAGTCTCCAAGCGAAAATACATGAACAGGTACCGGTAAACGGTGTGCTAGCAACGCGTATTTGCGGTTCGCAGTATCGATCAGTTGTGGCTAGCGTTTTCCCTCTCGCGAAACAAACCGTCGACGTATTACCCTTCGAATCCGAAGCTCGTCGCGCGACACATTTAACACTCGATGTTCGGGAGCATGAAATGTCTCCTTTTGTCAGATGCGCTTGATCTCACGATTCTTGGCCAATAAATCATCGGTTGCACACACACTCGTTCTCTTCAGTCGAGATTTTCGCGGATATTGCTTTGGAATTTTATCACCGGGTCACCTTTTGTCGCAAGTCTTTTCGAGGTTAGCAACCCTCGACGACGGACAAACACACGAAATGGAAGGATAACTTTTGCTTCCGGCGAATATAGCAACCTGTTAACGCTCCTGATGTGTTGCGATATACCCAGTGTCCTAATTTACAAAATATTAGCCCAATACTAAAACAATTATTCTTCTTGGTATTTCTATTGTATCGGCGACTTTTTATTAAATAACTTAAAGAATAAATAAGGAAAAAAATATTTCCCTAACAGTATTTTTAACTCGGATATCATATACTCATTGAAATATTTAATAAATTGTGATGAAATATACCTCGATAAATATTATGTAACATCTGTTTTGCATATCGAAGGATTTAGGATATCAGTTTGAATTTTGTCAAATTGATCATATTACCGAAGATTTTGCTGCGATCATGATAATCTCTCGCGAATTATAATGTTTAAGGGCATTTTCGCGTCAACAGGAACCCCGATGTCACGCGTTGATAGTTGCGGCTTGTGTCTCATTATGCAGCTTAGCGGACGAATATAATTATACACCGCATTTTGAGGGTAATTAGGTTGTACTTTACAGTGTACGTAGTACTTCCCCTCCTTCCGCGATCAATTCCATCCTCCAGAGCAACAGAATAGCAATTATGGTAATTACCCAAAGAAGTGCAAACCTCCTTTCCGGAATTGTGAGATGTATGGCCTGAATCGCATAATTCTATTCGGGTGGTCCCGCTAAATTAAACAGTGCAGCTAGCAGCATAGTTTAGTGTTCCGAGTGCCAAAGAACAGAATAATTTATCTCGTTGTGTCGCGAATATTCTAGGACCTTTTGCTCTCACGCTGCTCCCTCTCTCTCTCCCTCTCTCTCTCTCTCTCTCTCTTTCTTTATTCTTCTTCTTAGCATTTTTTATCCGGTGAATAAATAAAACGCTTGCCGAGACATTTCGCCTGTAACATAACACTGCAACAATATAATAGAATAATTAAATCACTATCCAAATGAATATCAACTTCATTTCACTGAAAATATATTTCTTCAAAGGAACACGACTGACTGTAATATTGTATATCGTGAAATAAAGTGAAAAGTTAAAAATGTACAAATATAACTGTACATGGGAAAAAGAGGATTTCATTAAAACTTAATTTCATATTGGATACAAAGCAGAGATCAATAAATCCAAGCTGTATAAAAATAAGTACCATTTTCACCGTTGTTATTTAGAATATTGTCGAATCCATTATAGTTGATTAAATGTTTTATTTGCAGTTAATGAAGCAACGTCGAAAATCTTGGAATAATTATTTAAATTCTACGAGTCCTATAGCGATGAGTAAAGAGGGTTTTATTCCGAAAATTGAAAGAGTCCTCTATTTGTACTGAAAAGCCACAAATGTGAACAAACGTGTGGTTATGTTTTTCCAAAGGGTAACTTTATCGAGTAATTTAAAAGCACGGATGTCTGCCACTGTTTGTCCTATACGCGGATGTTTACACACGCGTGAGATTCTGGGTAGGATAATCACATAGAGTCTTCTAAATTCTCGTAGGAAAGGTTTCCATGAATAAAAACCTGTCGACTCGGGACGGGGTAGTGGTATCGCCCAGTGACAGGAGCAGACATTGAAAAAGAAATTATAAGGCAAACCATACTACGTATTTATATTCACCAGTCCATTCCAAAGATAAGGGAAAAAGTTTGAAATATCTCTCGAGTGTTGCGAAAACAAGAATTATTTCCACCTTCTACAAATTATCCGAAAAACTCAACAGGATCAAGTGAAATTTAAGTAAACTCTATTGGGACATTTACTTATTTTCTGCAAAATCTATTTTAAATCCCTTAGAAGACTATGTACAATCATTACACTGCTCATAATTAATTGTAATTAATTTAGAGGGTCGAAAAATGTTACGCGAATCAATAAACGAATCATTTTACTGCAAATGTAGTAAAAAAAGAAATTTCAACTTTATGTCGAGATTATTAATTAGAATAATCGTGGTTGAAGGTAAGAAAATTAGTGTAGCCGAGATAGAGTGGTTTTAGTTCCCTCGAGATAATCAAATCGCGAGTATATCAGAAACATTGTTACTACCGTTCACAGCAGATGGCAAACTTCGAGTAACTAAGTAAGTTTGCCAGATGGTTGTTAACTCGGTGGACAAGCATCTCAAGTCGCCTCTTTCAGTATCAACCCGATTCAAATCGAATCGAAGGATATGAGATCCTCGAGTCCTGTTCGTTCGAGTTTTACAGACTTTATTTGAATACCAAATTGAGGGAAATAGTACGAAATAAGGGGGACACGATATCTAGTTGCTTACGAATTGCTAGTTAAATGTATTGTAGAAATCATTGCTCGATTGGTAATATTATTGGAAAAAATCTCCAATGTTTCAGTAGGATGAATTTAAAATTCTCTATAATTATAAGAAATATAGTTCTATAATTTAGCAATTATGATAAGCAAAATTATCAGAATAATTAGTTCTTTCTCTATTGTATTCAGTGATTCGCACTAACAAGATTACGATCTTCGTGTCGAATGGGACTTTTACAAATTCGAAACATAGTTGAAATCTGTAGGAAAATTCGATAGAGGGTGTCGACGAATAGTACATACGTCCGTATACCAGTCACGTTGGTGATCAGATATCTGCTGTTCCCTTAGGGAATCAAAGCGTGTTACACGATTGTATCGCAGTAGAGAGCTACAAGGTCCAAACATGTTGCTTAAACTTTTTACAAGAGGAATTTTGGCTACTGAATTTCTTTATTGGGATCAAATAAGAAATAATCGAAATGATGTTTGTATAATAGTATTTATTAGTACTTAAAATTTCCATTTTTTGAAAAATAATTAAAACTTGTTGCAATACGTTATTAATACAGTTAATTATTATTGTCTTGCTAATGTTTGTTTAATTATGCTGGAAAATCATTTCACATTTCTCCTCGAAATATTAGTCGAACGTGAAATATGAGTGTCGAGGAAAATTGTCTCCCGTTATCGAGATGCCTCTGAATTCAATTGTCATCGGAATCGAAACACCGAGTAATCCGAAGTAATTGGAAGGCATATCCTCGTCCGGTAATCGGTTTTTCCCCAAATCGATCAAGATGAACAAAATTGGAATTGGAGACGATAGATAGGACTCACCTATCGAAATAATTAATATCGGACTTCCGATGGAGAATGTGATTTAAAACCCACTCAACTCTAGCTGATTGTGAGCTTTCCTCGAGTTCGTCTAGCCAAGTTCTCGCACTTATATTAGTTTGATTACTGTTTGGACAATGGTGGGATGAATATTTTAATTTTGGTCGAGTCGTGTCACGAATACTATTAGATAGAATTAATCTAGCAACATTTTTCACACTTCTCAGATCATTGAGAAGAATTCTGTAACTGAATTCAATTATGCAAAATAGAATTTCAATACACAATTTGATAACTATAAAATATTGGATTTGAAATACTAATTTAATTACAAAATTTAAAGCATCCTCTAAACTCAGGTTCAGTTAATTTCCCCACAAGAAAATAAAATATAGAAATATATTAATATAGTTCTCTTTATTATTAATTTTGGGAAACAGAATCCTAATATCGTATGAATATTTCACAAAATTACAAATTATTCACAACCTTTACCAACAGGAACAATTTGAATATCATTCAACGTTACTGCGAAAATTACGCAAGGTATGTATTTAATTTCTACACTGCAGAGTCTCGACGCGAATTCTTCTCTCTGGAATATGCTCGATACCTCACAATTATTATTTCCATCGTCTATTTCTATTCTGCAGTCGGTAACATAATTAATTTGTTATATTAACCAGAGTTGTAAGCTTTTAGTTCTACAATTATACTGTAACCCATATTCCTACAATTAAGGTCTGCGACAATTCTGTTGAATGTGCACATGCAATTTGCATCTACAAGTCGACTAATTACAGTATCCTTTGCTCGCGTAATTGATAAAATTCGCCAGAAAGTGTGTCTAATTAAAAATTGAATATAAACTCTTTGAAATCTGCCTCTGACCTACATTACAAAACCATACGTGGCGCGTACCACGTTTACGCGTGTACAGGATGACCAAGGAAAGATGGTCAATAACATTCTCAACCGATAGTTTTCACTAAACAAAGAAAAGAAATTGTGATAAACATAGGCAGGAAAATTTCTAATCAAAAAGAAGATGTTTCTTTTTAAATAGTTTACATTAGAATTAAAAAGAAATCGAATAAATTGAAGTGAAGACTATTATTATTGTTATTTCTTATCTTTTATTAAATGGAAGATAGTTTACAAGTTGAGTTTCTTTTTCACCGATATAGAGAGTGAATCGGTCATTCCTACCACGTGAAATATTTTCGTCGATTTTGATGATAAGCGAAAACTGATGGCTTGTCAAATGGCTCATATGCAGTTCATGGGAGCCGAGTTATAGTGCTTGACATAGAAAACGAATGTTATAGCGTGGTATAAGCAAGTATTGCCGATATGACCGGGAACTTTGAATATTATATGGAAGTAAGATCGATAGACGATATTGGGCTCGAGCGAACCAAGGTGAATTTCGATAAACTGCAGCCTATAAACAGTATAAACAGTCCGAGCTGATATATATTTTTCGAAGGAATCTACGAGTTTCGCGAAAGTAGCGAGAACACGTCCAAGTGAAAAATTTTAGAGAAATCGTTTTAAAAAATGTATTAATTTTCGATCTCAATTCTTACACTGCAAATTCCTCACAGTGTTATCGTGTTCAAGCGAAAATAACACGGTGTTTAAAATATATATTAATTAATAAAGAAAATAACGATCTGTGGCAGTTTAACGCATATCGACTGTACACACCATTAAATAAATTGAAAGTCACCAATCCTCTAAGGCTAATTCAGGAAAATATACAGATCTCAATTCGGTTGAAGCAAATGTAAACAAAATAATTTTCAATTATACCCAACGAAAATGAATGACAAACATAAAGCGTAATCAAATAACACACTTTGATGATGAGATGCAGATTTGCTGAATTTTAAATACATTGATCTACGGATTAATAAAATCGTACAAGCGAAATGTGTGAAATTTGTATTCTGAAAATTCTCTGGAGATTTTATAAAGCTTTTTATAAATGTGTGAATTTTTTCTGCTCGATATCAATATCCAATTTTCAATCGCGTTAATTCATACTTTCCTCTAATTACATAATTTTCAATAAAACATTCGATATCCTTGAGCGATGCTGAATTACATAGAGTACAATTTAGCGCTGTAACTCGAGTGCGAGATGATAAAAAACAGAGTTGAGAATGCAGGTTGTAAAGGTAGCTCGCAATGGGGTGGAACGTTAATGCCATATTTCACTGGAGTTCCGAAACAGTCGGCAGGAGAGATGCGAAACGAGCGACTGGTGAGGATCGATTTTCTGACTTTACGGGACTCTGAGGATGCAGCAGATCCTCGGAACCTTATCCAGTCTAGCCTGGTCTGGCCTTTTCCTCTTGTTTTTCGCCTTTTTGTAGGAGAATTGGGCATGTGGGACCGGAAATGCAAACGGATTGCTCGCTGCTGCTGACGCTAATGTCCCAAGGTGGACCGATGCCACTTATCCTTTCTGTTTTTGGAGTCAGCAGGAGTCGGCGAAATTGCGACATTAAAGAAGCGATTGGACAAACATGGTTGATACGTAAAACATTTTTAAAAATCCTCCAGATAACGAGAACTAATATTACTGTATAACGTGTTCCATTGTATGATAATTATTAATTATAATTTAAAACGTGCTTTCAATTTATCACTTATTTAATTATTATATCTTTCGAATCGTAGGAAATTTCTTTTTCGCTATTTCATCGAGAGTATAAACTGGCTGACAAGACACAGTCGACTGGCAAAAGCAATATCCTATTTCATTTAATCATTCTTTCCCGATTGCCACTTCCGAAGAAGAACAAACTTGATTCTGATATCTGTTACACTGCAGTTAGTTTTGTCCGCTTAGCCACGCAATTCTTGAAAGCTGCCTCTCTCAAGAGGGAAAGGAAGAATTGAGATAGCTTTTGCAGTTCTCAGACGTATAACCGTAGGTTTCCAACCTGAACGGATGAGTCGACATTTACGTAGCCAATTCTCCACTTCTGTTAGTATCAATTTTCGTCTCGCGCTCCAAGATCTTAGCTCTTTGGATTCTGCAGCGTCTTGCAGAGTGTTGATTTCAAAATTCGAAGACAGAGGAAAACTAGATTTGGAGCCGATTAACACGTTGCTTTCTACGTTTCTGTTCTTGTTAATTTTGCGTTATGAACTTTCTCAACGAACATCGGTGTGTATTTTATAAAAATGTTCTACAGCTTATTATATTACAATTTATAACGATTAACGCGTGTGAACTATAGAAAATTTAATGAAGGATGCTAAGTTTATCAATTGATTGTTTAAAAAAAAGGGGGATAAAAATCAAAGTGGAAATTCGGAAAGTAATAGAAATTGAAGAAAATAAGCGGGAAGCTCAACTGTTCGTGAGAAAATGCATTTTTCAATTCCAGGTTCAATTGTTTCGCACAGTTTATCCGAGTAGTTCAACTAAACATGTAAAACCTTCTGCAAAGTTATTCTCTCGTCAGCAGTCAACTTGTGACAATCTCAAGAGAATCAAAAATGTGTGAATTCTACTTAAAGCAGCTGACAGAAAGCTTCAAAAACATTGGTTACCAAATAACGAGGTTTCCATAAAGAAAGTGAAATTTAAATCCTTTGTGCGACGTTGTTCAAAAAGAACGCGTAAAACCCCGTAAAAAAAGGCAGTTTGCATTTATCACAGCGTTTTATTCAATAAACATGCAAGAGGAAAGGCGAAGTGCAAACGAACATCAAAAAATATTTTTTCCCACAGATTGAAATTTTATTTACTTCTCACCCTCTGTTGGAGACCGTATAAAAGTGAATGGCATAAAAAAATGACATTGAAAAAGAGTCTCATGCGTAGGTGTAACGATATAATAGAAACATATATTACGTTAGAGTTAATTTACACGCAGAAGAAAAATTCATTTTTCATTCATGAATTTCGATAGATGCTCGATCAACTTATTTGCTTTCGATTCTTACTTCAACTACTTTGGATGATTACTTTCATTGCCTTAGGAAGATGCAAACGATAATCGATAAAGATTTATTACCACTTTATCGGATTAAGTCGTATCGAGGTTGTCCGGATAATCGGGGTCGTACTGCAAACCACATTAGTTGTACGATTCGCGAGCTCTTATCGAATACCATTTAACGAACGATCCGGTGCAGTTTGAAAGCATATTTCAATTAATCGATTTTTCAACGGTCCACCATGAGTTTAAAGGACCTGGCGATAATTGGATCGCTCGGATCTGCTTGCCAATTTAATCACTGACGTTCATCGAAATTCTGAGAATAATCAAATTTTAAGAAACATAATATTCTTTGCTTTATTCCGTATTTGTATCATCTACCAACGTATCATTAATACTTTTGTTATCTACATTGTTACTTGGAGAAATGAACTCGATTGATTCTGCTGATTAAATTAATCTTGAGTGTTTGATAAAATTAGAATTCGTAAAATTTAACAACTTTTGGACCAAATGCATGCGAGCCTCTTAATATCTCGTCGTCGTCAAAGAGGACGGTGGTTTCATTCGCTCTCGGTTATTGTAACGAAGGTAAATATTAAAATTCGATACTTGAAAGCGGTAACAGCATGATGCATAAAACTAATTTCTGACCGCGCGTCCTCACTTCCCATTCCCTTAACCCCTCTGTTCTAGTAAGTGGCGAAGGCGAATTTCCGCAAGACAAAGGGGAAAAAGCAAGCAGAAAAGAAAAAAAATCTGGTTAAACCAATAAATTTATTAAATCGTTGCTGGCGATCTTCGCTTCCCTCAGCCAGTTAGTGGCCTCTTCTCCTTGGTATTTTATTTAATAAATTTTTTACCCTGTTGGCTCTTCAAAAGCCTTGATTGTTGATCGCTGCGGAAATATGGTAATTAATTTCTCCTTTCCCAAGGTTTTGTTGCATAAAATTGTTTTAAATTCTTATATGTTATGCATATTCCATATTTATCTGTACGTAACACTTGTATATATTTAGAATTTTACAGTGAATTTGATTGTACCGAATATTGGTAAATATTCAAGAGAAAAATCACGCTGAAATTCAACCCAATAATTGGCAATCAATAATATCAATATCGAAACACATGATTTGTTATGTAAAACAAGGACGATACATTCTGATAAACAAGTAATTAATTTGCAACATAACAAATCTATAACGTTCTCGCCAAATTTGAACACTATTGTTTGTAGATAGAGCAAAGAAAAAAGTGAAGAAGGACAACGTAAATGTACTGTGCATAGCGTGCATAGTATTCAAGTCGAGCGTATAATTTTAATTGTACGGTGCATTACGCGCGGCTTGAAGCTGCTGCTTTCAAAGCGTAGTATAGTGTTTGCGACCTTATTGAGAGAGGCAAATAATTATAGTAATGAGGAGTAATAAAGGAAAACGAACTATGGAATTCGGTCGCAATAGGCTTGGAAATAACCGAATAGAAAATATTGATAAATTTAGCCACAAAAATATAAACGAAATTGAATTCCTTCTGAAATTGAAAACGTCTAATTGAATTATATAAATATATCGATATTGGTTGCATCAATATTACTATAATACCCTTAAAAATTTTCATTTTTATTGTAATATTATATTTCAGTACACTTTTATATATCAGCTTTATTACTAAAAATTTCATAGATGTCACAATTTTAATAAATGGAATTATTTAAATTTCTTGAGAGAGAGAGAGAGAGAGAGAGAGAATTTATTAGGTTGATACATATCTATGGGATATCTTGTCATAGTAATATTAATACGGTGAAGGACCTTTGCATTCTTGCAAAGATCGTGGTTGAGCCAAAATTCTCGTTTGATAAATTGCGAACTAAGTTGACGATGCTTTGTCGAAATTTATGATAGTGAATTTTCCAGGAAGTTGCTGCCGGCATCGCTTACATTCTAAGGGAAGAGTGGACGTATTAGGGGTAGTGGTCGACCATAGAGGAACCTAAATAAAATTCGTGTTCTTAAAGGGAGAGAGAGAGAGAGAGAGAGAAAGAGAGCTCAGGACAGAAAAGTAAACGAGCTAGGGTTGTATATATGGTTTTAAGTCGATCCGAAATACGGCTGCTGAAGAGATATTGGCTGCGGAAAAGGTTCGGGTCCTTTATATAAACGAGGGATATATTGGACCCCCGTTACCACGGAGTAAATAACTCGACATACATTTTTTCTTTTGTGACCAAATCCAGAGTCCGGAACCTCGGTGCAGTAATGAAAATTGTGAAAGAGACACAAAACTGCTTCTATATCGCATTCAATCTATACGAATTATCTATAATCATATTAACGAATAAACTACAGTTTTTTATATATAAAAATTCAACTTAAAGCTAAAACCTTTGAAAACTTGTATTGTACAAAATGAATTGGAATAATATATTTAATTTTAGCGTATTATCTTAACAGTCATTATAATCAAGATAAGAATCGATAATTTGATACAATTAACAGTATAAGATTCTATTGAATCGAACGATAGAAAAACTATATATTGCAATTTTAGACTCAACAATCTCAATCGTAATTTCAACTTTATTTCACTTAAAACCGTCTGACCTGCTCATTCCACTTGTGCTCTATCCGGTAAGTACTGTTTTCGTTTCGTTTTAAATAGAACAAATCCAATGCTATAGTTTTTAAAAAAAAACAACAATTCTCTGTCCTAAAACCGGGAAAATAAGACTCATCGTTCCATTATACAAAACCGTACTCTCCTAGTCAGTCATCTCATAATTCCAAAAGTCCAAGTCCAAAAGACTATCTCTGGTCCGATGCCAATTCGAGATTGCGTTTTGCCATTCGCGTTATCAGGTGAAGCGCGTTTTACAGGCCATTCGCCTGTTTTTCTCTGACTGCTCAATCGTTCGTGCGAGTGGAACTTCCAACGACAACTTTATTTTCTCGAAGATTCCTGCGAGATTTATCATCTCAACTACTGACCCATATCCTCCGTAAGAAAACTTTGGCTATCTTCCTCGCGAGCTTTCTTGGCAAAGGCGCATCTATTATCGCGCGTATTCTCACTCGTCCGATTAATGCACAGAATCGAATTTCTTCACGCAATTGCAAGGAAACTCTTCTTCCGGATAAATGCGAGTGATGGAAGTTGGCATTAGTTTCCAATTTCTCTATTTTTCTATATCTCTCTCTCTCGCTCTCTCGACATTGCGCTTCTATGAAAACCAAGAATTCGCAGTTAATTCAAGGCATTAACTCAAAGCACTAACTTTAGATTTTGGACAGCGGAAAATCTACAATTTTCTTTTCTCGAGATCAGCTTCCAATTCAAGGTAGACAGATAACTACGATAAGACAAGCCCCACTGTATTATAATACTCCGATCCGTCTTTTTTTTCAAATCTTTCACGGAAAGCCCTCTACTTTCTTTATCTGGCTTTCACTGTCCTTCGAAACAAATCCAGCCACTTATTGCTACAAAATCCAATCCGCTTGTGTATTCAGTCTTCGAAGACCATATATATATATATATATATTATAAATATTGACATTGCTGTATCTTCCTCTACATTATGATTAGTCAACATTTTAACTCGACGGAATGATCCAAGTAAACGTAAACACAAGCACTTATATTTACATTGTTAATTAAATTATCAAAAGAATCTTTAAGTATTGGAAGAAATTTGAAAAAATAGGGATATCGAGTAGGGAAGATTATCCAGAATTTTACCGAATCTATCGTTTCTAACAGTCCGATGGCAGGATAGAATCTTCAGAGAAAATCAGCGCAAGATTTATCTTGGAACGACCCAAATCCATGAGAGGTGGGAGTACCGAAAAACGTGGGACAGCAAACAGAGAAAGAGAAAGAGAGACAGGGGGATAGACAAAGTGGTAGAAGGGGACTGGTTTAACCGATAAAGTTCTGTAATAGCGAGGATTAGTCCTCGCAGGCCAGCCACGACAATTACGAAAAGTAGCCGAGAGTACCGCCCTCCCTGGATGAATATTGGATCGGAGGATTTCGCAACTTTTCTCCAGGCGGAAGAACCTTCGTGTGGAAAAGTTGCCACCGTTTTTCCAGGTCCAACTCGAGGACCAATGGAAAAGAGGAGGACCTCCTGATTATTTAAATCCCGAATTTAGGGTTCTGACCTGGCAGTAATCGGATCACTGCCGACTGCGAGAGTTAATCGGACAAATTAATTCGCAGTTTCCGCTGCTAACTTCTTTGTGATTGACCTCCTTCCCTGAGAAAGAGAAAGAGAGAGAGAGAGAGAGAACTCTTCGCGTTGGCTGACGCTAGTAAGTGGACTATGCTACGAAGTTTGCTTTTATCGAGTGGGGTCTATGTTGGAAAATTTATTAATTTCCAGAAAGTTTTTCCAAACGTAATATTAAATCTTTTGTTGCCAATTGTAAATATAATTAATAATTGTTTTTACTAATATTCAGATTTAATCGTCGAGCAATGTTTTTAGGATCAATTGCTCATAAATGTTTCTGAATTCTTATTATTTATAATTAATTATTGTTCAGATAGAATTTATTCGGTAAGGATTGAATTCTTCTTTTCGGAAATAATACAGATTGATCGCTTTCTCGCTGGATTCCCGTAATTCTAGGAAACTCACTTGGAATACCACATTCGTGTAATAGGAAACAATTTGTAATTCGAAAATATGTAAGTCGAACTAATTGGAGGATTATACTATAAGACATCGCGTACCGTTTACTTGAACAATTTATGCGAAATGGCTACCTCTACATTTACTTCCACATTTCTGAAACGCGTTACTTAAGCTCGCGATAAAGTGAAGCTCGACGGAATTAAACTGGAAATGGTCAAATTTGCCAATTTATTGCGAAAGGGAGAGTTGCGAAGAGAAGCGGAAAGAGAAATTTTCCGCGCGAAGACGCTTTCGAGGACGGCAAATATCCGTGACGAAAATCGTGGAGAGTAACATCTTATGAAAGTGCTTTGCATTTGACAAACGCTTATGCCGTTTCTTATTTCCGTTTTCACCCGACGGTTTTGACTCGAAACATTCCGCTCCTTCGTTTCGATCAATCAAGAATTTCTATAAGTTTCATACTTGTCGACAAAACAAACGAATTGCAATGAGTTGTTCTTTAACTAAATTATATCAGTATCAACAAAGATGTGTTACATTAATATCAGTTGAAATTTGTCTCTGATGAATTAATTCAATTAGGAAAATGTCGGAATTATATTATAAATTAAACGAAAATCGACAAGAAAGAAAAGAGTAATGGAACAATTGTGGAAATTAGTTTTCAAAGAGAAATTAAACGCGAGAGGCAAGAATCAAGAAGAAGGAGGAAAGAGAAACTTCTACATGATTAATTCGCAAATAAGAAACCAAGATTCTTTGTTGAGATATCGCAGTAAATTGCTGATCAATTTTGCATACGAGAACGTTGCCAGAGACGCCAATTAATTAGTATACTTTGTGGCCGTCGAAATTGCATAACATTGAATATGAAAGCGTGTTTCGCTCGCAGAGTCATATACATGTACATATAATTATTACATATAGGCGAAAACGTCGATATTTACAGACTGCAGACATTATCAGATCGAATCTCTTCATGAATATTTTCCTCATTTCACCGACTCGAGTTTATAAAATGCATTCGTTTTATTCGCTTTAATCCAACTATCGATAGGAGAGCCAACACCAGTGCACAATTCTAATTTATTTTCCATTGCGATTGCAAATGCCTCTAGTAAAATTTCGAATAATAAATCTTTTACCGAATACTTTCGACTCATAATTACACTGTTAATATTTCAACCGTTATACAGTATCGAAAATATTGAATAGTTCGTTTATTTCATGTCTTTTTCTAAGTTAGATTTTAACTTCTTTGGATTGACTTCCTGTCGTCGACTTCCGGTGAGAGAGTTCCAAGTAACTCGGAAACGCGTCATTTTCTTTTCCGGTAGCTTTTTTTCAGGGAACCGTTGATTTCCACGGTAGATGGAGGATGAGCTTGGAAAATCGTTGAATCTGGACGAGAACGATAAGAACGAATGGGGACACGAGGGATACGGTTGATGAGCTTTTCTGCGTTTGTTAATCAAACCTTTCTCTAGCTGCCCCTCATGATACGAACGCCTACTACTGGTCTCGAGATTGTTTTCTTTGGGACCTTCCTGTCGTCACGGAGCTGATCTGCTGGACCATCTAACTCGAGAACGTATTTGGCGAAGGTTCATTCTTCACGAGTCCAACAATTTTTCGCCTTAGGATTCGTTTGATTTATTAAGACTCTGTCAGTGGTCGATTTGACGAGCGATCGAATTATTCGTTTGGATAATCCCTTCGTATTGACATCAACGTGAATTTCCATTATATAAACTATGGATTTTTAAACAAAATATCGAAATTATTATATCACTATTGTACGATTTAATGTTAAAAATTCAGAAACTTAAACAATCTTCGTAGAGAATAACATATTATATAAAATTGTATAACCAACTGGTTTTTAGTAAAATACGAAATATTTCCTAAAGGCTATTATTTTGCAACAAGTCTCGTAGATTTTCAGCCACAGTGAAATATAACACTTGCACAATGTTTTTTTCCTCCAGGTTTCACGTCAAAAATGGAAATGTACATGATAAAAGGCCAAAGAATGTCAGAAACCGTTTGTCAAAGACAATTCCTGTAGAGTAAAAAATTTCTGGACACTTGTTACGCGTTTGTCAACCAATCCTCGCACGTTCGCCGAAAGGAAAATTATTTTTGCATAAGCGTATCAGTGGTTTAGAAATTAGCGACTTTTGCAAAAAAGCAAAATCTGCTCTAAATTCGCTCTAGAGTCCCGTAATATTATAATTTATAAAATATATACATATAGATTAGGGAGAATAGCAACCCTCAAATTTCGATTCATTGTATTCTCGAGGAAGGGATGAAAAAAGCTCTTACTCTTTAGGCCACGCAGTGACACAAATCCGGATTCTCGGGGCGAAGGATAAAAGAGTGCGTTCTCTTACTCATGTCACACAATACTTTTCGCATTTTGCATTTGTATCTTTCTTCCCAATGCTCGGTTACAACTGGAAACTCTACTCTATCTTAGCCACGAATTTCGAACTACCTAAGCTGACTATGACGATTATACATAGTAGATTAGCTGTTGTGCAACTTAATTTAGTTGACACTTTTTTTAAAAAAACTTCATATCCTGACTATAATTTCACAAATGTATCATTAGACGTTCTAACTCAAATAATTCCATGAATTCGAATATTTAAAAGAGTTGTTATCGTAATTAATTTAATCCCAATTATGTACTTCGAATTACTTGTAATTAGTTCGACAAATGACTAAAATCCATTTAATATACCACTGTAGCGAAGTTGCAAATGAAAGAATTTAATTAATTTCGTATAATACATAGAAATAAGCATGAAAAAATTTAAGAGAAGGGTAGTTTATCTAATAAATGACCAAGTAACCACTTTCGAGCGTTCAATAGGGGAGCAACGTGCCTCTCAGCCTCGATAACAGGTCTCGAGACAGTTTATCGAAAGCAACTAGGTCGGAATCCGTGCTAGAGGCTAGCCGCGAGACTCACTCGCCAAGAAAACAGCCGAAAAAAGCGGCAAGCCGCGGTAGTTCCTATTTGAAACGATTTCGAGCGTGAGACCAGTGTTCATGCGCCACTAAATTAATTTGCGATCGATAACCGCTGGGCTTCGCTTCAAGCAAGCGACTGAGCTCTCAATAATACTACTACTTGTTCCATCTTCTTGCGCTTGGGTCAGCTGGTTTTCCGAAATTCCCTTGGCAAATCTACCCCAAAATTCAACTATAAGTTTGCCACGTCGATGAATTATTCTGCACGCGCAAAACCAAAGCCAAATGCATCGGTACGATTCTCTTGTCTATATAAGTACCATAGATAGCAGATTTTGCGAATGCAGATCTATCGAAAATTTTGTAACGAAAGTAGATATAAACTACAAAGTTAAATTATTCCTACAACATAGATACAAAATTCAAAGAAATATATAACACAGTTGAAAAATGCATTCGAAGTAATTTTGTACTCGCAATAAAATTGAATTATTTATATACAAGTTTACACCTGGGACATTTTCCTAGGTAATTTTCACTGTCAAAAAAAAACTCAGCATAAAACGATTCCAGCAAGAGTCACGCAAACAAAGTTTCTCGGTTCGCATGACGAAAAACCGATTGTGTAAACGAGACTGCACGTTACCAGGACTCAAAACGTATCAGATGCGAAACTGTCCCAGTGCAAAGTATCCGATTGCACCGATAGACAATCAAAAATAGAAGCATTCACAGTACCAATAACATTGTCTGACTAAAGTATAACATACGCAACCGTTATTAAAAGTATAATCAATGTACATTAAATTTAAGCAATTCCTTTAACAATATTTAAATTCAATAAACCCAATTCCATCTGTAACAATATTTGAATTCTCGCTTTACCAAAAGTTTGTCAAAAGTAGGAAGAAGCTATTTTCTTCGGACAATACTTTATCCGTAGCTGTCGAAGCGAGCAACAGCCAGTGGCGAACAAAAGTCGTGAGCTAGTGGCGTGACAGGTTGGTTGTGAGTCACGTGGTCGATCTGAAAGG
Source organism: Trypoxylon attenuatum (assembly GCA_963989405.1). NCBI lineage: Eukaryota > Metazoa > Arthropoda > Insecta > Hymenoptera > Crabronidae > Trypoxylon > Trypoxylon attenuatum. Next base: position 10,148,130 of record OZ022493.1, on the reverse strand, counting down.
TCCCGAAAAAAAAAGTAGTAAAGATCGGTCAAAAAGAAAAGCTTTGGGCAAAGATACGGCGCGGTAAGATCTGGTCGGTGTCTGCATTGTTGGCTCTTTGTTTCGGGCAGTGCGCCGCTAGCGGAGGAGAGGTGCACGCGGCAAGACAATACGCGAGCCTCGAGCTACGACGACGACGACGACGGCGACGACGACGACGACGACGACGACGCTCTGCCACCGCGAGGGCTACGAGGCTCAGAGGAAAAAAGCTGGCGAACAGAGGCGGGAAAATAGCAGTGGTAACGAAAGCGGACAGTGACTGGGTGGATGGTCTCTACAAAGGGGTGAGGCGGGTAGAGAGGATAGATGGGACAGGGGCCTGATAAAAGGTAAAGAACGCTGTGGAAATGGGAAGCGCGGTTCTAGCACAATACGCTGATCGGTAGGAAAAATCGAAATCCCTGAAAATCTACAGGGAATATACATTCAGTGAGAAAGAGTCTTTTGGCACAATTACTCTATATTCTTCTTGCGATGCCGATTGCAAAATGAAACCTCTATCGGAATAATTCTCAATTGTAACTTTTTGTTTGTTTTTGTTTCTTTGGGAATTTTTAAAGAATCTCACACCTTTGTTCGCCAACTTTTATTACCGCGCAAATACTTTTTTATAATAATGTACCGATCGAACGGGTTTTTAATTATTTGCAGAAAAGATATTTTGTAATTAAGTATATAGATCGGTTTCTGGATTGGAATCTACATTCGAATGATCTTGTTTGTTCGACGAAGATAATTATTAAGCTTGACCATGTCTCATGGGATATTCAAATAGTGCGCGGGAGATTAGAAAAACTTGAAGTGAGAATTTAGTCATATAGAATGTAAAAGTAAATGGATCGTTTTGTGAATTCTGCAGCATGGAAGAGAAACTTAGTTTAGAATTCTTTCAACGTGAAAAGCGACTTTATTATTTCAGTGTATTAACTTTTGCTCGGATAAATTGTTAAATTCTTACAGCGGAGGAACGAGTGTATTTAACAGCTGACACATCAAATTGCAATTAGTGAATGCAGTAACACCTGCGATGCTATGTTTCACGCAAAACATATTTAACCAATATTAATCAGAACAGAATTAAAAAATATAAATCTAAAAATTGTATATTTCTTGTCCATATAACCGTTTCTTTTTTCTTTATAAATTTTCTGTCTGAATCGATTCATGTTAAAGGTAAGTTAAAAAAGTTGCGATAAGTTATGCTACTTGATCGATCCATATTTATTTTTTTTTTTTCTCTCCAACTATCGTAGTAAAACTTTGAAATCTGTTATATTTGTTCCTCCAGTCCTATTTTTAAATAGTGAAAGCTTCTACCGGAAGCGAGCCAGCTGTCCTGCAGGCTCACTCTGCGATTCAGTAAGAAGCGGAGTGACGAGATACCAGCATTCTGGTTCGAAATCAACCGCCGTCTCCTCTTGCCAAAAGCCCGCTCCGCGCGAATCGATAGTCCACTAGGTCACGTCGCCGAAAACTGTGCCAAAGTCTTTTCTTTCGCGTCCGGTTTCCATCCCCTTCTGACTCATTCGTCCATGTCCTCCCGTTGTCTGTACCGTCTCCTGGTTTTCCTGAGCATACTATGCTTCCTGTCCCTTTATTTCTCTCTTGCTCCTGTCCTATAGCCCTTGGAAATTCTGCTCGCTCGCCTCCGAAGATAAATAGAACAGTTTCAGATACAGTCTTTTTAATCATTTTGTTAATTTCGAGTTTGGACGTTCTACTTATGCGTGCATCAGAAATTAATGTTTCTAATGTTTCATAAACAGTGAATAAATTTGGATAAATATCCGATCCATCATTAAACTTTATATGTTTATGACATCGATTTAACAGAGTTTTTTAATTAGCAAAATATATGAATAAAAATTTTAATAATGTGGAGGAAATTGAAGAAGAAAGTATTTTAAGAATCAATGATACATAATTATTTTCTGGGGTCTATGGTTGTAAGAGGTTGAGTTTGGTCTGTCAAGGTTTCTTAAAGGTCCACGTGTTATGAGAGTCTACGCGTTCAAGCGATCTAGAATTGAAGGACTCCATACTAGACTCAAAGCTCTCGGAAATCCTAGCCAGAGTTTGCTCGCTGCGCGTTTATAAGCGTACCGATCTGTCGGCTCTTTTGATCCGTTCTACAGCGATTGAAATGGAACGAGTTCGTTCGGATCTAGCTTTCCCTCCGGGCAATTTCTTTACGGGACTCTGCTGGATGGCGAATGCTGGAGAGTGTTTCTTACGGTGATAAGTCGAATCTTTCGGCGCGAAGTAATATCGAGCAGAAGATGAAAAAGTATTAATCGAAATATCTGCATGTTTTAAAAATTAACTCGTATAATATTTTTCTAATGTTTTTTTTTCATATTTTATCAGATTTTCTGTGTAACTATGGACGAACTATAAATTTGTAAACACTGAAATATTTAAAGCAATTTATATACGTATAATTATAAACAGTTGTTACAACGTATGCAATAATAAACTCGGGCAACTCGATTTTCCAGCGATTTATGTCGATATCATTAATTTGACGATTTTTGCATTCGGTAGTTACCAGGAATGAGCCCTGTTACATCACGTGGCTTACCAAAACGTCACCCGAAATCAGTGCAGTTGAACTCGAAATTACATAATTACACGCCTGTCATTAGTCGCACCAAATTAATCGTGTCGGGCGAGTGCTGGGCGTGATTACAGTACAGTTGCAGTAGCGAACGAAGATTAACATTCACGGGTCACTGAGAACAATAATTCCAGGGATCAATGACCCCAAAATTTCTAGACTTTTTTAAATTATAGCAGAACAGCGATTTACCAAACACCAATTAGTCAATTAAATTTGATCATAATGTATAATGCATTTAATATGTATATATTGTTTTGCAGATGATATACGATATCATTACGAATACGAAGAATTTTATCGAACACGTTAAATTTTTAAAAAAATATATAATATATAAAGGTACGTCACAACATTTACTTTAGCTGCGAAAAAATGATTTAAAGTGATCTATCGGGTATTTGAGAATCGTTCTTTAAAAATGTATTATTAAGTCAAACTTTTTAAGTGCGGTTACAGTTTTAGCAAGAAAGACGATATTAATAATGGGAGTGTAATAAAAATTGGCAAATGTAAAGTGGAAGAAACTTTTTAAATAAAACATTTGGAAAATGTTTTAAGGACATTACGTTAGAAGAAGTTTGGTAGCTCCCCAATTTTTCACATAATCACACTGTAAATGAGGACAAAGCGGAGCTGAAATTGATTCGACTTAAACTTTTAATGGTAGCGGGTATTTCCTCGGTCGTAATTTTCTTCAAGGAAAACGTTACGACAGTAATAGCTGTGTACACGAGACAAGGAGTCCAATGGTGCAAAAATTTTATGACCATTTAAACTGTGAATCTGGGGTAATCGCAAATGTAACTGTTTATCAAATTCAGTTGCAATTTTGACAGTTTATAATATGTATTAAAAAATATTTAAAGTCGTTAAAAAATATTAAATGTCTATAAAAACCAATATAATATTCTTTACCAAAACCTAATGGAAACGTTCAAGACTCATATTGAAACTATCTATAATTATATTGAGAAACAGTGGCTCGAATTTCCTTGCAAAACATACTTTCTTAACTTGAACACACTCGAGTTTCGTCTTGCAAGTAACTCATGCAATTTCATCGCATACAGAAGATCGCTAATGAAGCTAGACAATATCGCGAAGCCAAGAAATCGTTTGGATTCTCGAATCAATGCCGGAGGACAGTGAAACGTTCAAAGCCAAAGGGAATCGGTTCGACTGGAGGAACGTCGAGCGCGAAAGGCCGAACAGTTTGTCAAGGGAATCCAATTTCGGGGAACCCCGAAGGTTCGTCACAAGCAGAGCGAAATAAGGGCGGGTACAAGTCTCGATATATGAGTCTCGATCGACCAAGAGGTCTGTTTCTGAGCGCTACTTTGCAGCACGTCCTCCTTGTCGCTCTGATTCCACCGTTTTTCTCTCTGTTTACAGACGATATCATTGCCCTGAGAGTGTTACTCCGAGAGCACGAGAGGCGGAACCGATTGCGAAGTTTCTCGAGAAATTGGACTGTGTCTTCATTGATTCTTCCACTTTTCACTGACTATTGCTACTCCTTCTGTTGCAATCACATAAATCGCCTTGAGTGTATTCATTTTTTTTATTTATTTGTTTGTTTTATTTACTTATTTTTTTATTTATTTATTCTTGTCCGTCATCTACCGTATCTACTTTTAAGACAAAATTAATTTCTATTAATGTAGACACTCACAATACAAAGTAGATACTTCTTTGCTACGACGTAATTCGTATATATTTGATTTTCTCGCCCCGATATACACTGACGATGAGAGCTTTTAGTTTGATTCGCCTAATGAAACACTTTGAATTGAAAGCCTCGACCTAACGATATTACTGAGCTAAAACCACGGGATATACGGGATAACGGTTTTTGTGCCAATTACAAAGGATTCGCAAGGTACGATATCGTTGCAAGACTCTCCTTTGAATTAATTCTATCTTCTACGGTAGATTGAGTTTTCATTGGGATCCTTGGAAAACAGAATCATGCGCAATATAGGATTGATGCCAATCGAGTCTGTTATTAAAAACGCAAGGATGAAACCCCTTCAATCAACGCAGCATTCGTAATTACTTTGGTTTGTTTTCCGTTGCTTCGTTAGAAGCGATGCTTAGAATCTCCAAGATCCAAACTAACCTTATCCTACTATGTACTTTTATAGCAATTTGCAAATATGAACAAATATTGCAACAAATTCGAATAAATCTTAAGATTTATTTATTTCAAATTATTTCTCAAATAAAAGCTTTAAGAAAAAACAAGAGAACAAATATACACAGTATGATTGTATAACTCGTGTTCGAAAAGTTCTTCCGGTAGTTAAATACTATGTCATCAGGAAACTGTCAGTGGCGTAACACTTCGAACTGATTCGGAGTTTCAAGCGTCAGATATCTTATTCGCGAATTTGGCTCCCTCTCTGGCAGGTACTTGAGGACAAAAGCACCTTTCATCCTTGAAGGGAGCCGATCGAGCGTGATACAGAGGCCAAACCCTCTCTCGACAGTGTTTATGCTTTCCCCAGTGCTTATCGGATAACCATAAGTTCCAGCAGATCAAAGCACCTCGCAAAGCGCTCGCAACGTCGACGTGTGGCGCAGAGCGCACGTGAACTTAACTGCGCCCTCTCATAAAGTCTTCGGTAATCTCAGCGGAAGTTTTGGTAAGACGTTGGATGCATCCAACGATCAGGGCTGCATCCTACGTGCATTCGACGACAACGAAAGCATTTTAGTCTGGTATGCTTTCAATCGCACCCTTCGAGTCGGTTTTACGAGCTGGCAGCTTCTTGCCTCTTCTCTCGGGAGGATCTAGTTTACTTAGCCAAAATCTTAGTCCAGCCCTTACCGATCATCTGCGGATTCCATCTCTTTCTTGAGAGAAGAAGATGCGCAGTCGGCTTGAACCGAAGGATTGAACTGGCACTAATCCTGAGAGTGGAATCGAGGTTCCTCGAAATCCATCAGAAACGTTATGATCAGTGAAATATCTGAAATATTGTTTCTCCTATTTTCTTTCCCTAATTCTTCTTTTTTTATTATCCTAACTTTGCTGTGAGTTTGCGTTGAGTTACGAAAGTGTGTATTCGGGAATCTTAACGAATTGCCATAGGAAAAGTGTTATCACCGAACAGGAGTGCGATCAGCTGGTGCCAAGTGGGCACGCTATACTTTCATGGTGAAGTGTCGTTTCACCTTTCCTGACTGACACCAATTTTTCTGGGCCTCGTGATCGATTGGATTTCTATCCAATCTACTTGCGCCGACAGTAAAATATAGATTCACTGCTGCGCGAGGAAATTCATTTCTCGCTGACTCTGGCGGATAGTGTTCCTGGCGAATGCAAATGCGGTCGTATAACCCAGAAGTTAAAGTGGTATATCTGTTCCTTCACGGGTAAGGTAGGTCCGATCTCGACTGACGTGCGTTTGACGGCCACGTCGCGTCGTAACTCTGGCCCACACGACGAGGCGGCTCGACCGATCGATTCTCTCATGCACTCACTCACTCTCTTGGAAAAGTTGAAACGCTAGCAACGAACGTGGTAGCTGCCATTTTCAAGCTGCGGCCAATTTCCTTCTATTTACCGCTACAGGGAATACTATGGTACGAAGATTGGAGACATCGACCGATTTAAAATGATTATTATTCATAAATAATTATTTAATATACCAATAATCCCGATATCAGTTCAGCTAAACGATTAAAACTAATTGATAGTTATATTTAACTGTGTGTAGTGATTGCATGAAAAATATAACTATCATCTCGTAAAGGGCGAGTAGAAAATGATAGAGGAGAATTGCAAGAAGACAATCCTAAAGGAACAGCCTGGATAGAGTTTGATACGAGGTTAACGGTACTCGTGAGGATTAAAGCAGTTTCCTCTATAATGGAGCGTCGTTGTTGATCTAATGAGCAGGAGTAAGGACTTCCAATTCCCACGTCGCGCTTCTTCGAGTTAGCCAAACATAATACGTCCATTTCTCCACTGTTACAACGTATCAAATGCTATTACGATATGACGACACATCGTACAGTTATCAGTGACGAAATATTGGCGTGAGCCCTAAGGAAAGTCGAATGGAAAATAGTAGACATTACTTGCTAAGAAGCCGAGTTTCCCTGGTGACGATGCACTTTAATCTAAGGCTGTGACTACTCGTGACTAATGTATGGAAAAAGTAGGAGTGGTGGTAGAAGCTAAATGGAAGGAAACAGGGAAAAAGGAAGCTTGGTCTCGCTGCCAAACTTAGAGGCAAAGCTTCAGCTTTACGGCCCCGTTTGGTATTAACAGCCCCTGATGGAGGAATACCACGAGAAGCCTCCGATGACAAGGAAGAGGACAGCGGATGGCTTTGATCTGTGGAATTTATTGCTATCCGCCTCTGAAGCTGCTGGAATAGATGAAAAAAGTGTTCCGATCTTCACTCGCGACGTAGAGCTGCGCTCTTTCGAGGATGAAAGAATCCTTATCGTTTGCCAGTGAAGCGCACGTACTTAGCAGAATCTCAGCCGATCTTAGCGATCATCCGTATTCTCCTCAGGGATGAGGTAGAATGATAAAAACTTTAATGAAGCCGAATTTACGCGGTACGAATCGTAAGACACTGCAGAACTTTCTTCAGAGTCATATATACTTTCCTTTGGAACGAAAAAAGAAACCAGCCAACGGTCTTTGCCTCCTTGGAATTACCGGTTCCCGTTCGATCACCGAAGTCAAGCAAGGTTGGGCGTGGTTGGTACTCAGATGGGTGACATCAGAAAGATGTTTTATCCATCTTTGAGAAACACCAGGTACTGTTGTGCACATAGTGGTTTGGATCCCACTTAAAACAGTAGGTCCTAGGGCATATATGACCTTAGCAGTCGATCCCGAAAAACAAAAACAACAACAACAAACAGAAGCCATAGTTGCCGTTCTTAAACTCTTATTCTTAAGAAACTTATGAACAACTGAGCAAGCAGAATAAAAGTACTTGAAATGGGTGAGTGACAGTTTTCCATCAATATGTAATCTGACATTAATTTATCATAAATGATTAATTATATCGTATGAACATATGCTCATATGTCCTATTAATCGTCAGTCACGAGATAGAGGAGAGACAGGTGGTGGTCCAAGCTACCTCCATATCCTTGTGGCTACGCCTATACTGGTACCTCTATTAGTCTAGAATTGGAATATTCCTGGCCTCTAAGCAACTGACCGCAAAAAACGAATCTACAACATCAGCAACATGGTTGGGTGTTATGTATGTACTATGGCCAGGCGCATCACGTTCAGCAAAGATAGAGAGAGAGAGAGAGAGGGAGATCTGATCGACCAGACCACCGGGAATCTGAAAGCCCAGGACAATCCTTCGGCAAAACTGGCCGAGAGTCTCGGTCCATACGGGCCACTGCAACTGCATCTGCAGCGTCCTTGCCAATCAGCACTAATCGCATTCGATCTCTGGGATCGCGTTTGCTCAGCATCAGTCCAAGCACCGCGGAGGTGGTGTCTCCATTTGGTTGGCAGCCGAGTGGAGCACGACGCTCTCTCGCGTACGTACGTGACCGAATCGACCCACGGAGCTTTCAGGCATCCAGAGAGCAAGAGAGAGAGAGAGAGAACGGTCGCCTGGGAGTCAGCGACCCTTGACACTCCTGGAGACAGGAGTGGCTGCAAGTTTTATGTACTCGCCGCCTTTTCCTTTTCGGCCTGCCTCACGAAAGACCCCACATTATCGAACCATTAAGTTCTCTTGGGACTACCTTACGTCACTTCCGGTCTTGCACATTTGTTCCTTTAGTAACGTAGGTGATGGAAGAAACTTTTTCCTCGATTTTCTCTTCCATGGTATCATCATTGTACAGTGCTGGTACAATAGGTGTTAAGTTTGTTACGTGATGTCCATTAAACTACTCGGTGAGATATTTGATTGCATAGATAAAATGAGATAAACACGTTGGTAATTAAGTAGTTGGAAATCGTCCTGCAAGAGCGATTTGGTAATTCCAGATTCCAGTTTCCGTGCACAAGTATCGAGAAAAGGATCCTTGGTAACACCAGTTGCTTGGGTGATATACATCAGGGTACTTGAGGCGAGACACTGCGGATACTGGTTTCACCTCGTATCCCAACGTTACTGGATAAACCAGTGAAGCGGAGACTCATCAGTTATTATTCAGAATCACGGCTCAGGATCCAAAACCAAAAACTAAAAAATCTCAGTCTGGGTGTCAATCTTCTTAGGTAATTGCGAATCTTTAGTATCTTTGTGATTAAATAACTATATTTTGTCGAGAAAATATTAATCGATCATCGATTATTATTTTTGTATTGATCGATTAAAAATTTTGCGATGTTCGGTGCAACGGTTTTAAGAGTCTGACCTATGGAATCAGGAGAGAGCTACTTTCAATCTGAGAGTGCATCTTATGGGATCAATATTCCCGAGTAGGTATTATTGAAGAATCAATATGGTTTTATACTCGGTGAGGTAAGCATACTTTCGTTACGCGAATAGTAGGCTATCAATAATCGATTCTAATTAAAAAAAATGCTAGCTCCATTACTAGAGCAAACTCCGCGACACCTAGTGTACTCGCGACAAACGCGAGTTTCCAGACGCTTCGAGACGTACGATAATGCATTTGTACCGAGGCAGTAGCTTCTCGAACGAGCTAAATAAGCGACGCGAAATGCTAATATTTTATCGACTTGCCTCTGTGGTAAGCTTTTTTGAATTACTGGTTGACCTCGTTTCTCTTGCACGACTTTTTCCTCGTTGTCCGGCGCACATTTATCCGGCGCGTCGCACGAAAAAGGACGAAATTCGTAATCTCGCGGAGATATATGTTTTCCAAAGGTCACAATTACACTCCGGCTCGGCCATCCTCTCGCCAGGTTCTATTGTGCTGACGCTTAATTCGCGAATTCTGTTTTTTTTCTTTCTTTCTTTTTTCCTTCTTTTTTTTTTTACTCGCGAGGACGCGGATAACATTTTCAGTCTATTCTCTCGCCACTTTTGCTGCAGCAGCAGCTTGCAGTGGATTCGGATAATGCGTGAAGGATAAATTGTTCTGCCCGAGGGCTTGAATGGATTGCCAAAGAAAATTTTTCCTACTGAATTCTACGTTGAAAAATCTGAAATTATGAAATAGGAAAAATGAATAAGTTCAAGTTTCTCATCATTGAAATTCTTCATTTGAAATTGTTCATTCCTCATTTTCAAATTTTAGATTACATTTAGATTACAGAAGAATCATTTTCTATTAATTCAAACATTTTTCCTACGTTATGTATTAATCCTCAGTTATAATAATTATAAATAGAATTCGAATTACTCTCCGATATAACTCAACAATTTACAATAACTAAGTTCTCGTTTAAAACCACTTTCCGGATTTCAGCCTGCATTCCAGCTTAAAATCAAGTCAGTTTCCAACAGAGAAGAAATAAAAAGAAAATAGAATCTCATTGAGAGTATGCGCGTTGTCTATCGATTCTCGTATGATCGGAAACACGGGACCATTGCATATATATATATGTCTCTTGGAAAAGTTCATTCATCGTGTTCTCAGTAACCAAAAAGTGTCGCACACGCGCACTCGCGATTTCCTGTATTCACGGAAGTCAATTGTCGTATGCGCCGATCGCAGGTGGAGGATATCCAATTTCAGGCGGCAGCGAGTTCGTCGAGTAAAAGTCGAGTCCTTTGTTTCGGGCGGTTACTGCGAAAGTTCGAGTGTATGTTCCCGGGAGAGAAACTTTTGATAAAATCTGTGTGTAGAGCAAAGGGAGTTTGGTTATCCTTTCAGCGGTGTTGGCCGTTTTCTCTCGATGTTGTCGTACATTGGCGGGACAATATGGACCGAATCTCTCGGCTTCGAATGCATTCAGAGAGACGTGCAAGGACCCGTTGGATGTCGAGACGCATTAAAATACTCTAGAGAGAGAGAGAGAGAGAGAGAGAGATAGACCGCGTTGTGCTACTCCTCGAATCGAACAGCGGATGTTGACTGTCTAGGGAATTTCGATAAGGAGATGCAACCCGTCGCAAGTTTTATTGAGCTGCTATTGAATTATACTAAACAGGATATCGAGTGTGAATAGAGGAAACGACGGCATGCATAAATTCATGTTTGTCTTCGAGAGCACTGGGAGTTAAGTTAGGAAACACGTACTTGATGGCTTATCGGCCAATACTACCAACTCGAATTTGACAATGTTGATCAAACTTCTAAGCTTACAAGCGAAGGTAGATTATACCGATACGTTCGAACAACAATCATTTTCTCTTTTTTTTCTATAGATTCATAGATAAATTGCTTGAAAGATAAAACACAATTAATTCCTTCTGATTTTCCCGTGTTTATTAATTATATTAATTATAATTCTGGGAATATTGCGATGTTAAACCGACGCTTTGCCAAGGAAGAAACGAAAGCAAATCGAATGTGAGCTTATCACAATCAAGAAACTAATTCAGTAGAACGTTGAGTTTGATCGTCACTAAAGCGGCATAAGTGTATAAAATAATTAAACCGAAAACGTAATTTCGACGGGATACGACGTAACAGATTAATAACGATTTTCGTGTTACATTTATAGTATCAGAAATTTTCATTCATTATCACGCTACGGTCTATCGACATGCATAATTCACGCGTAGATAACATAATTATACTATACGTTCCACGTACATACAATTCGCCTCTCACCGAGCTTTACCTTCAATCAAATAAAACAAAATTGTACTTTCTACAAGCGACATTAAATTATTGGTAAATATCTAATACATAAATATTATCTTAAATATCTCGAAAAAACTTGTTTAGCCAAGAAATTCGTAGTTTTCTCTATTCTAATAAATTGTCTAATCAAATTTAAATATAGACCTGAAGGCGGTTAATTAGAACGAAAAAATTATTAAAAATTATGTGCCACTCGTTAAAGAAGAACAAGAAGAAGAAAATGGTAAAACAAGAGTAAAATCATTCGCGAAATACATACGTCAATTACCTATCAATTACTGTCGGAATGCAATCAATTTCGCTGGGATCTACCTTCCGCAAATTACACCGAGCAAAACTGCATTAGAGAAGTATAATCCATCAGACACGATGAAGCTCTGTCTGAAATTCTGTTCGGGCAAATATTACGGAGTAAAACTTGCGAAGGCGTATTGTAGGGCTCGCGAGCGATCGGATGTATATCGTATAGGAGAAATTAAGGGTGAGTGCATTGTGGTCGGTGCGCGTGGTTAAAAGCGCGAACAAGGAAGCAGCAATAAACGATAGGAAGTAAAAAATCCAGGGAAATGCGCCTCGGAGTGGATTGAAAGGGGTGGAATATTCTGAGAATGGACGAAAGTACGGGAATATCGAACGATTTAGTACGCTTTCTCATTATGATATGCGAGCGGAAATCGCGCCAAACGACAGATTTGTCATCTTCGTTGATGCACGAAATATCGTATTTTTTATACGCTGGAAAAATATACGTTTAAGCGAATACTGATTGCAATGGAAGAAAGATTTTTTTCACAGTAAATATTATATTTCAATAAAACCTGCTAGTAATATAAATTTTTTAATTAATTCCAGTTTCCAAAAATACGATGTTTGAAGGCAGCTAATATTTCACATTTAAATTGTATTTCTGTAAATATTGCTTTTTTTTGGAAAAAAAAAGAGGAATAACGTTTATAACCTGATTTTACAAATACGTTTAGCTATTTTGGCGACTTTTTGAGCACATTCGTCAAAATACAATTTGATTTAATTTCTTCTTAATATTCAGAATGATGAATTTGCACTCTGAGAATATTGAGTTCATCATTCATCTTACAAACTCATGAATTCACTTTAGATCCGCGAATCGTCGTATTCAATCTGCAAATCTCTACGTTAAATCTCAGCTATTTCCTCGTCGGTTTCGGATCAAGTCCGCAAAACTGTCTGTTTAATTCGGTTGAATCTGCAACTAACAACTGTCGAACGAAACAACACCATTGTCCTGCTCCGCAGAACAAAGGCTTCCACGTTTCCCGTGCCAAAAAGAGAAGCGTATAGTTCCATAGGCGCAAAAAAAAAAAAAAGAACGGCTCGATAGCCACACGCAAATCACGCCGGCTTACACGTCAATGGAAGAAGCCTGTGACACGGAATCGATAAGCGGCGGCACCGCGCTGTCTCGCATGGCTGACAATTAAATTTTCCTGCGAGCGAAACGCGCGATCGAGACCGCGAACCTTATCCCCCTAGTGTTTTTTTAATAGTCAACCATACTGAGTGTCCTCTAAGCTTGCCAATTGTTCGCAATAAAAGAAACAAATCATTCAAAATCAGTTTATAATCAAGAAAGGATAAAGATGCATCACTTGCGAAACTGATAATTGATTAAATTCCAAAAATCCTCTTTCCCAATAATTTCAAAATTCAGTAGTCGAAGCTTTGACTTTAATAAGCTAGTTAGCATTTCCTAGCAAAGCAAATCGTCCTTGAGAGCTTAAATACCATTCAGGTTCATCAAACTCGATGAAATTGTAATTCACTTGAAAATAGACTCTAACTAAAATTAATTCCTATCGTGTTTTAATTTATACTTAACGAAGCTTTAACTTTTATTTTCGAAATCGTAAAATTAGTAATTACCGTGGGATGCGAAATAGTGAATCGAGATGACACTATTTTCATTTTCAGAGTCCCGTAAGGGTATTATGTCACTATATGTACTCTGTGCATATACGAATACGATGTACACATATATACATTGCGAAGGTGAGTAGTTGTCCCAGGCTGACATCACGGCACGTCAAATTGCAAGCTGTTGCACCGGAAGGGTCATAAAGGCCGACCCTGAAATTCACTTGGAAACTAACTATATGCTTATATTGCCAACCATTACTGGCTCCGCGGGAAACTTGAGTGACCAGTCGTGAAGAACCACCCCAAGGGCATATATGACTCCTCTGGGATTGGTTAATGACGATCCGCGCATTTCGCTCTTATTTTGCACTACGCTCCTCGAAATGTGACCATTTACCCAACCCTCGAGGCTAACTCCTTATAATCATTGGGTTATTAGTGAGGCCTAAATGCCTATTTCCTGACAAATGTTAACTATAGTAGCACCTCGATTATCCGAATAGCGATTAACAAAATAGTCTATGTTATTTCTCTTAAAATTAATATAACTAATTCGAATTAATATTTATGAGATCTTTGAAAATAGTTGGAACTCCTATCGGATAAAATCTATGATTCGATTAGGTACCTCAAGATTAATTCGTTTAAGTAAGTTTGAGCGTGACGAATTCATATCAGTGAAAGTAGAGTAAAGTATTAGATTAGATTGAATTACAATAAAACGAATAATTGGTAATTATTAATTTCTACTACTTTCTTACCATTTCCAAATATAGATTTGTCTGAATTTATTTTAATTATATTCACTTGCATTTGGAAGGTGAAAATAATCCTGAATTTTTTGGTAAAGTATTCTTTCATAGTTAACGAAATGACAATAATGAAATTAATAGAGGAACTTTTATGAGAAAAGTTCGAGAAGAGTAAGAAGATCGATAGAATTCCTAATATCGCGAATCGTGGATATACATAAACCAGATGACCACATCGAGTCAGAGCGATAAACTCGATAGGATTAATTGAATTAAAGGCAAGAGTTCCTCCGAGAAACTGTAACAATCATTTCTAGAGGAAATGAAATGGATCGGAGGAAGAATCCATTTTATTTGGATCAATAATACTTTCTCTTAAAGCCGAGTGTGAGCAGCAAATGGGACGATCTCTCGACAGCCCCTCGAAAGATCTTCGTGACCTTTAATGTCCCGTATATGCGTGACGATCGTGGGTGGTTCCCAAAATAACAAGATAATCTTCTGGTTTTATCCCTTAAAATATCGTTGTATCCCTTCGAACTTAAGTATAGATTTATATTCCTCGTGTAGCTCGTTATTGCTGAATAGAAATTTACGATTATCTTGAACAAATAGTTATAATGTTCCTTATAAATTTGTATACGTTTCGAAGAGTGGAGATAATATTGGGTTTCCCTTACCAAATTTTGCCCTTTATAACTTTAGTTACCCTTTCTGTCCCGACTTCCCTTCTACAGTCTACTTCGAAATCGATATCTTTCTTACACTATTACCATATCGCACCCTCATTGTCAGTTAAAAAGTTGACACGACTCAAAAAAGTATACTTTCCTAGAGAATCGAAAATTGCTTTTCAATATAATGCACAATATTTTTTCAATCAAAATTATAATGGAAAAGTATAATTCTTATGAATCGAATTTAAGTGATTTTTTTATAGTTCTATGATTCAACATAATAAAATATTGGGAGAAAATCTGAAAAGCTTCTTATGACTTCCCGCGTAATTGGAAAGTTTTGTTATTTTAGGTGAAGAACGTTAGTTTATTAATGAAACTCTTTCCGCAGCAGATTCCGATATAAGGCAAACTTCACGGGCCGTCTGTCAAAATGAAACTTGCAAGCAGATCGCGGATTATTTATGCTCAGTCGTCTGTTCCAATGCTTATTTTCACCACTGTTGCCAGACAGTTGAACTTTCGCCCATCATCGCCTTCAGACACAGAAACCTGCTTTCAAGACTCATTATCCTGACCTTTATTTTCTCCAGGAAGATAGTTTCCCCACAATATACATATTACCAAGAGCCTCTTATCTTCAATAGTCAATAAAATTAACGAGAATGACCCTTGAAATATTAACATAATATTTCCAACCCAAAATTAATTGTTTCATTAATTGCTAAATACAAATCCATGCAGTTAAAAAATGATCTACCAGCTACCATTGAGATTGTAAACCAAGAACAAAACGTAGTTGATCAATTCCAGCGATAAATATTTAAATCTTATGACCGCCCCTTATTTTAAAGTCAAATCAAGGGGGGGATCTGAGACTTTTGCGAATGCTCGATCTGTCTGGCAAGTCTGGCGAAGATAATGGAATTAAAGGAAGCCTATGATTGCACATCCGTACAACTGCAGTACTTCTCGCGAGGTCAATGCAGACTATACTGACGTACAGTTATCCTCCTTGGACGTTTGAGTCGATAAAGTTATAGGGGACCATAGATCGTGAAATGTGTGAGCAAAGTGTTCACTGTGCTTCGATTGTATTGTAAATTCAAAAATCCAGAATATAGCGTTCAGTGGTAAACCCAATTGCAGCGGAAAAAGCACTACCAAATACAGGATAATATTGGATCCTCCAAAACAACATTTAATCTGAGTCCAAGGGAAACAAACGAGTAATCGCGATTGCCATTACCGAGTTTAATTAATTGAAATGGATTTCACAATGGACTGTGTAATACAGGGCTACATCTATGAGTACCAAAAAAAAATTTCAACTATAACGAAACCATTTTCCTATGAAAATTTAGGAAAACTGTGCGATGCAATCGATAGAAATGCAGTGAAGCTCTGGAACCTGGGACAAGAGAAAATGGAATAATAGGTTTGGAGCGCGATACACACGCGTAGTATGAAACTATATTCTTAATGCAAACTGTAATAAAATAGGTCACGAATTGTTATAATTAATAAGTGCGAGAAAAACTTTTATACTTCTTATTTTTTAAAGAAACCGTGGATTTCATGGGTAATTAAATTCTTTCGTGTCATTCGGAAGTTATAATCTATCATTAATAAATTAATTTATTAATATTATCCAAAATGTAATATTTCCATGAAGAGATAAATTCCTAATTGCAAGCATAATTGGGAAATTATTACAGATTTAATTTTTCTACTTACTATTATTTACCATGTTTTTAGCCCATTTCTAATTAATTCGCCACTTCAGATTAATTCCCTCATTTATAATTAATTCGGTGCTTGAAAAAGGAAGAACTGGAGGCATTCAATTTATTTGAAAACAGAGATTTTTGTCGCTTTTGATTATAGTCGATCACCTAGATTTGAAAGCGAGCCCAACCATCATATGTTGAGTAATATCAATCGTGGAAATCATTCGTTCTCGGAGTTACCGCGATCTGTATTTACTACGAAATTCCTCAAAATAACTGCGAATCGGGCATTTGAATAAAATAAATAATATTCTATACACTGATATTGGAACTTGGAGAGAAAGCAAAACAACTATTCAATTTCAGTCCACGATGCTGAATGTTGATCAATTACAAGAAAAAATTCCGCCAAATTGACAATTGTAACCTAGGTATATAATATTATAGGCAGAATTTAAAATCTATTACTAACAATATTGCAAAGATTGATTTTGGAAATTTTACCATTGAATATATTTCCATGAATTAAAAAACTATTATTTAGAAATATGCTACAAATTAATTCGGATAATCGAGATTTCATTGTAATTAAATTATCCTCGTCCAATTAATACCAAACGGACGATATTATTCCGAATAAATTCGAGTCTTCGGTAAATTCGGAATTCCTCAAATTCGTCGGAAATTGCTACTGATTTTGGAAAAACTGTTTTCCAAGGGTGTATCGTTTTAAGAAGAAACAATTAACAATGTGGCAAATAAGTGGCCGACTAATCGACAAGAGATTCCACGAACAGCGGGAAAAATATGTAACGTACTGTCGACACCAACGGCTTAGCCGGGAGTATAATTATCGCTGATCGATTCTTCGAGTTCTCAAGACTAAAAATAGTTGCGAAGGGAAGCGAGTTCAATTTCGATGTCGTGCTATTGGATTCGGTACCGGGTACATCAGACTATCGCATTATCTATCCGCGGGATAATTCAGAACACTGAAAACGTCATGATAATCCCAAGTAATTAGAAACCGATGTTGTCTACTGCCTGAACAAGCAATAAACAATTTTAGCAATGGTACACTAGAGATCCATTAGGAAATACAGAAACGATTTATGGACCGAGTAAAATCTATTTAAATTGGAATGTGTAATATTCACAATTATTCAATGGCACCTATCACGTTTGCTTCACTGAAGCTCAATAACAAACCGTGTTAAATATAAGTTACCACGATACCCATGAAGTGGACATGTTATTTTCAAGTATTTTAAGAATACAAGAATATAGCAACCATGTCAGTCGTTCTAAAAATATTCTCATAACAAACAAAGAATATCAATGAAATCAGAAAATTCTTAGATCAATCATAATAACTAATAACGATACTATCGTTTATCTACAAAATCATTTCCTAGAAAAAGTTTCTTTATTGGGGAATAAAATTGAATTTTAATCAAAATAGGGGGAAAAATCCTCCTGGCATATTCCATCCGGATTCTCGCGATTTCAGTTAGGCAGAGAGCGTTGAAAGGAAAAAGATATAATTACGAATCTGAGGAAAAGAACCGCGGTGAAACGGGAGGATCAGATAAGCGCAGGAGAAAAAGGAGCTGGATAAAACAGAAAAACGTTCCACGGAAGGAGGAGAGAGAGAGAGAGAGAGAGAGAGAAATAGAGAAAGAAGAAAGTAGACTAGCGAAGCAAGGCTGAGTGGATTGAAGAGGGCTGGAGGACAGAATTGAGAAATAGAATGTATTGGAGAGAGAGAGAAAGAGAAATAGCTAGGAAGTAAGTACGTGTATCCACGAGAGAAAACCACGAGATAAAGAACCGTGGTAGGGAGTGTACACATTTACGCCACGTTTGAAATTTTAACAACCGCCCCCTTGGAGAGTAACAATCTTTGATCCATGTCACTTGACGTTTCTACAGAATTTCGTTGATGCGCCTCGTTGCGGCCTACTTTTTGATGATTAGGTCTATTGGATGCCATGGTACGGAATCTGTTGAGTCACAGTTTTATTTTTTTTTTTTTCCTCGAGATAGAAAATACACTCTGTGTTTCACTGAATTTATCCAGCCGAGAGACGTACTTGGATATAACGATTCCGTCGCGGAAACCTTTCACGGTTAGTTTACACATTGTGAGCTTATCCTGTTGCTGTCGTTGAATGTAATTACTCGTGAAACTCTTTTGATCGTTTTCTATTATTGCCGATTAGTAGACTGTAGATATTTGTTACGAAAAAGAATTTAATCATTGCTATACGATCCAAGGAATTTATTTCATAACACGTCTCATATCTCTTAAATATTTTGCATTTGTTTCGTTTCGTTGAAAATTATTCCTTCGTTCGAACGTTTCGAAATATTCATTTATTGATATTTTATTCTTCCAAGAATTGCATTCGAATTTTCAGTACTAGCGAATGGAACAAACAGCTCTACAATTTTATCTCAATTATCGGTCGTTTTACAAATATTTCTTGGTACCAATTAAACGATTAATTGTCTTGAATTAATTGAATTAACAACCAACCATGTCAATGAAATTTCTACTTACAATTATTTAGTGGTGAGGAATTTTCCAAAAAACAGATTCTGTTAAAGTATTCAAGTGAATGGACACGTATAGCATTTTATCTTCTAAAAAAATTGTTTATGCGGCGTAGGAGTTTTTGAAGGGGGCAACTGTATGAAAAAAGGGGAAAAAACACATCTAGGGAATTTACTATTGCGTTGTATGAAGCACCAATAATCCTTCGCTACCACTCTCGCCCCCCCCCCCCCCCCCCCCTCTGCCTCCTGCTCCATGAAGTAGTAGAAACTCGCACGAAACTTCGCGAGAAGTTTTCATTTTTCGACCGCATTGTCTTGACTTAGCTGCCGCTAGTTCCTCCTTTTAGGAGCGATCTTTCGGACCACGTCAGCCTAGTTTTCCCAGGAAATGTTATGAGTAGACAAAACCCCCGAACCCAAAGAATAGCCGCAAGAAGAATCGCAAAGAAAACCAACGAATGCGTGAAAGTAGAAGAGAAAAGCTGCTCGACTTTTAGCAAACTTCTTTCTTTAGCTTTGAAAACGTTATTGAAATCTCTTGGTTATTCTTCCTGTGTAAGCTGACAGACAACAGTCAATTTTGACAACACATAAAATGTTCAATATTCCTCTTTTGCTTAAAAATTGACACGGCTCAAAATTGTATGCTTTTCAGGAATTTTTAAATTTATTTCCGTTTCTTATATTGAAGAATTGTATTTGTTTCAGTTGTGATCACACTTGACAAACCTGTTGAAATCCTAATGACCATGGTATGTTTTTATCAGAGTAAACTTGTGTCATTTAAAAGTTATCAGAGTAACTTCGGCCAGTGAGTGACAAGCCGTAGCTTTGCCAGCACGAGTAATGTCATAATGAGACTGAAGATAATATATTGCGCGTGCTGGTGTAAAGTCGAGTAGTAAATAACATCCGGCACACGCGGCAAGTTTTTGTCACCTCCAGCAACCCCAAACGACTCGCCGAGAGAGACTAATGGCTTTGAATCTGTGTCAGTACGTAAACATTACACAGCTCCGGTTGGCAGTCGAGAAGTGAAAGTGGAAAGAAAATGAATGAATTAGGTGCCAATGTTTGTTAGAATTGAAAGTATAAATTTCAAAATTGATAAACATATTAAAAACATTAGTCGATGAGTCATTGAGTTTCAATTAACAATTGAGTTAAGAGTTTTCTTTAAAAAAAAGTAATAATGTAAAAGAAGTGTTACAGTGTTGAATCGAAATAAACTGTGAAGGAGGGTAAATAGAAGCAAACGTCACCCCATTATTCGTGCGTTCACCCCAATTCGTTAGCCACAAGAAGTGGAATCAGCCTGAGAAAAAGGGTGCCGAAAAAGTTGGAAGCTTTGAAGAACGCACAAGACTTATAGCAACACGTTACATAAGCAGACGGTGGCTCAATAATTTTTCATTGGCCTCGACAGAGACGGTAAACTGTCGAAAGTTGAGAGTGAAAACTTTTTACTCTGCTCGATAGTATACTTTCGGGGTGGTTACCGTCGCGACAGTAATCCTTCAAGCAGAGGGTCCAGTGCGTCAACCTAGTTCCCTCCTTCTCTCGTTTTCAACCCAACCAAAAGCAAAGAAATCGAGCACACCAGAAACGTACTACCGATTTGCCTAATGTTCCAGAATTTTTAACCAAACATTTTACAGAATATTCAAATACAATATATAATATAATTTATATATAATATATATATTATTTAATAATGTTTCAGGTAATTTTCTGTTGCTTCGTTTTTCTCGAAATAATCAAACACGAATAAGAATCACTTTGGAGAGAATTTTAGAAGTATAATTAGAATATAATATAGAATACGATTTAATTAAATTAAATACAGTAAATATAATAGAGTTTCGAAATAAATATAAAGATTCGAGAGACAATTGGTTTTGTGGCAGTATCATTCGTTCGTGTTAGACAACTAACAACAAACATCTGTGCCAAAGTTTCAGGTCTAAATCGTCGAAGAAGTGAGAGCGATTAAAAAGAAGCGAATGAGACAAGACAAGGAGAGGTTTGCAATGTTCCAAATTCCTTTTTTGAGACTGAAAGAGATTCTCTCCCGCGGATCCAATATGTACGCCCCAATAATTTTTCATTGACCCCCCTACTAGAGACAAACCGGGCGTAGTCGGTAAAAAGTGGCACGTTCAGCCTTTTTTGTTCCAGACGATAGCATTAGCCTGACCTTGCTCCCGTAGAGGCTTGTTAGACTGAAAAAATCGCGACCCCCAAGCTAATTCTAAACTTTACTACCGGTCCTATCGGAACTATTAGAAAATCATAATCCCTTCTTGCGTACGATATTTGTCAGTTTCGAGTAGTATTTTGAATCAATTGAATTATTCAATCATTATCCTCACGTGAATAATGGTTATTAAGGGTGTATTATTTTTAATCAATTGTGTACGCGAGCACAAAAGATTTACGGAAAATATATTGAACGTCAATATCACCTAGGAAATTGAGTAAATTCCGGATAAAAGAAATATCAGCTGTCCCGCTTTAAGGTAAGTAGTATAGTAGTGTATTAGAACACTCGATACCGAGGCGTTCTGACTAGGATATGTTGTGTCTGAGGTGTTTCCAGAAATACCCGCTCGATTGCTCCTTATACCCGAGTGTCTCCGTTCAAAGTGCGACAAAGTTGTTGCGGTTTGCGCCGCGTCGCGCTCTTATCTCTCGCTCCGTTATCCGGTAGAGGACTGGGCGTTCAATGAGACGAATCACGTTTTGCCAATAACCAAACCACGCCAGCGCACACCGTAGCATTCAGAATGCAAAATTCAGTTCATAGCCCCGGCGCTACGTTTATTATTGATAAATTTGACTGGCTGTTTATGCCGTGGTTCCCATTTATCCGCAATAGAGACGCTCAACCGCAAAGAGCAGATTGCGTTTGGCTCGCAGTGAAATCTCCCGTTGAGAGAAGCGTACATTCGAGGACGAGGAGGAGGAGGAGACTTTAAAGAGGAACGTTCCACTTTGTCGAAATACCGGGGCACAGATTAAAGCATACTTACATGACAAACCGCATATTCCTGGAATATTCAAAACTCAACGAAGACGTTGCGAGGTGGCTTTGTCTGCGTTTTGCAGAGGCCGCGCATGCAGCTGCGCCCTTGCACAAGGAATGCAGAAGGCTACTACCCACCACCAATTACTCCCCGAAGAAATCTGGAAAAGCGGGCCACGCCAGTACGTTTGCAGCCCGAGAAAACGGGTGTGCGAGAGAAGAAAAAGAAGAAGAAGAAGAAGAAGAGGAAGAAGAAGAAGAAGCTTGAAGAACGCTTTAGGAAAGAACGAGAAAGAACGCAATAGCCAAGAAAGGCTAGGAACGGGCCTAAGAACATCAGAGACTTGGCGAATGACTCGCGGACTCACATACATAAAAGACCACCAAGTGAGTGACTGAAACGAAAAACGACCAAGTCAGGAAAGCCAAACTCCGCCAGTGGTTCTCTCGGTAGAGCTTGCATGATCGCGTGCTTCTAAAAGAGAGAAACCAGTCAGAAATACGAAAAAGGCTGAGAGACGACCAAGGGACAACCGAGGAGGTGGTCTGGTGGGTTAACGAATGGAACGCGGCAACCGCATGCGTGCGCCCGCGCGAGAACGCGGTCTTGCTAATGTGTGCGAACCGTTCTAGTACAGTGTCCTCTTGGCTGTTGAAGCAGCCAGCCGTGCGCGTTCGATATCACTCTCCTGTGTTGAACCACCCACATCAGCACCCACGACCACCCACACATATGCAGACATGTACACGGATCACCCCTCTGCCCACGTAACTAGACTGGGCGAAAGAGACGAATGGTGCCGCGTGCATGCACCTGCAGCTGCACCAGAAGCCAAGTGGTATGAGAGTACGTCGATGATGAGCTGCCGTTTGCTATGGATGGGGAGGGGGGCCTGCGTTAACCCTTCATTCGCTGCTGCTTCCGGGCTAATCTGGGCTACCGGTTTTTTTATGTGGGATATCTTTTTGAGTGGAGCCTGCAAACCGGGTCTCTGAATAGAAGAGTACTCCTCCTGGCTTGGTCATGCGAAGCTTTCCTCCAGTAAATCAACAGTGACACGATGGGTCTACGGGTAAAACGGACAACGCGAAACTAATCCCTGACGAGGTAAACAGACTTTGACTTAGGGATTGGAATTAGTTTAGCTAGTCCCTGTGGACTGTTCTTCGTGAACACCTCGTTCAACGATAGATACACAGTCACTGAAATATGATATTCGATCGCCAATCAATCTCACGATCGGAATATTAACCTTTCAGGACGACCCCTCCACTATAGTGGCTTTCGTGTATGTCATCTCTCTGAACTTCTTTTGTCTTTACATCGATTTACAACAGTATTAACGATAGACAGACAGAATATACAGTCTTTGTTTTTAATACGACAGTATCAGACTCTGCCGTTCAAAGAAATAACCGCACGCAGAATTCAGTCGTACCTAAAAAGGTTAATGTATCAACTCGTATGTATTTATAAACATGCCGCGCAGCTTCTTGGAAAGATACATATCGCGGAAGAAACAGGAACTGATACTTTGTATGCTGTCGGCGAAGCTATCGCGTGTCAGAGTATCGTTAGCGTGCATTGATCACTAAAAGCGGAGAGCAGCTTCTGCTAGAGGAATTTAATGATCTACATCCACGAACTTCCTTAGATGTCTCTTGCCTCTCATCGTAGGTCGTTCATCCGACACAAGCTGTGCTTAGTTTTCTACAAGCCGGCCTACACCCAGTTTGACATATATACGTCACAAGCGGGAAAAAATATGCATGACCCTTGTTGGCCTTTCCCGGTCTGATCTGGCAGACGCTCGAGACCTCCAAACGCACAGCGCGACTTCCGAGAGCCGCGTGGGCGAATCGGGCTCTCCGGCATTTCAAGAATCGCTTTACGCCTATGCAGTCATCGTCGTTTACCATATTCTGTATACATATGTATACACCTATAGCGGTACATACATATTTCATATGTGGCTTGTTCCAATACAACAAAAGCGAATTGTTCGTGACGTAGGAGTCGTAATTAATCCAGTATTACAATGACTGAGAAAATATCGCATATTCCAGATTTTAATAGTGGATTCGAACACCCTCGAAACAAATATTGCTTTCCGGAATGCTAGTTGTATATAATGAACGACATCAGTACGCTAATGATCGAAACATATTTGGAGTGGAATGATTTTAAATTATATTGTGAATTTGAAACCAACGTGTTAACGAGACTACAGACGTCACGTTGGAAACGTTCGCATGACGTCAATGGTGGAACGTACGAATATGCGTAAAAACAGATCCACTGAATTTCTGGAGTTGCTTTCGCGTTTTTTTGTTTTAGTAAATACAATAATAGCGTTTGCTAAATAATAACATGGGTCAAAAGAATTTCACCCATTTGACTCTAATCAATCGAGATTTCCTTTTGTGAGTCTTCTTATGACAACAAAAGGTGTTCTCAAATATTATTTGACATTCGGCTGGTTTTAGGAACGCAAATTCTTTTGGGCAAGATTATGGGACTGAACTGCGAATATCAATAACACGCTAATATTTGTTGTACTAACTTAAGCTCATCCGAATATTAAAATCGTTCTGAAATACGGGATATCTCTATAATCGATAGCACTGGTCGTAAATATTTAGAAAATATAGTTTCGCGTGGCAGGATTACGAACTCCGTCGTAAATTACTGCAGAATACCCAAGAATGCCCTAGACACTCAATAAAACGTCAGCTCGAGAACGTTGGTGTGTCTAAAAATCGCTCGGAACACGTGAGAAAAGGGGCTGTCACGGATAGCTCAAAGGTTCAATTGCGAGTTTTCAACTCGTCAGCACTGACACGTCACACATCAGTTGAGAAGGTAGCGAGTTAAAGGTAGCGAATTAAAACGGAAAGGGAATGTGAAACAGAACGATTCGGAGATTGAAATCCCTACGGTATAACGCTGTGACTGCAGCAAGGATAAGACCCAGCTCGTTCGCTCGTTCGACTCGTTCCAACGAGAGAACAAAAGAAAAAGCAGATAGTAACGCAAAGACCAGTAGAAAGACGGCGAGGAGGAAATTACAGAAGAACGGCGAGAAGACAAAGAAGCTTGCAGATAAGAGAAAACCGATTAAGTACGAAAGCACCCGGTCGACCGTTCGCGTCGCGAAAAAGCGATTGCCTGTAGGACGAGAGCCTATCGCGAAGGTAGTAAGTGGAACGCGGGGTCTGTGGCTTAAAATCTTAAAGGGGTAGTCTACGAGAATCGCCAGACCGACAGTGTTTCGAGTGGCGGGTTGAAAGTATCAGCTGTGACATAAACTCACCCGATGCAGCCAGGGCTATAGCCGCCATGAGACCCCAATGTTTCATGTTTGCGATGTTTGCAGCGATGAATAATCGTAGGAACTGTTTCCTTTTCCGAACACAAGTAGCAACCCGGCCGTGATGACCGGTGTCTTTGCCTCCTCCTCCACCGCCTCAGCCGCTTTTCTGTTGTCCTCGCACGTGGTTGCAGGCGCGTCGAGCAAGGTAGCAAATCACGACCACCTGACCCCAAGCACGCGGACCCTTTTCGGATGTGTTCAATTGAAATCAATTGAAATGGAACGAGCGACGCTCAACAGCGAGCTCACTCGCGGCTCACGGTCCACTCAAGGATACGGATCTCAGGCACCTAAATGACATCGTTCTCGCTGTATCAGGGGCACGTGACCGCCTCCACAAACGTGTGCAGTGTCCCTGCGTGGTTACCTCGCGCGCACTAAGCCCCACTGACGTGGTCCACGCGTGCTTCCGCAGCATCGTTGAGCATTGGAAACATTTCTTCTATCCTCTGCGATCTTGTGGACTTTCTATTTGCCGACTGTTGCCTCGTATGACGCTGGCTAGTCCCTGGTCCGACCGAGAGCCGTCCCTCTTCTACTGTGGGTTCTTCCGATCGGTAGCTTGAACTCACAGTTTGCAGCTTGGCAGGTGGCAGCTAGCTATGCTCGGGGATTACGCGAATCGTGCACGGCTCGGAGAGGCGTCTCGACTACCCTGATTCCGTCGAGCGGTTTTCGATCAACCCACAGAAGTATCTGAGCTTGGCCTAACCCTGCTGATTCCCAGATCGCGTCTGACTGTCAATACTCTAACGATTCACCAATGGGCATTCTTCTGATACACTTCGAATCTATGCGCCACTGAGCTCTGACTACTGCGTTTCTGCAATGTTGTCGGCTCTCTTTCTACCTTTCTCTTTCTCTCCCTTTCTATTGGCCGCCTGTATCCCGTGACAGGGTTGCCAGATGCGCCCTCGCCGGCGACCAACGCTGGACTGATTTTGATTTGGCTGCAGCGCCGCGCGGTATCGCCGCTTCAACCCTCTTTGGCGCTACCGCCTCGTATACCCTGCCGCCACCGTCCACCCCTAGCCTCGATCGCTCCACGTTACCCCTCTTTTCTACCGTATCATCCCTCCTTCGTATCCGTCGTCTTTCGTTCTCTCAGTCGCTCCTACTATAACCCTCTGCTTCTATCCTTCTCTCACGCGTCCTCTTCCTTCATCCGCAGGCTAACCTCCCACCTCTCTGGGTCTCTCGCAAGCCCTTTCAGCGTCGCGATCCACGCTGGCCTCGCTCGCTCTGGTTCACCCGTGAGCAGCCCACTGCCGCGCATCGTGGGGTGGCATGGTACACCATGCGGTAGAAGCCCCTTCCTTCCGCGCGCGCGTGGCCCTCTCCTAGCTTCCCTCTACCCCTCACTGCTATAGTGCATGCCAACATCGCCGGAGAAGAGAGAATCGTTACTATGGTGAGATCAATATGATAGGACGGCGCATGCCTCGGTATCCTTATACTTGAACCCTTCGCCGCCACTCGCGCGCTACACTCCCTCTCTTCCTCATATTTCTCGCTCACTTCAACCGTCTAGCCCTCTTTCTCAAGCTACGCTATTTCCAACCCCTTCCAAATGGATCCCTCTACCGCGCTTTCACTCTCCTTCTCCTTTTCCTTCTCCTCTTTCTCCTTTCTCCTTCTCATTCCCTCGTTTTTGCACCGTAGCTCTTCTCTTGTCTTCCCGGTTGAGGGGGATCCCGCTCTGGTTCACTCCCTCACTCACTCGCTCGCCGCGCATACCAAGATATGTGCCAGACCGCGACCAAGCGCGCCGTTGACTTAAGTCGCTTCAGTCAACAGGGGACCGCATGCAGGAGGGTACCTTCCTGTTGGCCCTCCTCACGACCTGATGCCTCGATTTTTCTTTACGTTAGGAACACGACTTCGACCACTAGCCTTAGCAACACTTCAAAGCTTGCTGGCGTTTTTCTTCAACTAGCTATGGACACGAGAAAGTAGGCTGAACGCTAGGTTCACAGATTTGAGTTGTTTGCACTACACTAGGATCCTTTGACAGGATGACAGTCCTCTTGATCTCGAAAGCGGATTTGTTAACGCCTATTTGGATTTTCCATAACCGCTAAATTCTCCTTATGGTCCACTTTGAAACCACTGTTATTCTACCAGTGAAAAACAATCCGAGTCACTTTTGGGTGGAGGAACAAAAGTACACCAACGATGCGCCACTTAATTCGGAGCATATCGGATTGCAGAACCTTTGAGACGTTTTATTAGTTCTAGGTTCCTCTTGCTGTCGTTCGATCGCCTTCGCGCTTTGAGAGTCAAATTGGTATTGATGGCCCAAAGAGACTGCTCGGAGTCTGTAATCCGACGATGCAAAGGTCATCCAGCCGCTTAGTATTACAGGCAATACTCGCGACTTCTCGCATAACAAAAGTGAAAGAATCCAATTACAGAATCACCTCGTACACCCAGAGCTGCTGCATCCAAGCAATAAATTGCAACTGATCTTATTAATTTTTCAACCTGCCGCAACACAGCAACTTTGGAACTCTCAGTCTTTTTGATCATTCGCCGTATTTGTATTCTTTCTATCGATCAAACCAATCTCCGTTAGCCTCATTCCTAGTGACAACCTCAAGCAGCAACAGCTGCCCAATTAAAATTGTACTCTGCAAGGGCATGTTATGCAAGCTAGCAGGTGTCTATCGCGCCACGAAGAATTCAGCAGTTTTATCACCATCGTTATGATTCTACCGTCGTACGACCGACATTTTTATGACGGCTTTATTTTTCACAATTCGTCCCTGTCTATTTTCAGTGTTCCACGACTGGTAATAGACTGTTGTTTCGCGCTCGGTGGAATGTCACCGACCAATTACAGTCACGCGAGACTACAAGCCGCCAGTGGATGCAGTTACTTTTCTCTATTTCGATACAATTCTTCCGTTGCGCCTTGTTATTGTGTTCGAAGCGACATTTTTACCTTCTTCGTTTCCGGTAATTCTCCATGGTGGGCGCACTCTCGTCGGAAAAGTAGCTCCAATTCCATTGTTCGCATTATTGATGCGCTTGCGTGCTTACCCGGAAGAGTCAACGGGTCTGTGGGATGGTCTCGCGACTGAAAACTTCTTTGAGTGCTTCTTAACACTCGGTACCTTCCTTAGCGAGCGCTTTAACGTTACTTATATACCTTTGTTCTCGCTGGTGCACTGATCGTCCACTTCATCCGACCAATACGAAGATGCACCAGTGCGACGAAGCGATCGTACGTATGCCTTCCTCAAAGAGGAGAACAATGTTCTGCTGATGTGCCTACGTGCGGAATCGAACTTTTCCCTGCACATGAATGCGCTTGGAATTTTTCTCATTTTGTCCTGATATTTGAGTTTCATCGTCCGTTCGGGACGTCTCGAACGCTCGTGGACAATGCCGCCGGCTCCAACTCGTGAAACTGATTCTCTTTCTCGGCTTTAAAGTGACCGGTTGATATGGAATTTTCAGAACTGTCGCTCGTAGCTAACACGATTCTCTCAATCTTATTTTTTTACGATTTTTATTTACATTTGCAAATATTTAGGATCCAATTGTAACCAGTTAAGAGATTAACCACTTAATTTACCCGACGATATGATGCCAACTAAAGACAACAAAGTTGATATTTTCTTTCTCCACCAAATAAAATATTGTATTCTAGACTTTTACGAAAGATTCTAAAGAAACTTTCCGAGCGATTTAATAGTTCGAAAAGTAACAACACACATCCCATGGAAGATTCTTTAGAAGTAATATAATTTCAAAGGATATATACTTATAGAATCATAAATCATATCGCTTACATTATACGAATTCTATCATAAATTCAGTAAAAATGGGAATAAAATATTCTTATACAGATTACTCACAAACACTAGCTCCGAACAGTAGCGCCATAGCTACAAGTAGCATTACTGAAACGGACCACTTTGTAGAACTCTCGATTCTTTCTCTTTCAGTTTTCACAAAGTTGCTCAGTAAAGAAGCTCAGCAATAATATAGTAGCCGTAAGAAACGAATAACAGTAATCAGTAGAACAACCGACAAACTCCCTAAGCTGGTAATCCAACTATTTATTTAAACACACTCGCAGTTGGTCCTAAATCCACGATACGCGAAAACCCATGAGACCCCATAAGTCAACACCTCAAAAGTATTCCGAGCAATTATCGCTGCGGATAACTGTTTGACGGTGAGGTAAATAAACAAATAAGTGAGAGGAACTTCGGAGTTTAGCAGCGACCTACGTTGGTTCGTCCTATGGGAGCGTTTAGAAAACAATGTGGTTTCCCCGTATAGAGTCCCACTGCGTTGAATTTCAACGGGGCCAACGGTCTTTGCCTCCTTGGAAATACCGGTTCCCGTTCGATCACCGAAGTCAAGCAAGGTTGGGCGTGATTAGTACTCGGATGGGTGACATCCGAAAGGATGTTTCACCTATCTTTGAGAAACACCACGTACTGTTGCGCACATAGTGGTTCGAATCCCACTTAAAACAGTAGGTCCTAGGACATATGACCTTAGCAGTCGGTTCCGAAAATCAAAAACAAACAAACAAAACAATTTCAACGGGAAATCAACATATCGATGAGCAGACGATCTCTGAAGAGGAATAATTGCTCCAACGACATATCTCGAGACAAACAACACTACATTTTCTTTATCACTGTCCTGAGTTAAGTTCCAACGACAACGATTACCGAGATATCCTGAATATTATCGATTGGCAGATATTAGCCATCTTGATCCCCTTGAAGCGAGAGATGTGGTCGGAGCACGACTGCATTACTCCGGGACAATAATTAACCCGAATGGGTATTCGTGAACGGATATCCGTGATCACCTGCTCCCGTGACGTGCACCTCATTCCGCATAGCTGCACACGTAATACGGCGCGCTTAATGAACTTAGGAGATCCGACGTGATGAACTTCGCTATGCGATGCTCGATGAAGCTCACTGTTGGGAATAACAAAATCTTGCTCGACTAGTATGTCAATTTTCATCCGATTTCCTTTCTATGGTGGAAAAGTACAAAATTGATCTATCGATGTACCATTTTGAGATTATCCTATGTCAGAAATTGAAGCCTACAGTAAATGAATAGACAATATATATGATATATTTCTTATAGTAAGTAAGGAATTATTAATGGAATGTATTTTATAGTAAAATATTTGGGACAGAAGCAAAACATGTCTATATAGTTATTTAATAACAAGGTCGATATAGTTTTGTAATGATTTTAAAGCGAAAGAAGAAAATTGCAAAATAGGCTTCACGTATGTAACTATAACTTCCGGTAATTCTACGTAAACGCTTCCGTGGATATTATCCAGAAATTTTGCTCAACAATTTAGGGGAAGGATAGTTGGAGTTGACTAAAGACTAATTGGTAATTAGCCTTTCAAAGTGGATGTTAGAAAGTGATCCTTGTATCTATGATTGATTAGTGGACCACTTCGGATAAAGGCAGGTTCGAAGGGTCTTCCTGGAATTTGACCGAAAACCACCCAACACTTCGAAACTACCATCGGCACGCAATTCGCTCCTCCTAAACCGGAGCTATCAAAGTGCCATAGAGAAAAACGGCCATTTCGCAAACTACAATGCTCAAGTTTCGTTCGACAGTCAAAGTACTGCTGTACAAATGAAAGCATTCCATTTCGGCAAATTATCTAATAGGCATTATTAAATTAATAATTAAAATATTCTGGTATTCTTCAGTCACGATTGACTGCAACGAACTTTTAACGCATATCTTATGTCGTACGAAGCAATTGAAACTGAAATCATTAAAAAGTTTCGTTAAGTTCGTTAAGAATTGCGATTACACTGTTGAAAGTTTTTAACGATAGAACCACTAAATTAATCAATTTAACTGATTTTATAATTAATATCATTTCAATGAAATGAACCAGTAGTTCTAGTGTTAAATACTTATTGTTAATAAAACATATACTATAATGTATTCATAACAATTGAATTAAATTCAACTGAAAATGTGCAAAACATAGAAACAATGTATCCTTTTATGTAGGAAGTGTCCTGCCAAATATTTCCGATGAAGAAGCACTCGTTTCATTCGGCGTAAACTTTTATTCCAGTCGACAAGCGTTCTATACATCGAGGTATTCCATTGACATTGTGTTTCCGAATACTTCCCATAGAAAAACCGGCCGCTTGTATTCATCGTAACAAGACACACCGCCAGAACTGCAACGTTATTGTTCGCTTCGAAAGCTCGCGTAGACCGCAGCAAACGCGAGCCACAGGGACCGGAAGCCAGATTTTTTTTCCCCCCTCCCCGCAGATTTTCAGGCTGCAGCAACAAAGTTTCGCAATGCGAGTGCCGCAGAGACTGAGGATTTCGCGGTAGCACGCTTCGCGAAGCGAGACCAGTTTTAGCAGTGGGCTGCGAGTTTACTTCGAAAGTTACACACACCGCGCAATTTCGCATTAACCGGTGGCAGTTGAGTGCAACTGAACTTGTCCCCACCACTGGTCCCCTTGGAATCCCCTTTGACGAACTTCGAATCTTCTGGAAAGAAACCAACCCTTTGGAGAGAACTTGATTTAATGCTCAATTCCATTTTCTTTAGGGATTCGAAATGAAGTAAATCCCAAAATGACGCTAATTACAACTCTTTCTAGAAACGGATTACCACGTAGTAAAAAGACAAATTGAAAGATGAAACGGAATAATAAAACCCTCGAGTTAATAATAAATTTGTTTTTTACTATTGCAATTGGGTTAATTATTGAAATTAGCGATGTAATTTTTTGGAAAAAGGAGAATAATTACTATTCCATAAAAGACCTGCAACTCTTGTCTGCGTAAACATCTATAGTCTGCTGTCAAGTATCGGATTCATCAGAAGCTACCATTGCGCAAGATAACAATCGAGTCGCCACAAAGGTTAATACCGAGTCAGTTCTAAAAATAACGAACGAGCAAGAATCTCTAACAACTCTCCGTAGTGGGAATAGCAATCGTGAGAAATTTCTCAGACAAATACACATAGAACAGTGCTCCTTGGCGAACGACTCTCCAAAGGCACTTGCACCCGCTTTTGTTATATCGTTTACACAGCCACGATTCATCGAACTCAGAACAAAGATTCCGCTCCGCACCGGCAACAAAGACCGTCGAATATCATTGAGCGTCGCTCGCTCGCATAATGAGTAATCAGGCAAAGATTCCCAACGATCAAAAGTTCATTAGATGCAACATCAGCAGAGGCAGAAACATCAGTGATACACGAAGGTGATTCCCCGGGGTTTTGTTTGCTCACCTGTGTCGCCCTCTGCCGGCACAATTCAGTGAAATAGCGCCGCCAAAAGGGGGCACTGCGATAATAGGAAGCAATTATTCAGAAACAACGTTCTGTACTCGTAGAATATTGCCAAAAGTTCGTTATCCTGCACTGTACAGTAGAAATTAATAAAACAGTTGAAGTAGCTGGAGGAAGAAAGAAAGAGGAATATATATCCGAGGATAATTCGGAAGAAAGAACTTCTTTCGTACTTCTTTCGTGCTAATGGCGTTGGTAGCAAATAGTGAATCTTTACAGGGTATTAATATCAGCGAGCCAACTGTCTCTCTGCCTTGTTGCTTTTTACGACTGATCGAACAATTCCCGAAGGTATATCCAGTTCAAAAGTGAGGTTAGGTCCTCTTTGAATGGATAAACACGCGCGATTACGCCACTGTGTATCCTTTGAAGAGGAAAGTGGGCGGTATTTAGTGGATTAATTTGCCTGTTTCGTCGCGCTTCCTGGCTGTTTATTCTTTTCAAAGGGCTGCCTCATCATTGTTGCAAGACAAACAATACTGTTCGATGAAATCCCAGTTTCTTTAGGGGGGAGTAACAAGCAACCGGAACTTCCGTTCGTTGAATATGAATCAAACTTGGTGGGAGTGGTTCAGGATGTTTCCGTGAAAAACACCCTACGAACCAGGTCACCAGTTTCGAGCTCCTGTTATGACAGAGAGGTATTGTGGAACTTTCGTTTTTGAAAAATGTTGAAACTTGATCAATTTGGATTTTCTCATGAATTAGTAATGCTAATATCTATCCATTTTTAATACAATGAATCCGTGATTATCGCTAGAGCAATTAATAAAAAAAGATTGCAACAATTGCGTTTAAAAATTGCGAATTCAACGATACTTCTTGCCAAATTATTTTCGGGATTATATGCTTTGAGAAAGTGAAATAAAACAAGAGAACTTTTTTTTAAAACTTAGAAAGTAAAGTACCTCTTTAAACTGTTTTAATTATAGCAGTCGTTGTAATCTTCATTACTATCTACTTTGTACGTGCACTCTCAAAAGTTCCAACAATTTTTATCCTAAGAATACGAGTACCCTAGTTTCATTAAAAGTGTCCATACTATTTTGTTTACTGTGCTACGTCAGAATTCGAAATGGCAAACTCTTCAATTTTTCCCATCGCTTATCGTCGAGTATCAAATTCCCATGTCTCGCATAAACTGGTTTGTAAACACAAACACAATTGATGTGAGTGGTAAGCACTTCATATACGGTTGCCAGTTACGGCGAGTTGTGTCCAAAAAGGACACAATGGCACATTTAGGTCAAGCTGCCATAATTTGACAGTAACAAAGTTAAAAGCCTTTAATGTTTCGTCGATGACTCTAGCAACTACTAAATTCTGAACGACACCCCTTTCAAGTAATATTCCAAGAGACCTTCATATTTAAGTGAAATCCGTGAAGACGTTGGCTGCCTTGAAGATGTAAATCCTACTTGCCATGGTTCATCAGAAATTAATGTCTACCATCTTCTTGCAAAAAATTAATACAACAGCGAATTTATTTCAAACAAAATACAATCCACTCGAATCTATTTCATAGAGAAATGAAATTCTACTAATTTCCAATAGCAAACCATTCATTAACAATAATTATAAAAAATAAGAGTGTTAGACCTTTATTGTTAGTTAGCAAAAAAGAAATAAAAATCAATATTCTATTGAAATAATAAAAAATCAACAATAACCTGATATTCAAAAATATGCAAAATAATTAACGATTTCAAGAGAATGATAGTTGGTCCTTAATTATCAATTACGGATTGCATTGCATATTGGCAACAAACCGCCAGGCCGCAACATAATGGGATTCTCCACCAGTGAAATTTGCTCGACCATTTACTATAATTAAATGGAGGCCGAGATTGCGAGAAAACAATAGCAATGATGTCACGCGAGGTAATTAGTTCCGGCTTCTATTCGTTAAATACTGCAAAAGTTCACGATGCCAACTGACTTTGCCAATAATTCCATTCGTCTTACATTAAATGTATTTTCCAGAATTTTCAATGACGATTGCAACACAGCGAAATAACACTTTTCGATTTTCCAAATCGTTGACACATAATTGCAATATTTTATTGTTCAAAATTTTTAGCTGAATTAATGTACGATTAATTCAATAGAACTTTTGTTACAATTTCTTTTAAAAAAATCTCGGAAATATGTGGGGAAATCGCTGAAGAGTGAACATGTCAGCCCAAGCGTATGGTTAAACTACTAGCAGGCGCATTTCTGCTTCCACATTGTAGAGCACAGCATGACAACACTTGTAAATCTCTATTCTACGTGAATCCACATTTGTCTAAATTCCCTAGACAATCGTCGTTATCGCGAATAACTTCAAAAATTAGAAAATTCTTAAAAAAATACATATTTAGATATTTTTGAAAGTAAATTAAAAATTCTTAAATTTGGCAGTTGAAATCTGTTTCAAGAATATTTAATTCGATTATAATTCTTGTTTTAATAAATACACAACTTTGTAGAATTGATTGAGTTTGGTAATTAGTAGAATTGATGTTTGATAGCTGTTCAACATCTTAGTTTCTGATCTCCTAAATTCGTTACTATCATCGCGATCACAAATTTCCGTAGACACAAATGCCAAAGTTTACTGTAAGTCTTGAAATTAATGGAAACTGGAATTGAATCACACTGTTGCGGATGGCATTCACAGTAGTATTAATTGAATCAGGGTAACTTACACAATAAACAAGTGGCATCGCACCGAAATAACCGTGGACACACAGCAGTCGGTGTTGGGGAGTTTTGAATGCGCGAATTACCACAGTTTGTGCTACATAATTTATTCGAAGGCGCTGGCTTCCACGTTCGCGAAGTTGAATTGCTGAAAACCGAGATAGCTTACGGTCGTAAGGCGGATTATGGAGAAACCACGTATTGCTTTCGTCGAGTGGTAAGCCTGAGAAATTTCAATTCCAATTGAAACACATTAAAATTCGTATATAAAAAATGTGAAATTAATTAAAATCTAGCTGTAAGAGAAAAATTCACAAATTATTCCCATTTTCTATGGAGAACTTAAAAATTTAATTAAGTACAAGGAATAAAAAATCACAAAACAAAAGATTGAGATAAAATGTTTTGATAGTTGCCCTAAATGTGTTGCTTCATTGATCCCAATAAACCATTTTAAACACATTTTATTAAGTAAAGTTTGTCTCGCCTTTAATAAACACTGACTTCAAGAAAAATATCTTTCCTATCCGAACAATTTCTTTCGTTTCCATCGGTTTCGCGTTACTTCTCCTTTTCCTCTGTAAACGAGTAGTTGCTCGCGAAGTCAAAGCGAGATGCTTCATCGTAAATCGATTCCGAAGAGCATCGAAATTCGTGAAAACAGAAACTCGTCAGTGGTAAACGAATCATAAAGTAAACTCTTCGAAGGTTGTCAAGTTGAATTTTACGAAGACATTCCATTGCATTGGATTACGAAGCTTTGCTGCCAGAAATCATTATGGTCTTACGTGGAACGTGTTGTACAACGTTGTGTATCGGGTTAAGGAGGAGGAGCTATAACAACCACGGAAACAGACGATGGAGCCAATATATCAGACGGTCATAGGAAATTTAATTGCACAAGAAACCAGCACGATTTCGTGTGGAGTCGAGTAAAATGGATGTTGCCGGTTGTAGCCAACAAGCATTGCATTAATCCATCACTATCAGAACAAGTAATAACCATTGGGAATCCCGACAGAATTGCTTCATTCTGAAAACGAAGCGCGAAAGGTATTTTAAGAACCGAAATCCTCTCCCTCATCCAATCACGAGAATAGAATAAAATTAAATATCTGTTCCAATCAGCGGCTTCTACCACAGTTAAGCTTCTCCAGGTTCACATGTAGGATCGGCTACTCTTTAATAGCTCGTTCGCCTAATAGGAAATTCGAACTGAACGCGAAAGAGAAATGATAACTTATTGAGGATCTTTTTTTTGGCTGATAATTAACGAAAAACGGAAATTGATGTTTGCTGAAGATGAACGAGTGGAAAAGTAGTAAAAAGTGTAGCTTTATGCTGGTGGAACATAGGGAAAAACGGAGAAGTATAGTAAAAAATGATTGGTGAAAAATTGTTTAATGAAAGAGTTGGTAGGATAAATTCGAAACTGTTGGTTTCAATTCAAGAATTAAATTATTTGAATAGTTTCGATGAGTTGGCATAGTTACATTTTCCTACCAAGAATCTTCATGTAAATGGTGTAAAGAGACTGTTTCTGAAAGCATTCATACTTTACAAAAATGTCACTGTCACTTCGTACAATGGTAACACAGTTACCACAGTGCTAAAATGCCACTCCTATTGTTCAAAGTCACTGGAATATAGTACATTAAATGTTCTTGTTGAAGATACACAGTGAAACGAAAGTGTCAGCGAAAGAATTACTCCTGCTTCAGATGAAATTAAGAACAGATTTCAAGATTAATATTAACAGTAAATTTTAAACTAAATTCTATTACCAGATTATTTTAGTTTCTAACAAGAATTTTCAGTTTCTCCAATGTTCAATATTAAAAACCCATCTTCTTTTCAAGCTCTCTCACGATTCAACTGCGAATTAAATTTCGAATATTTTTCGTTATACTACATATACGTTTATCAAAACAATAATATAATCTACAATGAATGTTTATAACACGATTCGCTAGTCAATAACTATATAGATTAGGAAAACTATATAATTATGATAATGTAATGTAATTATGAATATATTAAAACAAAAAATTATGTAACAAGATTTCAGGCCACCCTGTATAAAAACTAGTGTACTGTCAACGTCAGATGGAGTTAAAACTCTGTAAACCAAGGCAGCAGCCTCTGTCGAAAGACTTAGCCGTCCAGAGGCGCCTTCACTGGCAAAGTTGCCTCTCGGACGGTGGCCCAAGCGACAGGGAACTACATCGTAAAACTTGTTTAGACGAGAACTTGCTCGCATCCACCATGTTTGTGCCCAGCTTTGGTAGATGTGATGAGGGTGAGTAGTTCGCGCATCGAACGTGTCTCAGGTTAATCTTGGTACCAGTGACTTCATAACGCCACGGAAAGCTCGCAGTTAGCTCGCTAATTACTGAATAAACTGAGCTGCTGCCAGTGCAAAATTTACACTGGCTGCGAACTATAGTGTTTTCATACACTTATCAAACAAAGTTCCAACGCGGCAAAATATATAGGACATAAATTGGAAAATTGTTCTTATCTTATTATACAATAAATTATCTATAATCCTCTGATTTAATTTTTAGAGAAATCTCTTAGTTGGTTTTTATTAAACAATTACTAAATAAATGATTTGAACACACGTGTACTGCAATGTACAATAAATTATTTTAGTACTTAATTAAATAAAAGTGTTAAAAGTTTACATTGATTGAACTATAGCTCGAGACCACCGATTTTACTAGAATAATAAACCTGAAACTGATCTTCAACGTTAACAAGATCGACGATTGTTAATTTCCTAAACAGATTATTACGGAGAATTAATTTGCCCACGAACATAGTTAATTAGACAGACACATCATTTATTTCGAGTACTTGTGTGTAGCGTACAATCCCAGTGAATTATGATTGCAAATGACTCTCCGTTATAATTCGAAACCCTGTAAACTATCGTTGCCACTGTATACATGAATCACGTTCAATTTGCAGAATCCGAGGAAGCATTAATAATAAGTAAGTGGCTCTCGCGAAATTAACGCGCAACTTGAAGGAGTTTGTAACGAGATACCAGCATCGCTCGGTCACTTTTTAACTTCGTTCCGTTCAGCTTCGCATCGTTTGTCGTTTATTCTCCCTCGTTAACGAAGAAAAATACCACAATCTAACAAGGAGATTTTGTATTACATTGTATTTTATCGTTGCGTATTTATTACACTAATCAAGATCAGAAATATCTCGAATTTCTGATTTATCACTATTAAATATTCCGCATTGCGCAAAAGTTCATTTCCCAAGGAATTCTATGAATTTCAAGTTAGATTCGTCAATCGATAAACACTTTTTATTGTTGAACGATAGATTTCTCATTATAAAGATTATTATAATTTTCCAGTTATGGTTTTCGGATAAATATAAAAGTTATCGGAACGAGCACCACCATATAACAGTTGAAGATGATGCGAGAGAAAACAGTACGACGAAAAGCTTTCATCCCTTAAGAATTTATCAAATACTGGACAACCGGCTATCCGTTTTCCGAACGGCACTTTCAGCGATGCTGATTTGCAAAGCCTTTTCCTTACGAAGCCATAGAGGGACCGTGTACGAAACTGAATGAAAATATTATCGTAGAAAAGATAAAAGTATTACGCAGATAAAAATAATGAAGATAATACAAGAGAAATATTTGGATAAAATTGAATTTGACTTTGTATTTTTATGAGAAATAGATTTGATTATGCGAAACTGTCTCTAGGATTAAATAAAGGAGTTAATCGTTGGTGCATTAACCAATGTCTTCGATTAAACTCAGCGTGAACTAATAGTGTAGTTTGAATCACTTACAGTGCGTCCGAATTTCAGGACAACGCTCTGCCAGTGTAACGTACCGCCGCATGAACAAGGTAACCCGTTTATGGAGTTCACGAATTCTCGCTGTATTGGGAGATTTAGGGGTTCTTCGTCATGGCAGACGTCGCAGTTACTTTAACCGTGAGTATGATACACTTGCCTCGACTCCACGATTTTTCTCTATTCACTAGCTACCTATATTAGTTAGGTGTTTGATAAATTTGAAAAAAATTCGAAGTGTTGCTCAATTCAGATTTATTACTAGACTATAAACATTGATGTACATAGTATATATGATTTATCGATGCTATAAACTCGTTGGAAATTTTAGCAATTTCGCTCAAAAGTCTAGTTCAACGTCTGAACCAAAAAACCTGATATGAATTTCTTCCAATAAATTGAATTATACAAAGTGAAACACTTTTTAAAATTATTAGTTCACGAATAAGAATCTCTGAGCTATAGTCAATTTAACGCTGCTATCAGTTAAAGTGTTCCAAGCTAAAAATTTCATTCCTCAATTGGCAAAGTCACGGAAAATATATGTTGTCAAAGTAACAGTGAAATACGACCACTCAGCTCTCTAACGATAACTTACGATGTTCGGTGGCAGCTGGAGTAGACAAACCTGATTACAAATAAGAATCGCTTCATCCTGAAGCAAAAAAATTCCATTTAAAGAAGGCTCAGAAAAAAAGAGTCGCAGAGTCGAAGAAACAGAGCGAAAACCAACGAAGAATTTAATCAGGTGAAAGCATCGTTTATTTATTCGAGTCCATCACAGTATAGAAGTTTCGAAGAACCACGCTTGGAGCGCACATTAATCAAAGGAAAATCTTGAAAATACCTTTGAGAGCTGTTGGAAAAGCTTGGAATCTGGTAGCGACACGTTACGAGAGGAAAATTTTGGATAGAGAAGACGACCAAGACAACGGCGATGATAACGCACGACTTTGATTTACGGCAATGGCTTATAAAACCTTCGGGCAAGCAGACCTACTCTATTCAGAAGCGCGGGAAGAACGTCGATGTGGATCCACCAACGATATATTTGCCCATTCCACCTTTACCCTGAAACCGTTAAACATCCTAGCACGCTAGGCTCACCTCTGAAAATCATGAAGCTACTGCTGTTAAAATGAAAAATTTCTTCCTACCGATTCTTCATCCTTCGTAGAATTAATTCATGCGTCAAGATTATTTTAAATCGTAAAAGATTATTTATTATAATCAATCTCATTGTCAGGTTTAAATTCCATTTTCTCCTTAATTTTCATTTAATTTTAATTCTAAACTAAACGGCGAATAAGTTGGTCCCTTTTTTATCCGCTTCAATTTAATAATACATTTAGGAAATCGAGGAATTTAGTGGTGTCATGAACAATTCGCAATGAATAGTTAATGAATAGTCTGGTGAACATTCTTTTTCGTGTGTATTTAAATTGAAATTCTTTCGGAGCAGAGCGATACTTTTAACTTCCGGAGGGGAAATACTCTCGGATTCAATTAACCACGCTTGTCTACGATGTCTTCGATTTAGAGCGCGAGGTTAAGAAAATTCTACGAATCGGTAAGGATTAAAATGCGACAGCAATTTAATTTTGCATTTCATTTAAATTCTTTCCTCGCTATTGGTTCTCCGCTCTTTCTGTCTCTAAAGGTAAGAAAAAAAAAAAAAAACAACAACTGGATCCTGCGGAGTCAACTCGCTTTTTATAAACACTTTCTGAAGAAATTTACCTCCTTCGGGAAGCATTTACTTTTGAATTATGAATCTTTATCGAATTATTCACAACTTTTATTACAATTTTTTGCCTAATTCAAAGATTCCCATTGCATTATATAATGTTAGGATAATTTTAATATCAATTTCAATTAGTATAATTTCATGCAATTTCTACAAATTTCCAAAGCCACTTCTTCATACTCTTCACTTTTAATCCACTTTCATGAAAACTGAAACATTGATAAACTGCGGCAAGAATCACAGATTTTTTCAACACTCTGTTTGAAACACTCTCTTTTTCTGCGGAGTTTGTCGAAGTGATATGGAATTTTTATCGGCAGTATTTTGCGTTTTTCCAGCGAGGAGATTTATTCAGTTGGTGTGCCGGAAGTGTATTAATTCCGGCGGATATCCATCGATGTCTTTATTCATGAAAAAGGTTATATAATATAGCAAACTTCACGGATACTCGATTCATAACTGACTTGGAAAAACTAACATTTACTTATCATTCAGCATTTGTTCTTTAACACTCTGTAGATATATGATGCGTAAAGTAAAACAAA
The DNA here is from genome assembly GCA_963989405.1 of Trypoxylon attenuatum. NCBI lineage: Eukaryota > Metazoa > Arthropoda > Insecta > Hymenoptera > Crabronidae > Trypoxylon > Trypoxylon attenuatum. The sequence continues at coordinate 10,106,572 of OZ022493.1, read as the reverse complement.
CAGCAAATATTATTTTAACCGTTACATCAGTTTTCACCAAATAAGACAAATCGATATTAACTTTCATTTATTTCTGCATTTACAAAAACAATGTTCAAAGATTAAATACGAGGGTTTGAATTTTAATTGTAAAAACCCATTGGAATTGTTTCCGCCAGTCAATAATGAAGATTTCGCGTAATACCATTGGATTGATGTAACAAAATCTGAACGAACGAGCCAAATAAATCGCGAGCGTTTAATACCAAAAGACCACAATAATTCCAACGCGTTCAACGCGAATCCATTTATCTCAAGGCATCCGCATCGCAAGAGCTTTACGTCAAGCTAGTGCACGTCAGATTAAACTGTGAGCGGTACATACACGTGTAGGAGCCTTAGAAGCTGCAAAATAAGGTAAAGAAAAATTCCAGGTCGCCAACGACCGACAGGAACAGTTCGATCTTGCTTTATTAAATTTGTTGTAGTAGCCCATGCATCAAGGCCCACGAGAAAGATACTCTACGACTGATTTTATTCCATGGCTCTATCCAGTTTTGTTTCTCTCAATACCTCTACAGTCTCTACACTGTGTCTTCCCTATGTTAGAGTGGTAGATCCAATTTTTATGAAGGCTCAAATAGGATGGTAGCGTCCGAAAACGAATGGACTAGGCTCTTCCATCTGACACGATCATACTTATTCCCCAGCTGAACGAGCTAAGACCTAATATGTGGAATATCCTCAACCCCACCTTGATTAATGTCTTAGACAAAGAAAAAGCGAGTGAGAATAAAGGATGCAAGGGATTGTTTAAATCTAGATGGAATCGGATGTTTGCGAAAATCTGACTTTCCTCGACTACTGACAGTATATGGATGTGAATATAACATACAGAAAAGTCCATTGTACAATTTAAAATATAGGATAACGTAACATTTGACGAATGTATATACTACTCGAGTATAAAATCTCCTCGTACGAAACTTCGTTTTCGAGGAATTTTGAAAATTCTATCTACGAAGGATTTGTAAGAATAATATTCAAATTGATAGACAATGAACCGAAGGTTTTAAATATTTGAAATAATTGGACGGTTAATAATTTGAATATTAGTTTATCAAAAAAAAGAGTCTGTTCGAATTTAGCTTGAAACACTTGCAAATGTATAGCTATTAGTGTTATTACGATTTTAATATTTACATCACTATTAATTACTGTAGAGATGTCCACGAAATTTTTTTTTTAAAACAATTATAAGGTTATTAATGAAAATCTGCCAGCCAGAGATATAAAGCCGTTAGCCAGATATCGTTAACGTGACGTAGGACGTGTTAACGCGACACACATTTCCGTTAAACTCAAATTCCACGGGTCGTTTCCGAAACTCGGTTGAATTTTCAACAATTGTTCATCGCACGGCATGTTTTTGTGTCGAGAATACCGGGAAGTTAAACTCTGCCGAAAATTAATATCGCGGAGGTCTCGTAAATCGACAATGAGATTCAACATGGTTTATTTGTATAACTGACTCGCAAGATTCAAATGAGCGAACGAACCTATCGTTATAAACCCGCTAGAAGCAGCCGAATATTTTTCGAAACCCATTAAACTTTTTCAATTTAAGGGTTACACCGAAATTTTCAGCAAAAAACTTTCCCTCGGGAAAACCTTTGGCTCAAGCTACCGGAAGTTCCTTCTGCTTCATTTGACGCTCTCAACGCGCCTATAATATGCCTGTAATTATTCGCTATTGAGCACGCGACGAACGCGAACATTTTCGGTTCGTACGAAATTATTTGTCAGCAACGTTCTACCACGAAAGTTTGTCCCGTTCACTGAAACTATGGCGTGTCGTTAAACGACGGGCTTAAATGTTAACGATCTTTCCACTAATTTGCTTCAATGCTGGTAAGCAGGTAAAATACGCTAGTTTGTAGTTATACTATTTTCCTCGTGTTAATTCAGTCTATATTTTGAGTGACATATTGCTGAATTAGGTTAATTATAATTATATAATTAAAGTTGAACAAAAGAAAAATTGTTTTCTCACAATGAATCGGATATCAAATGAATTTACGTGTTATTAATTGAATTTCTATTTCTATTTTTATAAAAGTTTGGAAAAAAGGGCAGATCTAAGAATTCGATAAAATATATAGTCAAAATACCGAAGTTACAATATTTATAAATAAAAATTGTATAACCGATACAAAGACGAATATATTTTAAAGGAAGATTACACATACACACACGAGAACATGAAAGGGTGGATCTATGAAAAAGATACGTGTGAGGTTTACCGATATGATGAATTTGTAGGTCAGTAGACACGAAGAGAAAGAGCCCCAAACAAACACTACCACTACGACGAAGGCCACTTTATTCGACGGTCCAATATTAAGTCGAATCTTTTCCGCAATAGATCTCGTGGCGCGTTTTCGACGTTCCAATTTGAGTGTAGGATCGAGCTAAATCCTGTTGTGCTTTCAGTGTTAAATAATACATGCGGCTCGGTGTGGCACCAGCTAAACAAATGCCAGACTCGAGGAAGGTGTAGCTAAGTAAGTATGTAGTACGTGCGGGGAATTCTAATTTGTACTTCGCAGCCGGATCGGTACTTTTAACACAGGCCTGACAAAACGAAGTTAAAGGCACTCGTTACATTGGCGAGCTTGTTGTTTAGTTTACAGCAACCCTCATTTATTACAAACTCTTAAATCACGTTAAAGATAGCGTAGATGGTTCAAGATCGTGAATCCTTGAACAGAACAAACGCGATTTATAAATTTTAAACTCTAACACTTTCTATAATATATTTAAATAATACTGCGAATGTTTATTATCTAAAATCGTATATTTAATTGCTATAAACCTTATATTGTGCTACTATGAATTCTAAGATAAACGATTCAATTATTGCGGGATAATTAATAATAATTTTAAAAAAGTAGTCTGTTGCGAAATTGAATAACAATTTACAATTAACTGAGTCTCCAATTGCATAGTAATAAATTCAATAGAACGAATGAAATATACTATTTAATGAATTGTTCATTTGAATGTATCCAAACGATTAGATTTCGGAAACCGAACGGATTAAATTTCAAACAGTACTTTACTACTTGCAATTGCACGTATACGCGATTCTCAGAGTTCCTGACCCACTATACTTCGAAAGTTGAGCCAATGTGCAAGCGCACAGAATATATGCTGCGCAATGGCGCATTATTCTACTCATTGTTACTACGAAGAACTTTACCGTGGTACGTATTATACAATACTGATGGAAGTTAAGAGATACCTTCGACGAAGTACAGAAATGCAATTCTCCTTCAGAGGTAGACGTTCGAAGCTACGAATCAGTATTTTTCAAATTAATTAATTAAAAAAAGATTGTGTCTATTGATTAACGAAGTATGTACCTGTGATTCATATGAATTTTATATTAGATCTGGGAAAAAATGGATACTACTATATTGAATATTGAATATCTAAATCTATTATAATTAACCTCGAATCGTGCAAAGTCATATTTACCGACATATATCACTATATGAATATGCTATTCATCATAACTGTCGGAAGTAGACGACTACTATATTCAAATTATCATTTCATGGTAGAAATAAATATCGATAAGAGATTTTATTTATATCAGAAACTGGTACAAAGGCGAATCAGTTAATATACATACCTTCAAATAGTATTTATTAAAACCACGATCTATGCCTCGTCCGGGTGAATAATGAAACGAGCTCCGGTGGTATAGTAGCTACGGCCAATTGAAATGAATGTTATCACAGACGAGGTATGTACTATATCTGATATATAGTATAGATAACTTATGTTATGAGATTTCGAAAGTTCATAATATGAGCTGTGAATCTTATATCTCGCTTACTATACTATACTATATGATCCAATGAATTATCGAGTCCTACGATTGGTTCTAAAGATCCTAAACAACCGTTCACCATCTTCGTGTCACGTTCACTGTTATCGGCAGGATACGGAATTCGATAAGAATCCTCCTAACGTGGAAATCGTATATTGGCTCATTCTCAGGTGTTAAAACAGTAAACTATTTTAACAATCAATTTCGAACCAAGTCGAAACAATGAAAATAAATTTGTATATTATATAATTAGATATAATCGATCGTCTCTTAATCTAAATAAGTAAAAAAATGTTGTCAAAATTAAAGTATTATGCGTCGATAATATTTTTATGTCTTTTGTACTTAAAATGAACTATAAAGCAAGGATTTCTGATAGGATTAAAAAACAAACAGATATTATCTTTTTTTCTTTATTGAGTTATTCACCACAGTCAAAATGATCATGAGTAAAGCAATGAAACATATTACCGTTGAATGAACAGCCTCGTATAGTAGCTTTGGCGAAAAGACTGTCCAAATAAAAAGATGATGACGTTGAATACTAATAATTACTGTGTAGACAGTTACTGGTAACAATCGCCATGCAATATAAAATTTACTGGTTTGTAAAAGCCGCTCGTATATTCTGAAACGAGACAATTTTGAAGTTGTGCAATTTTAACAAAATTATACATGTACTTTTTATAAACATTACTTACTGATCTTTGCATTCAATTGCTAGAAAGTACATAAGTAACAAATAGGATAAAACTGGAGCGGAATATGTATTAATTAGCATAAGAGTGCCGTTTAGAAATGGTAAATACGATTGGAAACCAACATATCCTGCAGCAACATCTATAGTAGCTAAACTATTAGAATTCCCCTAGAAAAATTAATTTAATATTGTTTTAATTATTATCTATCTATTTGTTTCTTATTTGTTATATTTTCAAATCAATTATCCTAAAATATACCTGGTAAAAATAAAACGTGTTACCAATCCATGTACAAACGAATACATTCATCTCCTCGCTTTTCTCACTGTTCACCTGTAGAGAACTTATTACACTCGTGAAAATGATTTCAAGCGGTAATAATATAACGTTGTACGGTTGATGCAATAATGCTGCGACAATAACCCACGTTTTCACTCCAAAAAATAGGGTTTTTGTTACAAAGTAATCGTTTGTTTTTCTCGTTACCATTACTAAGCGGTAATTGCAGATTGTTAAGTATATTAGAAATAAGTACCAAAAAATATATACTTCCGTCATGTTCCTGTAATAAATTGATTTAAATAATGCTCGTTATTCGAACGTGTGTATACAAGATTTTTAGTCGAACTTACGTTAAACGAGGAAACCACGGTATTTCGATAACAGCGTTATTCCGCATGTGGCGAATATAAATGCATATACTTAATCCAATATTCAGGATTAAAGAGAGTAATCTGTAATCTCGATCCTCGCGTACATAATCAATCCATATTAGAAGTGCGAGAGCTATGTATTTGAGACAATGGTTATTTTTTTGCATTAGATATGATTATAGAAAATACTATCAAGATAAATCAAATTATACCTGATACAAGAACGAACGTCATATATATAACGTCATGTTCTTTGAGCCATCCGGATATATCAGGAAGATATGCATATTTATCACCGGTGCTATTCAATTTCCTAAGAATTCGATGACATATCAAAATCCATAACAATTTCGAAGCAGATTGTCCGTAAGCTCGATTTTTGCGATTTCTGTTAATTGTATTTATAAATTATAAAATATAGAATTAGAAATATATAAATATATAAATATATTGTTAAATATATTATTACTTACAGTCTTAAACTATCAAAGTAGCTTGCGATATAGGCACAGAGTAATACTATTAGGAGAGTTACAAAGTAAAAATACCAAGTTTGATGTTCTTCTTCAACAAAACTACTTCCACCTAAACTTATTGAATGCACCAATGTGCCAAAGAAAAGTATGCGTTCTACCAAATGAGTTTTCTTTCCCTAAAGACAAACATGAGAATTATTTAATTCATAAAGACAAATTATACCTCTAACAATGAGCAGTTGACTTTGCTTTTACATACCAGCACAGTATAATATCCGCGATAATCGATATTTGCTAATAAAGTACAGTTCGAAATGAGAACTATCCATATAAGCAGTTTGAGTATAATTGTAGTAGCTGTATTCGCAGAGTTTGGCAATGCATCCAATTCAAAGTCCAAAATAAAGCTCATAGCTACTATTAATAGTTTGTTGAATACAATAAATGTAATAACTCGTTTAAAATTACTTCTATGAGTAAATTGCCGGCCCAATGCAATAAGAAATATCTGAAAATTGAAAATAATTGTATCAGGAAAAAATTTTATAAGGATATATATATATATGCTTCTAACTTTAACATAAACGACTTACTTGACACACAAAAACAGTTGCTATTATGATGGTATGATAATCATATTTCGTTACGTGACTTAGAAGTTTTTCTTTCATTTGTTTCAGTGAAATTTTATACGATGCTATAATGTCATCCGTTGTTTCTTTCGTTGGTGATCTAGTATTTAACCAAGCAGCATGAAGTTTCACTGCTTCTTCGTATTTATAATAAGCGTCTGTAAATTGTGATGAACTTATTATATATTCGAAGCTTCAATTATAAACAATTAAAAACGAACAATTATTTAAGTGGGAAAAATAGCTATTTACCTTCGTATTTATAATCTGGCAGCTTCTTAAAATGATTCATGACTTGTTTCGCATTGTAATAGAGGATGAATAAATGTTGCGAGATAGGTAAATCGTATATCGTATCCAAAAATGTACTGCCTATATTTGAGAGAGGAATTGGTACACCGAGTAAACCAGATAAAGTAGACGCAATGTCTATTTGTGCTATTTTAGCAGGTTCATTAGGTTTCTGATGACATTTTCCACCGATTGTAACAAATGGTACTGTTGTTTCTGCTATTGTCGAACCACCATGGCCTCCAGAATCTTTCATACCATGGTCACCACAAATGACAAATAACGCTGGATTACCATTTTCATTCTAGAAAAATCATCATAAAACTTTGTATAAAGAAAACTTCTTTTTTTGTTCATAATAAGTCGAAGCATTTCGACTTACCCACTGTTGAATTTTCGATTGTATTTCCATTATTACTCGATCCATTTCTTGAAGCTTACTTATAATCAGTGGACTAAACGGACCATGAACATGACCAATATGATCGAGGCCTAAATAATGTAAAATCATTATATTCCAATCGCTATTGACATTCAACTTTGTATGTATGTGTCTGGTGACATTGTTATCGACCTAAAGTTTAAAAATGTGCAGTTTACTTTCACAAATATTAAGTTATACTATAACGTACAAAATATTATTTACTTAATAAGTTATAATACCCCTGTAAAATCAGTGACAACAAAAGATGTAGTCCCATCATGTTCGTGGAATGTATTTGGAAATAGCTTAAGCCAGGTATCGTCTCCGTAAAACACTAATTTATGACCGTGTCTTTTAGCTTGGAAGAGAATATTGTCAGTCGTTAATGGCTTATTGCCAAAATTGAGGACTACGTCTATGAAACCGGGAACCGAACCACTTGTTATTGCCTAAAATAGTTTTTATTGCGTGTATCTTAAATATATCAACGTGTATGTATATGTAAAAATGAATTGTTTTTCACTATTACGTTGTAGCTTACTTTTATTCTTGGCATGGTTACTGTCGGCGATTGCACTTTAGTTTCCAAGAGACAAGCAGAAGATTTTGATATGAGACTCGTTGTCATTGGCATAGCAATTTTACCAATTGGCCCATTTATAAAATCCCAGCGAAGGGCATCGATTACCATTATTACTAACTGGCTCACCATTGGTTGATACAACGAATCCTTTTTTATCCTAGAATTCCAATTTACTTAAATTAATTAGTAAATATCGATGAATACGTTACACTGTACGTACCTAACGTCTCTCACATATTCTGGAATGTCGTTCATAGTTGCAAACGAATTATCGTAATTCACCATTGGGAAAAACCCATAGAGAAAAAGCGCAATAGCAAATGGTGCGATAACACTCACGTACAAAAGTACATATACATTTTTTTGCATTTTGGTTTCTGAAAGAAAGGAGAGAATTTTATGTTAAGTACAATCACTAAACTTAATATATTGGTAAAAGAATTTCAATAAAAATATTTTGTTGTACCATTTGTTTTGTTAGGTGGGAAATACATCTTTTATAGATTTGTTCTTCTACGAGAATTATATTATGTCATACAGATTATATTTTATTGACGTTGACACTGTCACTCTTTATTCCGGTAGATTGAAAGTTACAGTACTCGACGGCGTGGTCGGATATAATTTAAATGTTTAGAAGGAATCTTTGGTTTTGCTACTTTAGAAACCATATCTCGAGACTATCTCATTATCGCATCAGTAAGCTGTAATTCAAAATGCTTATCATTTCTCTTCTCCTTTGTAATCTACTATTAAAATCATAGTCTGCACTATGTTTACATCTGTCGAGCCCAACACAGCTCCTCATTATCAATATTATCAGTCAACCGGCTTCTGAGGTTAGCGAGCAGACGATGTTTTCATGTCTGTCAATAGTATGATGAGTATGATTGAATTTCAGCTAACTTCAAGCACTCTGATTTTCAAAACTTTGCTCATTAAGGGGGTACGCTAAGTCCTAGTGACTTTCGATGCGGCACGTCGATAAAGTCGTCACGGTTTTGATCGCTGAATGAACGCGAGGTGGAGCCACTAGAAATTTCCGATTTGATTCTGCACGATGATGATGTCTCATTGACGCGAGTTTGAATCCCGCTTGAAGCGGATACTTTTCGTACTTTGTGTACGGTGCCGGGGCCGGAGCCGGTGCCAGGGCCGGGGCCGGGGCCGGGGCCGGGGCCGGTGCCGGTGCCGGGGCCGGGGCCGGAGCCGGTGCCAGGGGCCGTGGGGCCGATGCCGGGAGTCCCGGGGTCGTGGGGCCGATGCCGGGAGTCCCGGGGCCGTGAGGCCGATGCCGGGAGTCCCGGGGTCGTGGGGCCGATGCCGGGAGTCCCGGGGTCGTGGGGCCGATGCCGGGAGTCCCGGGGCCGTGAGGCCGATGCCGGGAGTCCCGGGGTCGTGGGGCCGATGCCTGGAGTCCCGGGGTCGTGGGGCCGATGCCGGGAGTCCCGGGGTCGTGGGGCCGATGCCGGGAGTCCCGGGGTCGTGGGGCCGATGCCGGGAGTCCCGGGGCCGTGGGCCCGATGCCGGGACTCCCGGCATCGGCCCCGGCCCCGGCCCCGGCCCCGGCCCCGGCACCGGCCCCGGTACCGGCACCGTACACAAAGTACGAAAAGTATCCGCTTCAAGCGGGATTCAAACTCGCGTCAATGAGACATCATCATCGTGCAGAATCAAATCGGAAATTTCCGGTGGCTCCACCTCGCGTTCATTCAGCGATCAAAACCGTGACGACTTTATCGACGTGCCGCATCGAAAGTCACTAGGACTTAGCGTACCCCCTCAATAGGGATATACATACACTACGTACTATATTGACTTTATCATAGGTTTCTATTTCATATTTTTTTCCAATTCAAATATTGGATAATTAAATAGTTTTGCGAGAATATTTTATAATTATAAAACAGAAAATTCATAAAATTCGTTTACTATACACTTTCATATTATATATCTAGAATCTAGAATATTATTTCCGAAAGATTAGCGTCTCTGAAATTGAAATTGGAAATACAAATTTTTCAATTTCAAAGGAATTTAATGAAGTTTTTCCTGAATAATTTCAAAGAATTAAATCCTGTGTACTGCTATATATTATATGTTGAATAAATATGTGAAAATCACTGCTTTAACGCCCACGAATGACCTTCACTTCATTTCGAACTGTACTGCAAGCCAAAAGCGAATTATTCTTCGTTTTCGAAAAAAAGTAATTTTTTCGTTTTTCTTAATTTTCTGTATCGTGAGATACAAAGCTTCGAGTTATGTGCCAAACGATAAAACATATTTCAGAGAGCTTGCCAATTAAGCGAATGTGTATTTCGCAGATAATACGAGAGAGCACAATCCGATCAATAAGCGGAGGCAGACTTTATTTTGTCCGACACAATCACTCAGTTGGCAGACGTCAGGAGAAGCGGAGGATGTTTGGATAATCGGAGAGAAATCATACTTATTTTTACCTCTTTTTTAATTCTGACGTTACCGTTTTACTAACATTATAAATCGTGAGTACTTAATAATTACCAATATCTCACTAGACTCTCTAAATTCTTCATTTATGTCTCATACAATAGCAAAGCAGATATATACTATACACAAATTGTATTATGATATAACGAATTAATTTCCTATATAAAAATATAGGTTTTTTAGATATTTAATCGCTTAACTGCATCGCATTACCAGAAAATGGTATCCCTAGAAGAAACTTGGAAAGAGGCAACGGAGGGTTTAGACAGTGATGTTTGCGATACTTGGTTTACAAAACTCCAAGAAGCTTATACCGAAGAGAAACGTACATACCATAATTTGGATTTTCTCCGTGAGAAACTCGAATGTTATTATGACGTTAAGGATAACTTGAAGAGTCCGCAGGCGGTACTACTTGCTATATTCTTTCAGAAGTACGTATACGTGCACAGTAGACATAAATCCAGTACGTGCGTAAGTAAAGCAAAGATTGAATATTTAATTATGTTACAGCTTTGAATACGATCCCAAAGCGTTGGATGGCGAAAACAAGAATTTAGATCATTTTAACACGTTTGCGGAGGAAGCTGGAATTTCTCAAGTATGTATTTACTCGTGTGCTTTTCTAACGTGAATTTATTCAACGCGTAGTAAGATAACAACTAAGTAAGTGCTTGATTCATAGGATGCGGAATTGAGAGAAGGTACATGCGACCTATTAAGAGTAGCCGCTGTGCATAGCACAGATGCGCATAAAGTTGGTGGTGCCTTCGGTGGTGAAGATGCTCATTACTTCTTAGATTTGGACATGGCTGTGCTAGGTTCTCCTCCTGAACATTACGCTGAGTATAGAGAAAAGATACGTGGGGAATATTCATTTCTCAGCGAACCTATGTATACTGCGTTAAGATTAAAGGTATATATTATAATTCTAATAACTCATTTACCCAATTTCTAACTCAATTATATTCCATAAATTTCAATTATTCTCATTACGTTACATTCGCAGGTGCTGCAGAACTTTGTGCAGATTCCGAATATATTCGCGACTAAAGAATTCCGCGAGAAATATGAGGATCAAGCTCGACAAAACATTCAAACAGAAATTGAACTGTTGTCTTAGGTATTTTAATGTAGAGAACGTTAAATAGCAACAGATTTTTGCTGCGATCTTTTTATTGCCAGTGATGTTTTATTATCAGGTTGTGGAAACAAAGACGATTAACGATTAAGACTAATTACGAAGCATTCCATCTCTATGCCAATAGCGTTTGATCTCAGCGTAGTATTAAGTAGCACAAACATATTTTGTGTAAATTTATCAGAATTTTAAATGATTTTTTTGCTCGATCCAATAATCTAGTCATGTTAACGCCGTTAGCAATGATGGAGCGCATTTTTATCGTACTGGATCCAATTCTCCCAGTATCATTTCTGTGATCGATATATATACTATATATATATGCCACAGAGAAGAAAATATAAATCAAATAATACTGATTAGTGCTAAATGCGCTATAATAATCATACTCTATTTTTTTCTTTTTTAAAACGTCTTTTTCGTCGCTTCTTACACGTTCAAGTGACTATTTCTTAGGTAAATTATTTCTTCTTCTACTTATTCGCGTTAGCGTATAAAGGAGAAAAAGAAACCATTGATATATTCGTAAAGAAATGATATTAGTACGTTTATATAACAATTACATCTTCTGTCCAATATTTCAGTGTTGTCAGTGAAATTATATATTAGCATAATCTTCTTGAAATTTATAATATGTATTTAATACGGGAAAGTTATCTAAAGTCGTTTATATTGCAATTGGAAATCTATCTTGGTTTCCATGAACTACAAGTACCGAGGAAATTTGACTATGATTTGCACATTGCAGATTAAAATGCCAAAACTGAAGAACTCTGTATTTATATATATATGTATTATTTGACGCGTTTGGGAACTTTTAAGATGTAATTGAAATAAAGCATTGTTGAAGAAAAGAAATATATATTAAGAACGGTTATCGAAGCATTGTATGTATATTGTACTGCTCAATAGTGTAGTAAACGTTATCGCATCGTAGCACAGTTTATGCAGAAATATCTTTATACGGTAATTTTCGCCTACAGATCGCACCGTAGTATTTACAGATAAAAAGAAAAAAATAAATAAATGATCAAGATATTATAAAATAAGCTGATTGACTGCAAGGTAGGTTTGATCAAATCTTATATGACAGCAAATCGCACACCTGTTCATAACAGAGGGAAAACTTATTGTTCTGAACAAGATACTGCCAAAATAAATATGGTTCATGTGTTTCAATATTGTTAAATGTCACTCTATGTCGAATAAATACTCGTTTCTTGTTTCATAAATAATAATATAATGAAGTGAAGTTACAGATATATATATATATATATATGAAGTATATATATATATACAATATATTAAAATATAACAGGAATTGAAATTTCATTATGGAGAAGAAATTGAATTTCGTGTAATATTCTTTTCCTGTATACGTTGTATCAACAGTATTTGTATTAAATTATTATTACTAATAATACGATCGGTTGTTTATCGATTAAATTTGTGAAACTAGGAATAGCGATGTTTGTTTGGTTTCTTGGCAACATCATGGAGAAAGTGTCCAATTACGTATTCGTGTAATAGTTACACTTAACTTTGCTAGTGCGGTTGTTAAACAAAAGTTAGTTGATTAAACAAATTAATTGTCATTAGTTGTCTATATCGTTATGCCTCTTCAAGTACAAGATGATAATGAAAAAATTCACGACACCGAGTTTGCGGTAAGCAGACTCTTGTTTTCTCTTTGATTTTATTTCTGCTTATATGTATAGTATTATAAAAAATGGAATTGAAAACACTTCATGGTAGTCATAGTATATCAATATTCATAAGGTAACGTTTTACTAGTTTGAGAATTATTAATATTTATAGAAATGAATGTTTACGAAATGTTACTGATATTAATATTTACCGGAATTGATATCATTCAGAATTTTGCAATAAATAAGTTGTAATGGTTATTGATTTACTCATATTTCTAGATAATCCAGTGTTTTCAAATCAGCTGATTTTTCTTTAGATTCTATCAGAATAGATTTGAGTGATACACATCAAAAATTAATGTATTTCATAAGAAATGGTGAAAGAAACTGTAGTTTATAGCAATTAATTCCATAATAATAAATATAACAGATTCCAAAGATCAAAAACAATTATCAACTACAAGCACGTAATCCATTTAAAGTGGATTCAGTGGACAAGATTGTGAAAATGGTAATGATTAATAATCTTGAGGATATCTCTTATGATCCCATGGAAGCCCCTAAAGTCTGTGAAACTATTGCTAACGACATTCGAAGGCGAATAAAAAAATTGAATTTCGACAGGTATTACTATAATATTTTGCTATAGTTATAGTCACGGGAGATTTAAAATACATTTATTCAAATTGTCCTCTCTAGATACAAGATTGTCGTCCTTGTTACAATCATTGAGAAGGAGAGTCAGTCATTCGAAACTGCTGCCGGATTCCTTTGGCATGACGAACGCGATAATTACTCCACTTTTGCGTACGAAGCTCGAACGTTTTATTCACATTGCGCTGTATTTGGTCTTTACAAGGAATAAAACGAGACATTATTAATTAGAATAAGTTCTAAACGAGTTCAAATTCTAATTTGTTAATTTTTTACCGAAAGATCTCAATCTTATATAATCCAGTTTTTTTCGTAGAAAATATATTTTGCAAATATATCTTGCGAACATCAAGTATCTAAGAAAAGTTTCTAATACTTTGTTTTAGGATATCTTATAAATATTCAATCACTGATTATTATTATTCATCCAAGCATAGCGTGCATTGTCTATAGGCATTACAAGAATCAACAGGTGTTTTAGATGGTTACTATACATGTGTGTAAGTAACTATATATATGTACGACTGCTCGGCAATCAATTCTAACTTTTAAACAAAATCTGTTGAATCCATTTTGACTTTTTCGTTAATTGTACATGTATTACAGTACTAATTAACAATCATTATTCATCGAAACCGAGTTAAAACTGTCAGTAATAATGTAGTGAGGTATTTTCATTTTTTTTTTTACCATAGTGTAAATCTAACTTGAATATGGATTGCACACTGTGATGATGAGTCTTTTCGAGGACACTCTACCCTTCACAGCGGCAAACTATGAAGCCACATCTAATCGGAAGTAGCGTACTTTGCTTTATACTCCTTGCGCAATCAATCTTCTGGCTATAAATATTTAATTTCCAATTCAAGATCAAATGCAATATAATATTGTATAATATTTCGGCTATGAAATGATTCATTACGAGTTATGATATTGTCTTGTACCAAAAACTATAAATTTAATTCCAAAATTATGATACTTTATTAAATTTCATGATTCCATGCTTTAGGATTAAAAAATTTCTAGCTAAAAAAATCGGATAAATAGAACTCATATTGCAAATTTTATAAATACATTTTTACATATTGTGTTTGAAAGCATCGTGAAATTAGTATTATGGAATTTTGTCGTAAGTGGCTGTAAATTTCACCACAAAAACGTGGAACTCGAAATAAGTGGATAAGAGAGTAGTGAAGATAAATGTTTCACCAGTTTATCTTCTTTAATGTGTTGTCCCCTAATTCTAACTGTTCCAGTAAACTAGAATTTAAGACATTATTATACAAAATCCCTGCTTTAATTCTACGAACTTGGAAGAAAATTTAATAGTGAACAATAATAAGAAGTGTTATTAAGATAAAATAAAATAATATTATTTGTATACGATTACTGGTATTTGACACTATTTACCACTGACCAAATCGTGAACAGCAGAAGTGTTTTAAGGCAATTGTCACCGGACTATATGATGCACATATGCTTCGATGCTGCCAGTGAGAAACTGACGATAGATTTTGCAGCAGGAATCGGTGTGTCAGGTGTGTGTCGTCGTCAGCAAGTGTGTCAAAAGGAATTATGGCATTATATACTTCACAATGACAGGACCATATTGCATTCGTGCGTGGTATGCTCACCTGAATCAACGAAGCTCGACGACCTTTTTCTAGTACCATATGGGACACCGTGATCAGTAGAATTCACTGCTGCAAATAATAATGAAATTCTATCCAGAATTCCTATCAACATTCTTATTCTTATAAACTATTCTTATTTCACTTTGATTTATAATAAATTCTTAAAACCAATTTTTTTTCAATTACTATTTCAGTCCTGAGAAAATGATGAAAATTATAAGAAAATATTAAAATTCTTTCATAAACTTCTATTTATTATTCTATTCAGTTATAGATGATTATGAATCTATAATTTATGAAACTATTAAGATTTTTTATTGCAAGAATATGAGATTCGATTAAAGAATTTTGCACGAAGAATCTTCATATCTCGAGCAGGCTGCCAATGTCGAAGTGTAATTTGACAATGACTACGTGGCCTGTCCAAGAATTTCAATTAATACTGGAATGAGGTAAGCGAGGAAAATTACGTGGTTGGAATTGCAGGCTGCATAGTACATAATCGAAGCAACGAAGCTCAACGACCTTATGTCAGTGCCAGATGAACTACCGTGACGAATAGTGGTCACGATCGGAGGTGCATGGTTTTACGGTATAAGTAAGCACTCTAAAGTGCGAATATTATTTATTTCGCCATTTAGACTCTTCTTCATTTAAATTCCCCATTATCCGGGATATAAAATTTATGGAGGTCAGATTCGTCAAAATTCACACACTGACTATTATTATATTTATTATTCAATTATTTATAGTGATATATCCTGAACGATTAATTTTTATATTAGAAGACAATTCACCTGTTTCATAATAATATTTAAAAACTTTTATACAAAATCTGCTGTTTTTCATTTTTTCTGCGAAAGAGTTCAGATGTCAATATTCGAATTATATAAAATTCTCCTTATGAAACTACGCATGTCTGGAATACATTTAGGTTCATTTAGGGTGCGTTTCAATATCCTAATGGTTTCCCTCCCAATTTCACCACACCCACATCCTATGGCTGATCATTCGTTTCACATTCGTAACGAGGGCCATTATCTTTTTACCAATATCACTGTCAAGTATAATTGGAAGCCATCGTGTAATTTGAATACGCCAAAATGTGCTAATAATTAAATTTGTTTCTAATTTATTGCTACCTCTTAAGGTATCATTATGTTTTTTTTTAATATTATAAAACTTAATTCAAATTTGAATTAAGCGAAATAAATGTAGATTATTTTAATCAAATTTTCTGACTATAAATCAAATGAATATTAATTCTTTAAATCACTGGTATTTGCTCTTTATACTAATTAATGAACTTCGCGTTGAATATTTCAACAATGTAATTCGAGATATTCATAGAATGAATTATGACAATACAATCATGCGAATTGCATCCCAATTGTCCTGTCCATGATTGAAATAACATTGTCTTGAACACTTATGTAATGCAGTAAAGATTACAATGACAAATAATAGCACGAATCTATACGAAGTTATTAAGACACAAGGTAACAGGGACTGAGTTATGTGACTATATGCTTGTGCATCTCGTATTCAGCATAATAAGTCTCATCGTTTCTTAGTGCATATATTACTTGATAACCCAATTTAACCAGTCATTTGCGAAACATTCCGTAAAGCAAGAGTGACATTGTAATTGAACCATTATTAATTCACCACACATCTTAAACAGATACTTTACTCTTAAAAACGATCTTAACTCTTCCTTTGCTCCTTAATAAATATCCTTTAACTTCATCATTCAAGAAACCAATCTAAATTTGACAAACAATGGAAACTTAATATAAAACTAGTTTTATCTTTCCATTTGAGTTATATTTCGAATATCTTGTCTATGAATCTTACTTCGTCGTATAGAATTTAATTGGAACTTAATTGGATACTTTGAAACATTTAACATACGATCATTACAAAAAAATCAATTATCAAGTGATTTTACCTGTCATACTTTATGTGACAAACGCAAAGGATTATACTAGTAATACTATGGCAATGAAGAACAAGAGAGCAATAAAGTCTACATTAAGATTCGCTTCCGGGCACAGTTTCTTTAATGTCACTTTAAGAGATTCAGTCGCGTCAGATGTACTACTCTAATTGCATATGCAACAAGCGGCGGAGCTTTACGTCCTCCCAGCAGTAACGAATTATTCCTGCCGGGAATCGTTGTAACACATGTGTCTTCATGCAGTTCTGCAAATACGTGTGTCTCACCGTGTTTCTCGCAATGCTAAGGGAATAAGGTCTCACAGTACATTATAGCTTACAGTCACGAAGCGTTTAATCATGTCTTTAGCAGCTGTGTACTGTGGATGACACTTTTCTTAGTCTCATATTGGCTCTAAAAGATTGTTTAAGACAATCTTAATTCATTACTTTAAACTTCGTTTCATGTTGAATAATTACGATCAAAAATTAAGATTGAAATTTAAATTACACATAGTTTTATACCATCATGAATTCCTTAAGATTTCACTGCAGAAAATCTTTCTCGTTGAAATATTTTTAGTCAATCAGATACGTTAGTCAAATTACTTTGGAACAATGAGATTTATAACCGCTGCAGTCTGGTAGTTTCACGAAACTTTTTCTCGCCAGTATAAGAGTCTCTACGTCTACGTCCTTTGATTGTAAGAATAAAAACAGTCTACTCGTGGTCTGCGAAGGATCGAAGTTCGTGACTGCGTGACTTTGTCAGATGCTATCGTTTCAAGAGGGCGACGTGGTTCTTTTCTCGGCTTTCGACCGAGTTCCTTGACCTTAGGGGCGCGTACATTGTAATTTTCGACACATATTTCCCTCTGAATGATTCACACCCTTTTCTGTGGTTCGAGTGTCGATTTTGTTGGTCATTAGCAGGCACATGGGTCTCCACCCTAGAGGGAAATGTCTGATAATAATTTCCTTTTTCCTTAGGGTGCTTTCAGATCGTTTCTGATATTTATTTTGTGAGAGAATTTTTCGTGAAATTATTATTTTCATTTTTCCAAAATAAACCTATAAAACTTACAATTCTAAAATTTAAGTAATAACACGAATTAAGTGCATTGAGTGCTTAGGATTCTTTACAATTATACAAATTAATACATACATGTATATAGGAATTTGAAAAATAATGGAAATCTTATTACGAATTTATTCAAATTAGTCATTAAGATTTCATGCGATCATAGATGTCTCGCTAACAAAAATGCATGAGATTTGAATCGATAATATGTCGCCTTTGCGAAAGCTCGTTGACCTTAAAGCAGTGTTTTATCACAGTTCTACGGATCCGTTACTTCGCGTGATACCTCATACATTTTTCATATATTTCTTACAAACAGAGTTTTCCTCGTTTCCTAATTTAAAGAAACTATAAATCTATAAATAGTAGCAATATAATTAGAATTATTACAATAATTATCCTAAATTCTTAGATACTATTGTGATCTACTACGATAATACACATTGTAAAAATTATGATGCAAGATAGACAGAGTCAATTTACATAAACTAAAATAGGAATTAAAAGTATAATCGTGCTTTAGGTTTTCGTTCAGCAGGTTTTCTCGCCTTTACTCGAGTTGAGAAAAAGATCGATGGGAATGGAGATGTAAGTAGTATGTACTAGTAGCCACTATCGGTGGGGCAACGTGGTCTTTAGCCGGTCCCTGTCGACATAGGCCAGTGGCAGAGAAGCCGCCGCGTCGTACGGTGCTTCTGATCGGTAGATTAAACTATTCTGCGATTTTCACTCTCACTATACTCCAAAGTCGTAATTCGTTTCCTCTCTGATTGACATCACTTTTCAGTGATACCCTTCCGAAATTAGTCGATATTGCTTTCCAACCCACTCACCAGTTACAATTTAAAAGAAAATCCATTTAAAGTGTCAGCTGGGTGTAATAATTCTGCAGTGCTCCTTTCAGTAATGTAAAAAGTGTCAAAGTGTGTTGTCGAGGGTGTTCTGCGGTGGTGAATTGTAGGACGTTGCACTGAACAGTGAATTTGCATCGATTCGTTTGTACGCGAAAAGGAAAAGGAAACTACGAGGAAAAGTGGGAAAAGGATATTGCAAGATGCACTCTCTCTTTTCTCGAGGTTTGTAATTAGAACTATGCTACTGTGTTACTAATTTTACATATATATATATATATATATATGTAATACTAACATTTGGTACGTTTAGAATTAAATCTCTCTACTCATTAATCCCTTTGTTTTTGACATCCATTGTGATTGCTTTGTTAATAGTGCTCATAGTCACTTTCTCTACTTTCACTTGGCTCCGTCGACCAGCATCAACGCTAACGCAACTATACCTGCTAAAAAACAAACATGATAATTCCCAGACATCTTGTCGCGTTGAGTATAGTGACTAATTTCAATACAGATAAAGATTGAAATCGTCACATTACATTTGACAATAAAATAAATAGACTACAATGCATTATCTCTAAACTTAAGTTATTTGTTTATTTCGAAAATATTACAGAATGGACTGTATTATTCGATAATACAATTTTCTCGAGGAAAAGCAAACTTGGTGCTATTTGACTAAATATAGATTGCATCTAATCAGTCTAATGGGAATTTTAAGTTCACGTTAAACCGATACGGAATTATCGTAATTTAGTTAATAGAACATGCGACCGGAAGAATAATTAATTTTTGTCGTAGTTTCTTCGAGATTAATATTTTACTCGAAAAATGGATTCGTATGTACAAACAATGATCAGAGTTAATTAGAAAGATAATATAGTTGCACCGAAGAATTCACTCTTATCAACAGTTAACAGTAAATCATTTACCTGGTTGGGGAGAGAGAATTCCATTTGAATAAATAAACCTGACCGTGCATAATTAAGCTGTCGGTTACCAAGAGCTACCGGGCGTAACGTCGCTGCTCCACTTTTGTTCCCGGTTGTCAAGTGCAACTTACTGTCTGATCACTTTTCCATTACATTGGGAAATTTATAACTTACTCCTATCAAGCAGCAAAAACTAGTCGCAAATGGATACGTGTCAATGGAAAACACTAAACATTAGGCAAACTCTGTAATAGATAAATTGTTATTTATCGGGCTTATGTTCCTAATAAAACACGATTACTATCATAAATTATGATTATTATCTAGTGATTGATTATTATTATCTAGATCATTATTATGATTATTATTATCTAGTTCTCATAAATATTGAAGAAGCTTATTTTGAATTCATCAACAATTAAACCTGTACATCGAGATTTAAATAATTTTCTAATCAATAGAATTTTGTTTTTTTATTGTTTTGAGTTATAGCAGTTTATAGTTGCAGTAATTTTATTATATAGAAATGATCTCTTTTAGTATTATGATTAGGTATAAAATTAATCAGGATCACGAACAAATTGAAATATTGTCATTTTCATGATTTAACACAGTACTGAGAATGGTATATAAACAAAGCAACTATGTGTAAGTAGACTATACTCACGTTCATCGAATTCATAGCACCTGTAGCAACGCAAGCAATAAAACAAGCGATGACGTTATCATACACCGTTGCATCTGAGGTCACATGCTGTTGGATGATCGGTGTCACATGTAATGTCTACACCATCGTTTTACAAGATTGAACTGACTATAGTTAGATACAAATTATACTTTACTTTAAACAACTTAAGAAAGTTAAATAACATTTTTTTTTTATTAATTACTAACTTTTCTGTTGTAATATGTCATAGTTACGATGAAAGGCAATTATGATATAAATAGACTAAGTAGTACCTTCTGCAATAATTCTATTAATTGCATGATTCGTAAAGGGGAGTTTGAGTAGTAGAAATAATATATTTGAAGAAATCTTATAGTGTGAGTTTAGAAACGGAATTAAACAGTTCTCGACGTTGTAAGATTATTATCGAGTATTCTCGTTGAAATCGGATCGACACTATACTCTTGCAAAGCGCATGGCACTTGCGGACACGAGAAATTAGTGATAAGTAGGCCAAGTAGACTTATTAGACTGAAAGAAGGCTTTGCTAATCAAGTCTCTGACAATTACGCTAACGTGAACAGTACTTATTTGAAAATTGCTCTGTTAATACTATTCCGCCTTCATGGATTCTCGATAGTTTCTTTTATTAGGCTGATCAATCTATCTAAGATTCAATCTATATTTTAATAAAATAGTCATTTCATATATATTCACATCTGTATCTCGAAATACAGTGAATCTAGGAAGCCGAAATTTACTGTGTAATTAATATCTCAGACCAAAAATTTTAATGAAATATATAGACATGTTTTAAAAATCAAGAAAATTGAAACATTTATCGTGAAAATTTTTATACTTTCGAAGTCTCCAAATGGTAATTAAATTTGATGAATATTACGTTCTTCGTCCAATATCAGGACCAATTAATTTAACCTTCAGTCAAAATGTGAGTTTCCAGTTTCATTTTCATTTCAACTACATTTTTATCTAATTGCTCATTTTAATTGCAATAAATATTGTATATATCGATTCACTGGTCAATATCGGAGAGCAGCGTCAATTTCAAGCAAAATGAAATTCAGTTCTGTTCTATACCGATATTATTACAAAAAGGAGGAAATTGTTTTTCCACTGTTCTTGTTTTAGCAATTTGTAGCAGAAATGTTACGAAAAACTTTAAAGAGACATACTTTATGTTAAACAAAATATATAGTATTGTTGATATGTCAAAAAAGGGGGATGTGCAAATAATGTCGTGACTCATTGACACTGTATGACTTATTATTAGAGACACAATTGGAAATTTGCGAGGGACAGATTAGTCTCCATTTTCAAACTGGTTTCGTGCGCGTAGATTGTGCAAGATCATGTATCCAACGCGTAAGCTCATCTTGACTTTCACATTAACGTCTATCCTTCACCTTGGTGTTCTAATCCCCTGTATGTGAATTTCTATTAATATCAAGTATTTTTTATAACAAAACGTAGACGTATAGATGAACATAATTCGATTAATTTACGAATAATTGTTAGAAAAATAATAAATGATTCTTCGGTATAAATTACCCTGAATCAAATGTTACAGGATTTTTTACTAAAGATTTATGAATCTGACGCTTGATCATCGTGATCTTTAACTCAAGGAAAATTGATACTTCGATAAATAGTCTTATTCTTAGCACTTCGTGTAATACCGAAGGACAATAAAATCGTGTCTATTCCTTGGAAACACAATGATTTTTAATAGTAGGATCGTTATATAAGATTTAGTATCTCGATAATAATTCAGCAGGTTTTTGCGTAGGCATGAAAATTGAGCGATGTGCGAACACGTTTCCGCTTGCGCAAGACTAACATTACATTTAGTCGGTAACAATTTACGCTTCTGCTGGCAAAGTCGCGAACCAGTGACATCACCTCGACGAAATGTAGGTTTATGCCTCCTTAGACTTCAAGGAAACAAAGAGTTTACGATTTGAAACAATGCGAATTTTCTTTGGTGAAATTAGAAAAATAAGAAAAATTAGAAAATAGAAAAATAAGTGATTTATTATATATACATATATGTTAATGCCGTATCTTTCGGAAATCATTAGTATCGTGTCAGCACAAGTCACATGTGAGCATCAAGATTTTCTTATTATACGTATTCTATTGTCTAACGAAAAAAGAATGAAATAAGATCCAGGTGGATAAAGGAAACGGAAATACGTGAAAATAAGAAAATAAAACCTGGAACATAAGCTCGAATTTCTAGTTAATGGTTCAACTGATTATATAAAAAATAAAGTAATGGATAGTATGAAATGAAAAGTGAACAGTTTCTTTTATAAAAAAGTGCATAATCATTATGTTTCAAGAGCATAGTATCGTTTTGAAAATATGATATAAGAAATTAACTATTGCCTTTGTTAAAATTTCAGGTTGCATTATCGTTTCGAAAATGCGCATCGTAACGTTGCTGTTAGTATTATTCGCGAATTGCGTGTACACGCGGGATGTTGAATTCTGTTTTGCTGATGAGGATGATCCATACTTGTACATGGGAACAAAGACAGCGTATCATTTCGTGCATGCTGGAAAAACGAGATTTCAGGATGTACCGAGTGAGTAAAAAAATCATTGCTATGAGACGAGTATCAAGTAGATACGAAATGATGATTGCGCATGATTGTCCGATAGATTGTCGTCCGGTGCAAGTTTGGATGTTAGCTACCCATGGAACTCGATGTCCATCGTTTAGTGAAATCGTCGAAATGCGAACGTTAACAGAACTCAAGAATCAAATAATACACAATCACGAAACACGTGAGAGTAAGTTAATTAATTGAATGAATTTTCTTTTAGAATTTATGCTCTTATATAAAAATTGGAGTTTATTGTTTCTAAGAATTCTATTTTAAGTGAGTGATTGAAAATATTGTGCGAGATGATAAAAGTTTGCATATGTTACTTTTAAATTTGGCCAATGCTCTTGTTTGGCAGATGGTCACATGTGTAACAGGGATTTGGAAAACCTGAAGAGGTGGCGGCCGGATGGATACTTAGAAATTCAAAGAGCGGAAGTTTTGACACCGCAAGGTGTTGAGGATATGCGATTGCTTGCAAGGCGACTTCAAAGTAACTTTCCAGATTTACTTCAACCATCTACTGGGAATATAGTTCCATCGGATTATATGGTACCAATATGAATTAAAAACTTTCGATGCTTTTTCTAACTTACCTTTAAAATGAAAACATAAGAAATCAAGATTAAAAATAGAAATGACTTGCAATTACACAAGATTATATTCTATTAAAGAAATCTAATTATATTATTTATTGCAAAATTCCTGCTTTTGCTTCTAGTTTAAAGCAACAGATGCACAAGAAAGTATGACAGCGTTCATGGAAGGTTTATTTAACACCAGAACTGCAGTTATGCCAGAAGAAAGTTCCATCAATGATACCATCCTAGCGGTAAGTTTTCTTCAATAATATATCAAATTATAATTTAATTTGAAATTGAGTATAAAACGATTATAATTATATTTGTCTCTTAATAGACTTATAAAACTTGTACTTCGATGAATAATAACGAAGAAGAGGAAGAAGAAAGTATAGAAGAACTCGACGAATTTGATGAAGGCCCACAATTCCAAAGCTTGCTACAAAATGTCAGCCAACGACTCGGTTATTTATATAATATTTCTGAAGGTAAGTGTTTCAGACATGGTTCAAATATAGATATATATATATATATATTATATATCATTCATAAATATTACAGAATCGATTCTGACGATGTACGATATGTGCCGATACGAAAAAGCGTGGACAGTGACAAAATTATCACCATGGTGTGCAGTATTTAGCAAAAACGAATTACGCGTATTGGAATATCGCGAAGATTTACAATATTACTACAAAGCTGGATATGGACGTGAAATTAATCAACAACTCGGATGTCCACTTCTACAGGATATGATGAATCGCTTTTGGTACTTCCTTTACACAATTACCATTAAATTCAGTAGTCAATAGTTTAATGTGTTTTCATCATCTATTGTATATTAATCACGAAAAGAAATATTTGTATTATAAATGAGTCCCTGAATTTTCATTATAGGAAAGTTGAACAGGATAGTGACTCGATCGAACCTAAGGGTATCTTTTACTTTAGTGACATTATTAGTCTTCAGAATCTCTTGACAGCCCTTCAAATAAATCAGGATGACATGCCATTATTGGCGTCGAATTATCAAAACATGGCAAAGAGACAATGGAGAACATCTTTCGTTTCTCCTTTTGCTGCAAATCTAGTCGCAGTGTTTTATAAGTAAGTATTTGTATATATCTCTCTTATTAACGTAAGTTAATTAAATTCCTTCTACTTAATCCTCTACTAAATGTTCACGTAAAATGAAATCCAATTTTTGTTTAGATGCGAGAATACAAGGCAACCAAACAAAGTGATGTTCTACTTGGCCGAGAAGCTCGTGAGATTCGAGGGATGCGACGTGGGTTTGTGTGATTGGGAATATTTGAAAAGGAGACTAGGAAAAGCTGCAGCACGTTGTAAACTTGACGCTTGTCATGGTACACGTAATTCTGCATCTTTTTACCTTCCAAATTTCTTCCTTATGTTCCTTTCAATCTTGCCATTCGTCTTCTTCCGAAAGTAACGAGTTTTATCACCCCCTCCCCCGAATCTCTGACTTGAGAATGAAATCGTAAGATCAATTTTGAAGACATAATTAAGGTGATATGTACATATTATCACCGTGGTTTGATTCTGTAGACAATTCAATTGCATTAATCATTTAGCTTCTTACAAAGACTGACAGAGTAACATGCCATCTGCAAAAAGTAAGTACGTGTTAATTTTATTAAATATAAATACAAAAGGGAAATTAACTGCAATATAATAATTAGAGCAAAAAAATTGAGAATTAAATTGTTGTCGTAATGAAGTTAGAACTGGAATTCTTTCGACAGATGTTATTATACATTTTTTATTTTTTATGGGTAGCGAGAAAAATATTGCTATTAGTTATAATTGTTGTAATTCAAGTTAGATACAGTTGACCATCGGACAGCATTTTATATTATTTAAAAGGATAATGTATACGTTAAATGTCAGTTGCCTTCGAGTTATTTTATCTTTGTAATAAGAAGTACATAATTATTATGAGCAAGTGACAAGTAATACAGTCACAAATATTGTGTATTTAGATGAAGAATGTAGGAAAAAATCTTCGAAGTAAAATTTATTCAAATCTTATGGACTAACAATAGATTATGCGATGCGAGCATTATGCGAATAAATTGCTGATATTATTATAATTGCCGTGATGAGGAAATCGTAGCATTAAGTAGCTCTATGTTGACATTGTATTTCATATTGCACAGTTCGCTTTGAAGCTAAACATTAAAGCAAATTAAGAGCGTTAAAGCGCCATTATTCCATTAACTTAAATATCCATATAAATATAGTACACACGACGTACATCGTTTTCTTTCGAATGTTTATGTTCATTCGTTTCTATTATGCAAAACAATGTGTGATATTTAACGATAGAGAGTCATAAATAATTTCCAAATTGCTTTTAAATTCGAAACTGTCAATTTCAACGACGAACTTCATGAAATCTATAAATTAACAATTAAAGACTTTGACGAAGAAAATATTGTATCAATAATATAAAATATATGCAACATAATAAACAACGACAGTTTCGACTCCATTGAAATTAATTGACACAATTTACTATAACGTTTGACAGTTTAGAAAGAAAATGAAATGCTTCAATCATTTTAAGTGACAGTACGAAAGAAACCAAAGATGGAGATAACTTATGACTCAATCAATTGTACATTACATAAAAATATTAAATTGGAATGTTTAAACTTTTCCTCAATCAATTATTGTCCATTATTCTCAGTAGATAGGTCATCGATGTTTTTTGTAATTGGAGTAGTTTTAGCTCACAGGAT
This sequence comes from Trypoxylon attenuatum, assembly GCA_963989405.1. Lineage (NCBI taxonomy): Eukaryota > Metazoa > Arthropoda > Insecta > Hymenoptera > Crabronidae > Trypoxylon > Trypoxylon attenuatum. The sequence continues at coordinate 10,079,934 of OZ022493.1, read as the reverse complement.
ATTCGTCGCAAGAAATTTTCGCGAAACCGAGTTAATTTAGCGATTCTACCGTATTATACGTACTATACATGAAACTGTAGGTTGACTGGTAATGGATATTGTCCGTCCATCAGGCGAATGTACAGCAGAAACTTCTGACCGTGTTCAATTGCTTGACATTGTTCATCCTAAATGATATTCCGCAATTTTGCGAAGCAAACTACATATATATATATTACATACATACTATACATATACCTGTACGCTTAATAAATGTAAGATAGAAAGTACTTCGAATTCCATTCTTTTTGCATGTGTATAATTATAATAAAAATATAATGCTTGTTTTCCGAATAGTACATTTTTGAAGAACTATTATTTACATTCGCCCAAAAAATTCCGAACCACTTCTACAAAAAATAAAAAAGAAACTATTTTCTGGCCAACTATTTATCTGCAAAAGGTTTTATGTAAATTTAATAAGATCAAGCTTTCATCTCTCGAGATCGATCATGCTTAATGTACATTCATGTTTTTGCGTTCTATCACTCAACAGAAATTGCATGCTTCTAGTGTAAAGTTATTGCAGCATGTGAACTAGTCTATTGGCAGTCAGTCAACAATTGTTGTTCGTGCAGAAACACATTGTCCTGAGACATTTGGATTTTGCCAGTTGTCAATTTCAGTGATAATTACTGATAGATATAAACGACGTATACATACTTATATCATTGTTTAAAACAGCTTCGGAAAACATTACAATATGCTGCTGTCATTGTTTTCATACGATTTATTGAAACTATTCGCTATTAAATCCAAAAGTGCAAAGTGATGATAGAATGACAATCAATAATTGTCATGAACAGGTATTAAATTTAAGTTTACTTATTTATTCAATAAATGGAATATAAGTACTGAGTACAATTATTGTATTGATTCACCAAGCACAACATTCTTTGTGTTCCAGACATGAACTCAACAATGCAGATCATTTTAATAATTATAATCACAATGGTCTCTGCATTGAAAATGCCTCTGTCGATAAACAATCAAAACAATCTAAAGCACCTACGTACAATATTCATGAGCATTATCAATGAAACGAATATTTTTAATATTGAAATTGTCACGCTCAGATTTCATTATGGCCGAAGTCTTTTTGTCGAAGAATTAATACAAACTGCTTTGGAAGAACTACCCGTGAATTGTATAGCATCGAGTAACGATCATGCTAGAAATTTGTGGCCAAAAGTCGATGCATCGACACACACCTTACTAGTATATATCTATAGATCACATAATTTATCAGCTTTCATGGATCTGAAAGACACGTCATACATCCTCTTACACAATGGTGCAAGACCTAAAATTCTTCTCGTCACTATTCTCAAACAATTAGCACCAGATTTTCAGTCTCTCTTTGAATTCATGTGGAGCAATAAAATTCTGAACGTCAATATCCTGGACATATCCTACAGGAACGATAGTATTAACTTCATGATTCATCAGTATAATCCATTTTCGAAGAATTATACTATTCGTCCTTTTTCGAAAGACATCAAATGGTTCCCTGATAAATTGCTTAACATGCATGGTTATCCTGTTATGGTAGATGTTCTGTTCCACGTGGGTCACAATAGTCTTTACAGAAACTCGCAAGGTTATCCAGTAAAATTTGGAGGGCCTGATGCAAGGGCACTAAATTCTTGGCAAACGGCTATGAACTTTAGCGTCATCTTTCTTCCAATGAAACATGACTTGGTCAGCTATCGCGTGATAAACAAAACAATTCCGCATAGTCTAGGTAGACTTCAGCGTGATGAAGTTGACGTATCTATGACAAGCTTGGTCGCTATCTTGGAAATGCGTAAAGAGTTAGCTCAAACTCCGAGTCATACCACTCAGAAATGGTGTGTCCTTATGCCAGTGCTTTACAAAGAAAATAATATTATGTATCATGGTATTTTTGGAATAAGTTTAAGCTTCGCTATAGTGACTTTGTTCTGGGCAACATCAATTCTTTTAAAGTTTCATTCGAACTCTTGGCAACCTTTGAATATTTTTGGCATGATTATTACGATTTCACTGTCGAAATTTCGAATGACAACTGTACCTGAGAGAATTGTTTTTGTGTCGATTGTGATCGTGGGATCTTTATATTCGTCGGGTTTATACACACAGTTGACAATAGCAAATATCCAATCGAAAATTGAGCTGCCTATCGAAACGTTCACTGATCTGGCTCGTACTGGATTGATCCCTGTTTTTTACGAAGAAATGTTTCATATGATCTTTGACAATGCTGACGATGATTTATTGGCATTGAAGCCATTGATAAGGCTCGTGGACTTTCGATTCGACTGTGGTCACTACTTGATGAAGTATATGAACGTTTGTTGTTTAATGGAGATGAACAATGCCCTCGTATTTGTCTATGAAAGTAAACTTCAGTCGAACGTGGAGATAACGATGAATGAAAAACTTTGTTTCTGGAATCCGCCAAGTGGATATTACTTAAACAAATATTCTCCATACGTGGAAAAGTTTGGACATTTCACAGTGCGGGCTCGAGAAGCGGGAATAAGACAGAGATGGTTTATCGATTATTTTTCAGATTTAACACCCAGGTTTCAAAAAGCAAATTACAGTAAAAATGGGATACACTCTGATGCTACTATTGACTATCGAATTCTTACTATTATTGGATATGGTTATTTCATTTCGTTTCTTGTATTTCTTGGAGAGATTTTGGTACATCGTTTCAAGCAGGACTGACACAATAAAACGTTTGTAAAAACACAATAGCAAAGAATACTTCTTGGTGACACATTTTATTATTTACACGTAATAGGAACAGTTCATTTTACAGTGTAAACCAATGTATAGAGTTGTAATAATAAAGTTTGTATAAATTCTAACGAAAATATAAAGCTTAGATTTTTACCCTGTTGTATATTTCATTTAATAATATCTCGCGAGAAACAAGATTAACATAAATGAACAAGATTAACCAAATATCTCGCGAAAGCCAACAAGTTACATGATATTTCAATATATTTAATTTCCCATTGAGAATCTTGTACTGTATTATAAATTCCGTTGGTTCATTAGATTCCACATAAATTCAATAGAAAACACAGGTCCTCTGTGCAGAGATCAATAAGGTCTAATGCATCATTGATCTCACTTTCCCACAATCTAGTTATCAACAGAAATTGAATTGCCAATATTCAAAGTTGCAAGAACTTGCGAGCTTAGTCGCCGTTGGTCTTTCACCCATTTTCCAATAGACAGACCTCTCATTATCACGGTATTTTACAAACACTTTGTACAATAAATGTTCACGGTAAATTTACAAAATGTAAATATATAAATACAGTTATTTTTGTTCCAGAGTTGTAACGTCATGTTCAATACAAAGATAATACAATTATTCTTAACAGTTGGAGTGATAGGAGTCTCAGCACTAGAAACATCGCTTTCGATGACCAAAGCTGATGGTTCGAACAATATTCGTGAAGCAATTTCCAGCCTCGTTGCTGAGGCAAGAATCTTAAACGCCGAGATCATTATATCCACCTTCGCTTTGGATAGAAACACTATTTTCGAAGACATCGTGAAAGTGGTTTTGAATCAAGTACCAGTGAACTGTATAGTATCCAGTGAAGCACATGCGAGAAACTTGTGGCCATTGATATATGCATCCACTCACACATTGGTACTATACATCTACGCATCACAAAATCTGTCAGATTTCATGCAACTTAAGGATATTTCGTACCTTCTCTCACATAATGGTGCGCGACCCAAGACTCTTGTGGTTACCATTCTTGAGGAAACTGATGCAGACTTTGAATTTTTATTGAAACACATGTGGCAGAATGGAATTTTGGATGTTAGCATTCTAGACATATCAGAAAGTAATAATAACGTTACTTCGATGGTTCATCAATACAATCCATTCACCAAGGCTTATAGTATTCAGCCTCTTGCATTGGATGTAAAATGGTACCCAGACAAACTACGTGATATGAATGGTTATCCAATCAAGATGGACATGACAGGTCGGAAGGGTTTCAACTTGGTCAGTCGAGATTCAAATGGATCCGTTACAAATTTCGTGGGACCTGACGCTATGACTATAAATGCATGGAAAACTGTGATGAATTTCTCTGTGGTGACACATTCACGAAAATTTGAACCTATCAGTTTTCGTATAGTAAACGGGTCGTATGCAAATATTTTGGGTACGGTTCAAAAAGGAGTGGTCGATGTTAACGCGGCTACTCTACCCGTAGCTTTAACACTATTGAAAGACCTACGTCAAACTCAGAGTTACACTAGTGAAACATGGTGTGTTGTCATGCCAATTCTTTACAAAGAAGATAACTTTTTCTATCATGGCATTTTAGGATTGATCTTGATACTCATCTTGGTAGTTTTATTCTGGTCAACGTCATTCCTTCTCAAGTTTCACTCGAACTCTTGGCAGCCTTTGAACATTTTCAGTACGATTATTACCATTTCAGTAAGCAATTACCAAATAACATCTGTTCCTGAAAGAATTCTGTTTCTGACGATAATAATTGTGGGTTGCTTATATTCATCAAGTTTCTACACTGAGTTGACGGTAACGAATATAAAACTCAAATCTGAACTTCCAGTAGAAACTTTTCAAGATTTAGCACGTAGTGGTTTGGAACCCGTATTTTATGTCGATTTCTTTGATGTCATTTTTGACCACGCCGATGACGATTTGATGACATTGAAGCCATTAGTTAGGACAGCGGATTTTGGGTTCAACTGTGGCCAGTATTTATTGAAGCATATGAACATTTGTTGCTTCCTTGAAGCACATCGTGCACAGGTTACTGTTGCGGAAGGCAGACGTCAAGGGAACACGGAAGTCATGATAAACGAGAAGCTTTGCTTTTGGAGTCCTCCAAATGGATTTTACTTGTATAAATATGCTCCATATGTGGATCGATTTAGTCAAATCGTTCTGCGATCTCAAGAAGCTGGCATACGAGACAAATGGTTTCTGGATTTTTATGCATCGATAACCACCGTATTTCCTACACCAACAAATAATAGTTATTCGGATAGTGACGATGATACGTTTAAATATCAGATCGTTAAGATCATAGGCTATGGCTACTTTATTTCGATAATTGTATTTCTTGGAGAGATTATTATATACTATTTCAAAAAGAATCGATAAAAAATGTTAAAATAATGTCTGATTCGTGTTACAACTTGTATTTCAGTGATGGAATAAAATTTAGATCAAATTAATGTCAAGAATTCTAGTATTTACTGTGAAATAGTGTAAAATCGAAATAATTCAAGTGAATGCAAATATATTTTTAATTAAGTTCTAGGATGTTTTAGCGAGAATGAAAATAGATTATTCTCTAAGAAGCTATTGTTGTTGAAAGTTCCTATGTTCGTTTTTGGTTGACTCACCTGGGAATTTGGAAAGGTATCTCAAATTTGCAGAATATATAGAACGAGAGCGAAATTGCGAGGAATATGTTACTTGGATAGAGACAGTCTGACTATAGAGTAGTGTGCTCATTTCCATTAGTGAAGATTATTTCTAGATGTTCCTCTTGCCACTACTTTATGATGCTTCATGGCGCTTAATGTATTTTAGTTCTCCTTCGTTCTCAACAATCAATCGATAATGCGTTTCTACTAACAATAAGAAAATTGATGCAACAACTGGAATTAGGTGATTAGTTGTCAGTCTATACGATCTACAGGACAAGCTTAGTTCTCCTCAGTCTTCACCGAAGGTATCGTGATCTAAGGTACAACAAGATTTGTTAGCAGTATTTCGTGATTTGTTACTCGTTTATATTTCACCGTTTCGAAATGTAGTTATTCTTTGTTATACTATAATTCCAAACTCTTAATCAACCAATAATGTCATGAATTGGCTAATTAAAATTTGAAATTGTTTCTATTTCAGAAATAAATCTCACAATGTACATTTCTCGAATACTAACATTGTTAGTAGTATCAACAATAGAAGCGATAATTTTAAGAAACAACCGAGATAATCTAGAATATTTTCCTACAATATTATCCGACGTGGTCAATGATGAAAATATTTTTGATGCAGAGATTATTGTATCGAGTTTTGTTCCAAATTTTAATACTATTACCAATGCAGTAATGAGAATTGTTTCTGAGCAATTACCCGTCAATTGCATAGCATCAAGCAATACTAATGCCAGAAAATTATGGCCAAAGATTTATGCATCTCAACGAACTTTACTGATATACATCTACAAATCAGAAAATATATCAGCATTTATGGAACTCAAAGATATATCATATCTACTCTTGCATGACGGTGCAAGACCTAAACTTCTGTTTATCACGATCCTAAAAGAACTAAACGATAACTTTGTATCGCTGTTGAATCATATGTGGGATAATTGGATTCTGGACGTCAGTATTCTGGATATATCAATCAGAAACAATGACACTGTATTCACGATCCATCAATACAATCCATTCACGAAGATTTATAGTGTTCTACCTTTTGAACCCAATATTGATTGGTTTCCAAATAAACTGTTGAACATGCATGGTTACCCAATCAAGATGGGTATCACGTTAAGAACGGGATACAACACAGTCATTAGAAATGCAAAAGGAGAGCTTGTCATCTTTGATGGACCTGATGCAAAAACTGTGGAAGCATGGCAGTCAGTGATGAACTTTACTGTAATTCCATGTCCAAGCAAGATTCACATCAACAAGAAGAAAAACACGATGATTCTGAATTTCAAGGACATCTTCGACGTAAAGGATGTGGAGTTGATGGCTGTGACATCAACCGTGACTCTTGACAAGTATAATAAGCAATTCAAGCCAACCCAGAGTTCTACCAAAGAAAAGTGGTGTGTTCTTATGCCTGTAATATATAAAGATGTTAGTTTTGCTATTCATGGAATTTATGGAATAGGCATGAGTTTCCTCATTGTGACTTTATTTTGGGTGATTTCGTTTCTACTCAAATTTCGCTCCAACTCCTGGCATGTTTTGAATATTTTCGGAATGGTTCTCACTGTTTCCCAATCGAAATTCCAAATAATTACGATATCCGAAAGAATTGTATTTGTGGCAATCGTGATTGTAGCTTTCATGCATACATCGAGTTTATATACAGAGTTAACAGTGATGAACATACGATCGAAAGTTCCGGTAGAAGTGGCAACGTTTCAGGATTTGGCAAACACCGGTTTAATCCCAATTTTTTACGAGGAATTTTATAACACGATTTTTGGCGATTCTGACGATGATTTAATGACCTTGAAACCGTTGGTCAAGACAGTAAATATCGAATTCGACTGTGGTCACCATTTGATGAAGTACATGAACGTGTGTTGTTTAATGGAATACAATAACGCGATTGTATTTGTCGTGGAGAGTAAGCTTTACAAAAATTTAGATATTATGGTAAACGAGAAACTTTGTTTTTGGACACCACCGAATGCCTATTTCGTTAAGAAATACTCGCCGTATTGGGAGAAGTTTGGAGAAGTTGTACAGAGGATTGAAGAATCAGGTACAAGGCCTAAATGGATCACGGATTATTTTACTAAATATATACCTGTGTTCAAGATTAACGCTAATCAACAGCAAGCAACATATAATGGAACTAACCCAGCGTTTGGGTTTCTAAAAATTATTGGATATGGCTACTTTATCTCATTTCTGACCTTTTTAGGAGAAATATTTATACATCGTTTATAGAATAATTAACAGTCTATTACGTGCAAGCGTTTCTTTCTAACATGCTACTAGTTTTTGTCTTCCACCTATTTTGCAATGCACTAAGTCGATAATACTTTAAAATCAGGTTTAAATAGGCTAATCTTGAAAGAAAAGAAATTTACATCTTTTTTAGTTCTTAAAAGTATAATTCGATTATGCTTATTGCGTCAACCGAATTCAATTTGTATCATTATCATTGTATCAATCAATTATATCATGACTGTTAGCAATATTGTTTCACGTTATAGTTCTCGTTTTTAAGATTTCTGCTATTAACAATCTGTCTTATAAATATGATTTAATATTAACCCTTAGCTATTTATGGATTTAAGTAGTATTAAATGTTTGATAAGAATGGCAGACTATTTGAAATCTACTTATTTCATTCTTGATTAATATTATATTATTGGTAAATACCATTAGAATTATATAGATTTTAATGTACATTATATTTAATAACTTTCTTGATTGACATCGTTTCTAGAATATAAGAAAAAATGTAGATTCAATAGAAAAGTGACTCTTCTGTTGCGCGGTCAATAATGTCTAATGCAGCCATACCATTTTACGCTCCGGCAATCAATAAAAATTGCGTTTCCATTATGCAAAGCCGCAGCAACTTGCGAGTATTGCTGCTAGTTGTCACTCAAGTATTGTCCGTAGAAACCTCGTGGTCTGACGGTGCACGAAGTAAGTTATAAACTTTGTCGACTACTATTTCCAACATATGTTATAATTTAGTATTTTACGCAAGACGCAATTTATCTTTGAAATTCTTATTTATAATTTCGCCTAAGTGCAAATAAATAATTTTTCTATGTGTTTATAATATTAAGATCAACATTGTAATAAGTATTTTATTCTCATTGATCATCCTACGTTACACGTTATACTTTTTTCTTTTTAATTATCTAAATCCAATGATTTCTGTCCTAGGATCGTACAATAGCATGATGCAGGTATTTTTGATATTCGCATTAACAACAGTGACAGCACTGGATACGTCATTTTGGATGACCACATCGGATGATCCGAAAAATCTTCGAAGAGCATTCTCAAAATTGAAAAACGATACAAACATCTTCAATACAGAGATTCTTCTATCCATCTTTATTCCGGGCGACAACGTTGTCATTGAGGAAATAATTAAAATTGCTTCGGAACAATTACCTGTGAGCTGTGTAGCATCGAGTGATGAAGATGCCAGAAATTTGTGGCCACTGGTCGATGCAACAACTCACACACTATTAATATATATCTACCGATCGCATAATCTAACAGATTTCATGAAATTAGAAGATATTTCGTATCTTCTTTTGCACAATGGTGCGAAGCCCAAAATTTTATTTATCACGATCTTAGAACAAAGAAATCAGAATTTTCAATCTCTACTGGAACACATGTGGGATAATAAAATTCTAGACGTGATCATTTTGGATATATCAAGCATAAGTAGCAATATTACATGGATGATACACCAATATAATCCATTTACAAAAATCTACAACATCCAGCCTTTATCCTTCGATATCGAATGGTTCCCAGATAAACTACGCGACATGAATGGTTATCCCATCAAAATGGATATGGTGTTTCGCTTAGGTTTCAATACCGTTGAGAGAAACTCACAAGGAGACGTAACAAAGTTCGATGGACCTGATGCTTGGACGATGAACGCATTGAAAACTACAATGAATTTCACTGTGGAAACGTATCAACGAGAATCTGGTTACGTCAGTTATCGTATTGTAAATCATACGATTCCAAATCTCTTGAGCACAGTTCAAGAAGGAGTAGTCGACGTGTCTATGGGGACTGTAACTTTTGGTACAGGTATACGTAATGAATTGAGCCCAACTCAAGGATACACAAGTGAAAAATGGTGTGTTCTCATGCCAGTTCTTTACGAGGAAAGAAACTCTTTATTTCGGAATATTTTAGGAATGAGTTTTAGTCTTCTAATAGTGAGTTTATTTTGGGTAGCATCGTTTCTTCTTAAGTTTCGTTCTAAATCTTGGCAAGCTTTGAATATTTTCGGTATGATTATGATTATTTCGCTCTCGAAATTCCGAATAACAACTATACCCGAAAGAATTGTTTTCGCGGCAGTCGTAATTGTAGGTTCTATATACTCTTCCAGTTTGTACACTCATTTGACACTGACGAACATCAATTCTAAAGTCGAACGACCGATAAATACGTTTCGAGACTTATCGCGCACTGATTTGGTACCGATCTTTTACGAAGAACTTTTTAACGTCACTTTTAAAGGAGCTAATGACGATTTAATGAATCTAAAACCGTTTATAAAACAGGTGGATTTTGGATTTGATTGTGGTCATTATTTAATTACTCATATGAACGTTTGTTGTTTGATTGACTTGAACAGTGCGTTTCTTTATATTTTCGACAGTAGACATTATCCACATTCGGAAATTATGGTGAACGAGAAACTTTGCTTTTGGACACCACCGAATGGATTTTATCTAAACAAGTATTCACCGTATCAGAAACGATTTAGTGAGATTATTTTAAAAACACAGGAAGCGGGTATAAGACACAAATGGTATATGGATTATTTTTCGATGAAGAGTCCTGTAATTACAACACGTACACGTCGTCGTCATGTGCAATACAGTAAGGATGCGACCGTTAGATATCAAATTACTAGAATCATTGGATATGGCTATTTTATTTCCTTTATTGCATTCATAGCCGAAGTTCTTATACATAAGTTGAAAAGGAACTGATGAACACAACTGATGACACACTATACGATTATACATGTATAACGCTAATTAGTTTAACAAGTTTCAAGACTTGTTTGTGTTACTAGCTTCTTATTTCATTGTTAGTAAAGATTATGATTAATGAGAGGCATTTGAAAAATTGCTTTCCGTTGCTAATGCATACTGTTCATATAATAAAGTGAAACAGGCCACTATGTATAATGTATCTTACCAATTAATAATACTCGAAACAAGCGTTAATGAAACATAGAAATATAATTTGTCAAAGTATCTATTCGTATTGATAACTACTACTATATACTCGTATGTATTACACGTGCTGCAGTATCCAACTCTCAATAGTTAGATATTTCAAAAATGTTATCCACTTTCAATTCAATACTCTAATCGAGTTTTTTGCCTGCAGGATAGGTCATGGTGGTATGTTCGATAACTTTTTACTCGATCCCACATTTCTCATTGCTGGTATGACGCAGTCGATTTAACAATACAACGCAGTTACCCTCACACTGCAGTATCTTTAGGGTTCTTTTACCATTGGTTCACTACTCGCTGCTTTCTCGAAATCTAAAAGATCAGAAAAAAGTAGGATTCGCGTTTAAGGAAACAATAGTTTGTTAAGTTTCATTTAATCCATAATAACAAGATCATACAAAAGATTCAAGTATCAAATTAATATTTATTATTCACAGTATGTTATTCGTTAACCCTCTACAAAAATCCATCATTTTCAACATTATTCAAATATCATATTTTTTGTTTAATTCCTCCTGAATCGTGAACTACAATATTTCCATATTCCCAGAGCGAATGTTAAGGCGTAGAATTTACCCTTAGCTAGGGGTTGACTCGTCCGCAGTGCGTTTCTGCGCATCGTTCATTGCCCCCACAGTCGCTTGCTGCTAACTTACCCCACCTCGAATGAAACACCCCCCTCCACCATTCCCGAATGTTCACCTCCGTCAGTGGTTCTGGACGACCAGTGCCGGGCGAGCGTGCAGTCCGCTAGCACGCGTAGACTGTGTTCAAATACATTTTACGCGTGTTACAAGTGGAAACGAATAATCGCGTTTGACACTGTGATGTTTTTATTCTTGATAGGAACGATCGGTTTGTGGTATTGGGGAGTTATAGAACGATCGGAAGTGGTGAGACGGTAAGTCTCTATTTTGTAAGATATATATAATTGATGCTCGTGGATAATGAGTTCGTGCTTCTCTTTGTTGGCGCAGGGGTAGAGAGGACTCTTTTAAATAGGCACTGCTCGAGCAGGCCGCTTTGTACTTATTTTTGATTTTGAGATAGGCCGGTCACATGCGCGTGTTCGAAGCTCTTTCAGGCTACACCGAACCGGTGCTTCGAGACACTCGGCTTTGATTAGAATTTCCGTTGTCTTCTCTTGGGTTCACGAATTAAATAACTATCATAGGGCAAAACTCGAGAAAGTTGAAGATATTTTTAAAGTATTATTATGTAGTATTAATGTTACTTTCCGTGTTATATTTGTAAAACAAATTTGATGAAATATTTACTGTATATTCATTCTAAGTAAAAAATCAGATTTTTATAGTTGAACGAGTAACGATGATGAGTACGAAGACATTTAATTGGAAAAGTAATTATTCCATATTCTTCGTTAGTATATTTAAATTAAATAGGTTAGATTTATAGAAATACTGACATCAATTCGAATTTGATTCCTAGCTGCAATTTTAATTGAAAGTTACGAAGGTTGTGAATTGAAAATTTCAATACTATTCACATTTAGATTGCAAAAATCTCTACTAGTTGAGTCTATAGACAAAATGTAATTGGAATGACTCAATCAGTTTCGATCCTAGCTTCTGCTTAGTTTAATTGTCAGTGTAATTGACACTGGATATCGTCATATCAGTTTCAATTGAATCTTAGTGACATTAATTACGAACAACGAGCCAAGCTCTTGCTGAGGGATTAATTTCGTGTGTGAAATCCTCACGAATGCTAAATGAAGTTGGACAAGTTCGCACAGACTCTTGAATGCTTGCCAATTTCTCCAGACAGATCGTATTTACCGTGACGTTCTGCTCGTAATTATTAACGCAAAATCTATCACTCTTACGAAACTAGCTTGGATCAAGTAACGATGACAGGTCAAAAAAAATTCACAAAAATAAAAAATTAATACTGAATAACTGTGACATATACATGTAATTGTATACTGTTCAAAGACATTCTTCTTCTAGAAATCTTCTTCGAGTAAACGACTTTCCTGTTAAGATAGAATTCAATCTGATTACAGCAGACCATTTGTGATTATTTCACGTACGAAATCTATTTTTAGATTGAGCATAGTCAGATTCCGAAATTGTTACTTGCATGTGTTGGTAATATTGTAGTGGTTAAAATACTTGAATATCTAATATTGTATTAATAATAAATTTATTATATTTATCATGTGAGACTTCCGGTTAAAAATTAATGAGATTTGAAATTTAATTAATATATAGCATTATAACTATAATTGATTTAAACTAATGTATAATTATGTTCAGAGACGGTTCTTTTTTTTGCTATCGTCGTTGGGAACAGAATTCGTCAAGAAAGGGTTTCAAGTTAGTGTACGCGATTAAATTTACTTTCGTACAAGTTTCCCCAGAGGAGAACGAAACTAGCTTCGTACTATGTTACACATAATTTAGAACAGAATTACATGGTGCGCGTGTTTGCTAGATTTTGTTGAATTTTCGTCCTTTGAACGAATAGACTGAATTTCTCAAAAAAAATTGAGAGACAGTTCCACAATCCAGAATAAATTTTTATCCGTGTAACGCTTTATTTTCACTAGCATAGTTCATGCTGCTTCATGCTAAAATGAACCAAATAAAAAAGTAGATTTAAGGATAATTGTGATTATTATTAATACTTGGTGATTTGACACCTGATCGTTTCGATCAATATATGTGTAAATTCGATTTCTAAATTTGAAATAGAAATAACAATGTAATTTTTTCTTTGAAAAATGAAATATCTTCCAAACATTATATTTCATAAATTTCCAATTATTTTATTCTAAACTTCGATCATAATACTTTTCTCACTCACAACAACAGTTGTAACAAGTGTTATAACTTATAATATAACTAACGTAGGTTGCACATGTCGCCCAAATAAAATTAGAATAAATATACATATATATATTTTCCGTGTCTAATCTTGCATTTGGCGCACATAGTGCGTAAAATTATCATAATAATGCTGGTGGATTCCACTGTGGGTCAGGTCAGTCGTTACCCTAGCAGAATATAACATACCACGTCTGTGGTATAAGTGACCCAGAATATAAATGAAGCCTTCGTAAAAAAATCATATAGTAATCAGAAGATACGACCCGTCGTATGATAATAAAATATTCAGTGTCCGTAGTAACGGATAACCACGACACCATTGACCTGCGTTTTTTCTATTAGAACACAGGTCATTGTTTAGGTTTTTACAAATTCATTTTCACGAGTGTATTCCAAAGTAATGTTACTTTTCCAATGCTTCATTAAATCTATTATTAACAAAGTTTCCACAATCATGCAACGAATTTTTAACTTACGTTAGTGGTAATAAAATTGGGAAACAAAAGCAAGTCAAATTTTAATATCATTATTAACAAATTACAATTCTAATTGGAATGAGAATAATGTTTATAAATTGGAATTGTGTTTTTAAAATAAGAATCGGGTAGTGACAACAAAATATCATCTCGAAGGTGTAACATCGGTAGTGAGTAATTACCAATCAACTTTTCCGGATTAAATCTGTATAACTACAGCAAAGCCAGTTTTTCGAATGCCTCAATTCTATCGAATCAGGACGAGCGCTCAATTATCTAGATAATTCGCACTAAAGAGAAGTTCGGACTTTATCAATACCATTGCTGCATTAAGAAAATAATCCTCTAACCAAATCTCTCGAAAGAAACTGGCTCTCTGTGACGTAATGCGCGCGCTTAAAATTATATTGGTTTCGGGTTACTTTGACGATGGTTCCTTGGGATGTTATTGTGAGCGGTTGCAGGGCCACCTGCTGCTGTTATCCATGCTTTTTTCTCCTGTTACCAGTCGATTAGTTGCAAACTGTTATCCGCTTTACGATCGAATGTTCCTTACAACACAATTATACTTATATCAAGAAATTCAATTCAGTAAAATTGAATTAGGATAATATCACGGTTTCTATTATCTTTTCTGTGAAAATATTTGCTTTTCTGTTTTATTACGCTCTTCGTTAACAGGATCGTAATATCGGTGGAAAATCGTAACCAGAGTTTTTGTCAAAGATCCACGCTCTGTTGTCGAAATTAATGTATTACCGAAACTGACGCGACTCGTTTTTTTATATAGTGCTGCTTTTTCGCAGTCGTTACTTCAGTGTTTTTCTCTTCGCGAAACGAATGTCGAGGTATATTGCTTCGAAGAGTTTCTGTTTCCAGTGCACACTATTAACTTTTTCTTTCCGAGCAAACATTTCTAACTGTTTTAGATAAGACGTCTTTGCATTTATTTTCGTTGCAAAGTATGTTTGGTTCCATTGAGAAGTTTTGCTGCTGAACTAATATTGCGTTAATGTTGTAATTGCTAGATTGAATCTTGTCACCACGGTTTAAACTCGAAATGGGAAAACTCGAAATGGGAAAACTCGAAATGCTAAGCAGGTTTCCGGGATTTCTAATTAAATCTAACTTAGTTTGCGGAAGCTCTTGGTTAACCGTGAACAATTAGGGTTAGTGGTATTACCGATCAATGGAACTTCCATTGACACGCGGTTCCCGGAGTAATTAGCAAGATTAGGATAATTAGCTCCATGTGTAATTAAGTGCAGGATTTAATAGCAATTAATTCTTATTGATTAGTACTTTCTCGTTCTTATGGAGCTGATTTTTATTAACTTAATATTATGAGTTTCTAATACAGCTAGTTTGATTATTGATTGATTATTGATTGATTATTGATTGATTATTGATTCATTCTTGCTAATGATTTTCTACAGTAATAAAAACTTCTTAAATTTTAAAATTTCTTCACTTTTGTAAATTAAGAGAAATCGAATATTTTCGGGTATTTCTTACTGGATAACTTTCATTATTATAGCCACAGTTTAATCGTTCAGTACAGCTTTATCTTGTCAGCAGTATAGTGCATCCATTATCCGAGAGTTTATACCTGTTCGTGGAAACAAACGTTAGACAGAAACGGTAACTACGTTATTACTCAGTTTATAGCTGCGCCATACTTTATGAGACAAGTTTAAAAACCGTAAATGGGATTTTACAGGTTCTTCCTTCATTCGTATTTTTTCACCAAGAGCTGACATTAAAACTTAAATCAGGTTTATAGGTTGACTCAACGTATTGTAGATAAAGTTAAAAGAATCAAAACGTTTACTTTGCAATTCTAAATTGTATAAAAATTGATTTTACGAAAAATATTTACTTAGTTCACAAGAATCTACAAATGTTAATGCTTCTATAAAATAGGTTTGATTTAATTTTTTTTGCAATATATTCGAACTATATTAGAACTATAATTCCGAAATTCTTGCTCGTAACCTTGAGTTATGTTCGAAAAATAAAAATGAACAGTGAAACTGTAGCACATGACATGAATTAACAAGAATAATCCGCAGAAGGTCAGTTCCATCAGTATACTTGAAATATCAGCGGATGTATCATCAAGTTGAGTACTATTTTCATCTTCTTTGCGACGCCTACTATTCGCCAATGATTATCAAACGTTGACCAAGAAGATGAAAGCAGACTGGTTAATGAATTATTTGTTTATTAGTAATTCCGTCATCGGTCGACGGAGTTTTGGCACGGCGAACTATCGCTAGCGACATTTCCCAGAAAATCGGAATTCCCTGTTTACAAAACGACGAGGTTCCTTGTCATTAGTTCCCTAAATATTCGCTATTCTTCAATGACAATGGACCTTCGATTTAATACACGCGATGACAGGACACTAACCAGTTTCAAAAGAACTGAAACATTTCGCGAGAATATTCCTTTGAAATTTCAAGTAGAAAGAAATATATGTGACATAGTAGTCAAGAAACTTGTACAATTTCTGATTGTGAGATTCGATTTCAAGGATTATTTGATCTTGTCTCCTATGTTGCAAATTACTTTGTGGATCTTCATTAGAAAGATTCGAATAGTTACCAGATATATATATATATATATCTAATTATTAATATTAAGAAAAATGTATTTTCTAAAAAATTCATTTGTATTTGCTTAAAGGATAAAATTTAAGTTTATAAATAAAGGAGAAGCTTAAAACAGTTCCCATTCTTGCAATGGGGTCAACTAATTTATTTGAAAGAAGCAATAAATATCTTGCTTAATGCTGTTATGAAATTTGCAATAGAATTATGTTGTTTCAAGCTTCAAAAATATACTAAGCTCTTAACGCTAATAAACGATGTCTGATCTGTGAAATAAATATTCTTTCTAGATGAAGTCAAATTTTTTTTATCTACTAGTACCACATAATTTTTATAAAACACTCTATAGCATAGAGTCTAACGACTATATTTAATAATATTTTATCTATCAACATTGACGTTACATTATTAATTTCAAATTCAGATTATCTTCTTAAATTGGCTTAATGAAATATACGAATTTTGTATTCAGTTCATGGCAATTGTGCTAGATTTATACGTTCCATTTATTATTCCCTTAAACCGTGCGAGAGTTTCGAGTGGTTTTCTCAGTTTCAGTTAGTTCGAAAGTATCGTTGTTCGTGATTACCTTTCTCGTTCGCTACTTTAGGTTCTATACGTTATCCTACATTCGTATGGCCAGACTTTATTGAAACTTTTATAGAAACTATACGCGGAGCGTATTGAACGTGGTCTATGGTTGGCAGTCTTGCATTTGTAATACGATATAATCAGAAAAAATGCTTGAAACTTTGATCATTTCCAACGATCCTTTCACAAACGATTGATTCGTACAGTGAACATAAATGATTCAACTTTTAAAACTTTTTTAATTAAAATCTACTATTTGTACTTATCTCATTGGATCTATTTCCAATCATTTCATCAAACTACTATAAATAAGCAATAATAACCATAGATAAAATAAACTACAATACCAAAAATTAATTTGAAACTTCATCTTTTTTCTAAAAAGAAATTAAATGTATATAGTTTTACTATTATAGTTTATAGTTTAAAGTACAAATAATTAAATATATTTCAATTATTCGTTTAGAACTTATTATATTAGTCTTTAAAGTCAGAGTAAGAAAAAAAATTCTCGAATTATATTTTCCACTTTTACGATGTGAGCTATAAATTCTATGGCATCGAGAAATAAATCATCCGAACTGAGAAAAGAAGCAGGTAAGAAAACCACGAGGCACCATAAACTAAAAGCCTTCGAATGTCCCAAGTCGCCAAAAATATATCAACCTCAGGACTCAACCCAACGTCTAGCCAGCCAAAGAGCGCGCGAGTTACGAGAGTGTCGTGTGGTTCGGATTCTTCCCTGGTCTGCTATCCATCATTTTTGTCAGTCACCATGCTGGCAGTTGATCCGACAGGCATCCAACAATTCGTCGAAGCTGCAGCATCTCGTTCCCCGAAGAACAATACTCTAAGTAATTGGAGCGTTTCGAAACCTTCGGAAATTGTAATGCCTCACTTATTCCACTGCTCATAACACCTGTGTATCTTTTGGCAGAAAATCTTCCTTGGTGCATTACCAACTATTTCGTTACGATTATAGACACTCTGTCGTTAGGTTTTTCTTACGTTAGTCAAATTATCTGACGATGTAGATTCCACTGTATACTATGAAGAATGTGACTATAAATTATTATAAAACGGATTGTTTCTCGAAAATGTTGCACTATTGTAGACTTTGAGTAGTATATTGGATCAGTGATTTTAGACTGATTTATTTCGATGATTTATTTAGCGTCATGATTAATGTAGTTTGTTTTTCACATATGGTATCGCGAACGAAAGAAAGAACAATGACGAAGAATGAAAGAAATAATATAGCCTGGAGGGAAATTGTAGTATTATTAAGGGAAGTTTTGTGCAGCCGAAAGGTAAATAATGAGACTGGAGGAATGTCGATAATAATTCGAGATATCTATATTTTTTACTGTTACGTTGCATCAGAACCAATATCGCGTTCATATTTCTTCCCATTTACGTTGGTCTCTGCATTTCGATATTCTTGTAATGTAACTTGGGTATATTCCAATGATATTTCAAATGCAATTGCCATTTGAGAAACATAATGATTATTCGTATATATGCTTCTATATTCCATATAAAATTAAAATAACTTTCAATAGATTTCAATTATTCTTGTAATATCTGCAATTAAATTCTTCTCAATTTTGCGAATACTTAAAAGTATCTTTATTTCTAGCCTGAAATGATTCCAATCTCTAAATGATATTACGATCCTTATAATTTGGTGAGTTTACGACGATTGACAGATCCATTAAAATTTTTCACTCGAATTCAATCGGTTAGTTTTTCATCTATTTTTTTTCCGATTGTCATATACCAGGATAGCTTTTTCGAAATTCGCTTTTACCGTCGGCATCGCTATGAGGCTTCTCGCGAAATTTATTATTCACCGGTGTTTATTTATCTACGTCGTAGTGGTCTGCGACCAATATAAATCGGTTTCTTTCAGTTCCAACAGGAATTTGGATAGGTCGGGAACATAAATCTTGAAACATAAATGTATTATTTTTTGAAGGCGATGATCTCAGAAAAAACAACTGTTGAAAATTAAGGGTGTGTGATGTAGCATGTAGATTGAATGAAGTAGCTTACAATCAGTTTTATCGAGGACAGAATAAAAAGATCAACAATGCAAATGTATTATTAATTCTGGCCTCAACGTGTGTTTATATTTCTTTCTCACATTTCTTGTGAAATTGAATTTAATAAAAAAAAATCATTCAAACTACCAATTTTTTGAGCAATAAAATTCATTGCTGCAAATAGTTAA
This sequence comes from Trypoxylon attenuatum, assembly GCA_963989405.1. NCBI lineage: Eukaryota > Metazoa > Arthropoda > Insecta > Hymenoptera > Crabronidae > Trypoxylon > Trypoxylon attenuatum. Next base: position 10,060,395 of record OZ022493.1, on the reverse strand, counting down.
AATCATCTTAAAATATTCTATTATAATCATCGATCAATTGAACTTTCAACTTAATCTATGAAACCTTCTGCATCTATGCAGAATTTTATACTAATCAGTTTCAATGTTATTTCCATTCTTTTATTTGACCAACTTCCTTAATGAGAAGATATCCAGAATTAGGTTTTGGATAAGAGCAACGTTGCTTCTTGTATCGTAGAGAGAAAGTGGGATAAAACATTCGGAAGCAAGTCGCATACCGGGAAATTGTCCTAGGTCGTTGAGAAATTGTTTAAAAATACAACGGCTGGCGCGTAACTATTTTTGGGCGAGACGCAGATCGAGCAATGCGGTGCGCGGTCCTCTACGGCGAGCTTGGGCCTCAGCCACGCACGCGACCTAGACTGACACGTGTCGACGAGCTGTTCTCGGCCACTCTTTGAAATTCGATCAACGTGACAGAATGCCTTATATCGACCCAGAGAAATCCTACACACTTGATTGCCACTTTCTTATTTATCATTGTTCTTTTAAAAGTTACCCTTAATTATCGCAACCCTTTCATTTCTCTTAGTATTAATTTTACTATCATCTATTATCGTCTATTACCTAATTATCTATTTTATATGAAATATTATTTTCATAAATAATTTCTAATTCGTCTAAGAAATAATTCGATCGATCCAATTCCACTAGAAATATATATTTAATTACTTGAAAATAAATTATGAAATATTCTTATCAACGATAAGAATGAATTTTATTATTTTAATTATTTACTTGTGCAGGAATTATTTACAAAAAGTTCTGCTACGTTATATCTGTTTTGTAAAATTGTCGATTTTTCGTTGCTTTGAAATGTTCCAAACTAAATACATCAGGAAACTGAACTCATCAACAATGCGTTTCCGTAGTTGAACTAATTACATTGATTTTAACTGATTGACCAAAGACTGTGCCTCTGTGTCATTCGGATTATTATCCTTGATGCTAACTCGGCACCTAACAAACAAACTTCCCGAGCCAGAATAGCACCGCGTAATTTCGTGTTTCGCGGTTATATTCAACTGCTCACACTGGAACTATTCGAGGATACGCTTTCTAGTTTAATTCTGCGATCCGCATTGCTTTACTCTTGATTAAAAGATTAATTGTAATTTGATCTCATTCCGCAATGATAGTTGCATTTTCCTAAAGTTCGTCAAAATTGAATCAAATTACTTCTTTTAATCAATATTTCAGATTGTTTTTGATTAGTAAATAAGACTGATTAGCATAAAAACCAATATTAATAAAAGTAATCAATTTAACTATCATTGATAATATTAATTCTATTATTATACTTCTAAATATTAATTAGTTAGGTAAAAATTGAGTAGAAGTACTTAAGTGCATTGATTTTGCTACAAAGTACGGGAAAATAATTGTTATATCTTTGGAAGAAATCGCAACCATTTTTCATTGGTCATTGCTGATGACTGGTGCTTTAAGAGACATAAACCACAGGCGCCAGCGATCAATCATGTAGTAGTTTGTTCGGAGGAGGTCAGATAATATTGGCGATAAATCAATAGAGATTTCATTTCGTGAATCGTGCTCTTTCTAAAGGATTCTTTTATTTATTCCACACTCGAGAATATCGCATTATTCTTTTTACCAGCTCTTTGAGCTTTTTGTTCTACTAGTTTTGGAAGCTCTCGATTTTTCATTGGCCGAAGATGAATGCAAGAGAGTGGCCCGAGTGGCTTGATAAAATAAAAAAAAAAGGGGGTGCGAAATGCTAGGATTTTCAGGATTAGCTTTGAGCCGGGTGTTTGATGTTTGTATTAGCAACGCTTCACCATCTATCCAACCTCTGATCCAGCTCAGGCAAAGTGATTTTCCCTGGAACGAGAAGGATAATGCGAAGCCAATCCTTTGTAAAGTTTCAACACTAGATCTACTGAAAAAGTGAGAAAAACTGATTTGCAATTATTTTGCGCAAGGATTTTCTACTATCGAGTTTTATAAAATTTTTTATTCATTAATAAAAAATAATTCTTATTTATCAATAAGAAATAAAACATATTAATTATCTTATTTCCTGTTTTCTTAAATCAAAAATTTTAGCCTTTTCTCTGTTAGCTAAGATCTCGTATTACGAATCACATAAAAGTGTTATTGCGATGAAGCGAAAAACAGAGATTAAAAAATAGTACAATAAGAAATTTCAACCATAATATTAACTTAATTCTGTGCTGTTGAATTATATTAATACGAAATACATTAGCTTCTTTTTGAGCTTCCATTTGGTGACGCGTCCCACATTCATCCATTTATAAAATCCTGCTGAGTTACAGGAAAAAGCTTTACGGTCGTGCATTTTCTCGTAAAATATACGAGTAGTAAAATTTATGGTGTGCATTTGGAAGAACCTTTTTTAATACTGAAAACTATACGTATACAAGAGATGTGTGGTTTTGCGGAGTGAATACGGAATGTGACGAAATTATGAGTAATAATATAGTATAGTATGTATTTCTCCAGAGTGAAAACAATAACAGTATCATAGTAACATTTATCTTTATCGTTGTAGTATCTTGCTACATTGTTTCAATTTCGATATATCAATTATAATATTAATCTGCAGTATATCATTTTAAGCTAATTAGAGCGAATTATAATAACAATATTAAATCGTGCGTAATGTGTGCTTCATGTATCGTAAGAATTATAGAGGTAACGTTCGTAATGACATAGATATAGACGCGTTAATGTGTCAAGTAGATTGTAGATCTCTTTTGCGTTGATCGGCGCAAATGGGCGAGAAAGAAGAGAATTTCATGGGAAGAGGGTGGCAGATCGGTTTCGTAAGAAGCGAAAAAGACGGTAGCTCTTCTCTCGAAAATAGCCGATCCGGCTGTCTTCGACAGACTGACACGCGGGAGTCCAGCTTTGTCAGCGTTTATAGCAGCATCTGCCTATCAGGCTATGGGTGGCCGCCTGTGGCTAAATAAACCAACCAGTTGTAAACGAATAAAACAATACCGAGTACATTGACGTCACTCTCGCGCTTAACACAATGAGAAAAGTCAGTGAGAACAAAAGGCTTTGCGATTAGCCTTTAAATCACCTTATAGCAAAAATCACTTATCTCTTAGGAATTAAGTCACTCGATTTACTAGACAAAATATCAACGATTTCGATTAATAGAAATCATTGTAACTTTGCTCTGAAATTATTTTATATTTGATATAGATGTGAATATAGTGTAAATGCATATATATTATGGTAAATGGAGAGATTTCGTTTGACTTACGTTTACGGTCTTTCAGATAGGCCAATATCGATCGTGACTCGTACGTGTGTAACAGGTCATACGGTTAATGACAATGTCCCCAGATCTAAAAATATATCAGCAGCTTTGAAACGAGGACAGGATGCATATTTTATTGTATAAAGGGCAAATATGTTTAAAATGTTAATCTGCTTATATAGATTTTTTAAATATAAAATTCTATTGGTGTGACAGCTTTCATTGGCCAATCAAAAATTTCATCAGAATGATTTTATTATGGATTATCATTTTCAATTATTTCTCATGGCATTTAGATTGGATGAAATTTGAAATTATTATTACTATCGTCTATCAGGTTTCAAGTCCAATTTTCATCGATAAGCGGTTTGTCGAGAAAGTTTCGTTTCGAGCTTTGAGTATGATTTAGTTATATTGGATAGAATCTACTCTATAGTAGTTATGCACTGAATTTCCAGCTAAACGAACATTATGTGATGGAGAAGTGATAGGAAATGTAGTTGGATCGTCAAAGTAAGTAGACTGAATGACTAACTGAACTGTTCTGTTGTCGATAATACATAGCTGTATTAATCAAACTCCAGTTTCGAGTTCGAGAGCATTCACTAGTTTTACATTGCTAGTATAGTTCTACAATTATACCTGAAAGTCACTCAAAATTCAATTTAACACATAATAATCAATACTATTTTCTCAATTTCGATACGATTCATGTCTTCGTATCTCTAGACTTATACGTATAATTATATATTTCTGTAAATTTACAAATTCTTAGTAATATTGATATATTACAGCAGTAATTGATTGTATCTGATATAATAATATAATTGTATATCAAGAATATATTGTTTTTGAGCTTTGAATTATACATTACTTTAAGGCAGCTTAATTTATTCCATACGACAATTTTTAAGACTTCTTCCGATTCATATATATTTCATAACTTATGAAATAGGCAGCTAGGTATCGCGACGCACTCAAGGAACGTTTGGCGTTGATTAAATTTCTCTGCTTACCAGAGCCATTCACAGAGATGACTTGCTTAAAGCAGTTCATTCTGCTCACGCGTATTTTCACCAGCTCCTTATTTCATTAAAGCTTTATCGAAGCTTACGTCAAACCAGATATTGTATTAAAAATGGGTTACACAATTTTTTTTCTTCTCACAATGACTTTATAATCACGAACCACTACTTTAGCTACTACAAAGTAGTTAACTTCACACGATTATATGATATAATATATAATATATTAGTTAAATTTGTTATTAATTTATTTTCCACTTCATTAACCTGATCGGAGGAGTTTTCGAGTTCTCTTTTTCTGCGATGCTGTTTTCTGCCATAAGTTTGTCTTCCGCTAATAATTCGCTCAGGTGAACATAGTTATCTAAGCGAAGCTTTTATCTCTTTTGTTAGTTGGGCTGAGAGTTTTACGGAGAATAAGGGGGTCGCGTGTAAGACAACACTGAACCTCTAGAAAGCCAATACCGTGCGTCCATTATAAACCATTGCGTTGCTGAACTCTTCAGACACACCACACTCTAATAATTTTGTGCTAATGACATTCTGTCGCTCTTGGAACGCGCTTTTTTTAGGAAGATCAGCATACATTTCTTTCTTCTGACTGAGCGCGTGGGATCTTACGTAAGCTACTTACATAAAGTTTTATGAGACCACGCGGCTTTTCTTCGAGATGAAAGAATTTTTTTCCTGCTTACCAAGAAATTGATAAAATAAAGGAATTTACTGGTAAAGAAATAGATTTTTATAAAACTATGAAATTTACAATTTATATTTAAGAATATATCGAATATATTTCCTATTTTGATTTGTTCTAATAACTAATATCTAAGTGTTTTGGCACTCGAAATTTCCACAATATGAGAAAAAAAAGTATTTGACAGGTTTTGACAGATGTTACCAATGAATAATCCTCTCTCCTAACTATATTGATCTATCGAACGTCAATATTGATCTATGGCCTGAGCGGCAGGTAAAAGTTTGATCTGCCAAGACTGAAAGTTATTGGAAAGCTATCAATCATTTTTCAAAGAGAATTATTGATTATGTAGTTTTAAAATAATCTTTCAGAGTCAATGGTGAAATATAGTGTTTGTCATATTCGACTATTTCGTTTTATGTCAATATTGTCATTTACTGCAGACTAATAGTCATTGGAAAAAAAACCGAATTATGACAGGCTCTGACAGGGAGACATAGTAGTCAAATTACGAGATACAGATATTTCGAATACGTAAAGTGTATTATAACAATCTGACACTCGTAAATCGTGAATCTATGCTATTAATATTTTTGTAAGAGACGTATGAATTATTACCACCAAACGAACGATTTTAGTGACATTTTTCAATGTCGAATAGAATATCGTGTGTAAATGTAATTTATTATTCATTACTATATTTAAATACTTATAGGAAAACGATAGATAATAGCATTTTAATTACAAATCTAAATATAAGAATATTAGTTTCTTGTACTATTGCAAATGATAAAATAGGGCTAAAGGAGCTTACAAATCGTGTTAAATCAACAGCGATCGCGTATAATACAAATGATTTATGAAAAGAGACTGGAAGCCTGTGACAGGCTTGTGCCGGAAACTTAGCCAAGACGAACGTGCGAAAATGTACGCTTCGTGCCAAACGATCAGCCCATTTCATGCTTCTCCTGTGAAACTAGTTGAAATTGATTAGAAACCGATTTACAGTAGTTACAACTTTCTGACCTAATTATTTTTGGCTAGACACATCAATCTTCATTTCTCACGTTCGCATCATTTTTGAAATTGCTTCTTCAACGTTGAAACAATAAACCTTTATTTTCTTCATTATACTTCATGATGAAAATTGTATTGATAGCCGCATTAAACATTAATGATTCGAATGAACGTTTAATTTCTTTCAATTGAATACAAGCCTCGATTTTATAGTTGCAAGGAAAAGTCATTATTCTTATTCAGTGTCAAAGCTTTTCGAAACACGATAGTTAATTACCTTCAATTTACTTCTCCTTTGTAATTGTTAGGAGAGAAAGATATTGATTAGTCTGCGTATCAAGGTAGATGTTTGCAATGAGAGTAATCTGAAATATCGACGTTTCAATTCCAGGTCGATGAAGTAACTGAACAAGCGAGAGAAGTCGAAGGTCTTTCTTCCACTGTGAAACGAGTTACCGTATCGAGTACAGAAAGTGCTTACAGTGACAAAGGAAGAAGAGAAGAATAGACTTCGAGATAAAAGCGAGGATTATACGGTTCTCGTTACGAAGATGCCGAAAAAGAGTTCTCCATTTGGTGGCAGAGAAGACAAGACGTTAAAATAGAAGATTTCTGATAGATAACGTATAATGAAAATGGGTGAATACAAGGTGGAGGACCTTGAGAGTTTAGCCGAATGAGGGTGATTAAATTTAAGAGATACAAAGGAACAATCTTCACGAGTCTTTATTGAAGATTGCCCTTAAAAAGTGTTATAAACTAAATCCTTAAAAATTTCAACAAACGCAAGTGGTGAAATGTTCTTCAAAAATTGCTGACACGTAAATGTGCTCAATGGGAGGATAAAGTGGCAAGGGAAATAAAAAGCTTGATACACTGGTGCTATGAATTATTCATGTGCGAAAGTAGAGTTCGAAGAACTCTTTTCTGCGTAAAAAAAGAATACTTCGATAGTGTCATGCTTCGAACCACGGGAAAAAAATCATTAACACTTATTTAATTGTCTCTAAATATACTGTTTAATAAGAAGGTTGGGAAAGTTTGCAAAATTGATTGCGGAAGATTCAATTTCATTATTAAAGACACTTCGGTAAAGAAATTGTGAGAATCAGCAAATACGTAAACATTTTAACGGATATCACGAAGAGCGGAAGTTATCTTGTGTTCGTAGTGAGCTGTGCATTGTGTTCGGATAAAAGGTTGGTGCAAGCGTCGTAAACTACGAAAACAGTTCTTAGAAAGCAGGAGGAAATCTCGTTGGCTCGGGTTTTTGCACAAACGTAGAGCGAGGATTCTCAAGAGGAAAGCGATACGATCGGGTCAACGGAGTACACGAATATCCCAAAGAGTAGTAACAGAAGCTGTAAACCAAAATGGCGAATCGAATGAAGTCACTTTACAACCAGGTATAAAATTATACAATTTTATCTTTTATCTTTTAGTTATTCGGATTCTACGATAGCTTCCAAATTCCTTCTTTTAAAGCTCTATTTTTAAATTTCCTAACAATTCTTTACTTTATTTTTCCCCTTATTAACGTCGAAACTTGTTTCGCTTAAGTTAACTATAGTTAACATCAAAGAGTGTACTTATAAAGGGTTAAGAAATATTTAGAAGATAAAAGGGATGATTTTTCTTTTTTAATGTTTGTTCCAAGAACCTTAATTAAAATATTGAAATTTATTGCACAGGTGATCTTTGAGAGGCGTATTCTTCTTGGCTGCACGATTCTCGTTGGTTTATCAGTGTGTATCTGGTCCGTGGCGATCGGAACTGATCACTGGTTCACTGTCGCAGCACCCAATCAAGAAGGTTTGCCTCTTAGGAATGCTGGAAAAGCTGGAAGACGACTTATCTACAAACATATGGGACTTTGGAGAGGTTGCACATATGGTATCATGCCAGAAACTGTGAATTCGACGACTATGGTGCCCTATAGTAAGTTTCCTACAAATTTAAATACTTCATTTTAGTCCAAGCCTCTGAAAAAAACTATATTCTCTCCACTAGAATAATGATTCTTGGTAAAAAATACTCGAGATATAATTAAATTTGAAATTAAAAATCTGATGAATCTTCTGCTAATTCTCCTATAACACAAATGTAGCAATCACTAAATCCTTGAATCTGTGGCAAAAGTTAGAGTATCAACCTTACCTGATTTCACCGACACAAAGAGATTTAATTAGGTCACGAGGCATCTTTCCACATAATTTTGTAATAATTAAAGACTGCTGTACTCGTATTTCACGTAGAATCTGGTTAGCGAATCGTTTCGCGAGGAAGATATGCACTAATTGTAAGAAATTTCGTGTCTACGATAAATTAATGGCCTGCAATTTCTAGTCTGCCAAACTAAAAGGCTTATTGCAGAATTGTACTAGCGGGTTATACGTGAGAATGAGTTCTACTCGTGCGAGTATTTGCCAGTTATAATTAAACATCGTGTCCTTTTTTATCTTCTCCATCGATATAACGTTCCTTCACTATAAATCTATCGATTATAGTATTAACAATTATAATATAAATACACTGCGAGTAAAAATCCATCTTAATTCTATAATAAAAACTATATTTCATCAACTGATGGATCGATGTTCAATTTGCATCATAAATATTCCTTAATACACGTCATGTTCAGCAATCTTGTAACAAAAACCTCATTAATATCACTGACCATCGCACTGAGAATAAATGTTTTCGAACTACGTGTCATCAAGTTGGTAAACGGAATCCGATTACCTAATTTCATCCCTGAATTTTCGACTAAGAACCCCTCGACTTTTTGCCATGTACAAGTTCGTTGAATATTCCGTTAGCATTATTTGGCAGGAGAATTTGTTCGAGTGGTCAAGTTGCTTCTTAATGGTCTGTTATAATTTTAAACGGTTCGAAGGAATGAGACCGGTCCACAATAGAATCCATGGGCAAGACGCACAGAAAATTTATTGGTTTTGTCAAAGTCTTAGACACACGAAACAGCCAGACGTTTCAATGATATTTTAGTCCACGCGGTCGCGATAAATTAGTGTGATTCGAGGCAAGAATGAATTGAGCGAACAAAGACTTTTGTAACTTGCAGATCAGATGGCGTTCAACATGCGAATTTCTCGAATTCTTTGTAATAGTATAATAACAAAATAATTCTAGTATCAATGACAATATCATAAATATTTAGTAAATAACTATATTATATCTAGTTTTTTTTAATTCATGTAATTATTAGAAAATAATTCAAATGGGAAGTCTTTGAGTAATTTTAAGTGATAGATACAATTATATATTACAATACCTAATGTAGTATCTTATTTCTGTTGCATTTTCAGACGACTGTAAATATCACGACATGTTCCCGACAGATATGCAAATCAAATTGGATCCAGGATTAAATCGGACGGTACTGAGTAAGTATCAGATTATTTAATGGGGTCAATTATTCACCCCATAAATATCCCTTACGAAACCCGTTTTCAAATATTCAAATTCACGGATTTCGCCTTTGTCTAAGTTGATGTATTCTGATGAAATTACGGTACATCCTGTTTCCGTGTAGATTTTCGTAGATCAATGTAAAAAGATCGAATATTAAAAGTATCTAAATACAAAATATTTCTATACTGTAAAAAATAAAAGACAATTAACTCATTGTGTATTATTTGCAGATTACTCGAGAACCCAAGTATCCTTCGCAGTAATTAGTTTATTTGTCATGGCGATGGGATTCTTTTTCTCTATCTATACGTTCCGTAATCCACGGTACATGTTTAAGCGTTTGGCTGGTGGTATACATTTTATTACCGGTGAGTAATAGTTCGAAAACAAGTTTCTCTATTAATATCAACCAACAATAAGCTTAATATATTATATTACCATAAGAATATTATTCAATATATTTATAAAGTTCAATTGTTCCAAACTCATCCCCAGATTAATTTGCTGTTTAATTGCAACAAATAAATGTAAAATGTTGTTTTGGAAAAATATTAAGACCACGCTAAAAATATAATAGAAAAGAGAGCTAAAGTTGGAAATAGGAAACAGAAGAAAAAAGTAATTTACTGTTTCAGCTGCGTGCAACATGGTAGTGATTCAAGTCTTACGTTCATCTCTGGAATTCGAAAGCGAGCACGTGTCTGCATCTTTCCCACAAGGCGCAATCCTAAGCTACGATTTCTCACTGATCCTCGCTTGGATCGTCTTCCTCAGCAATTTCCTAGCAGGATGCGCGTTCATGATTTTCTCGAGAAAGAGGAAGCGAGACAAGGCGCCTACCGAAGAGATTGCTATGGCAGATGAACCTACGATAATCGGACGCTAAACCACCTTTCTTCCGGTTTCTCAGCTCTCGAATACTCTGTCCAAAAAAAAAAGAAAGCTGAACCATCTTTACAGACAATGCTCTTTGGATAAGAAACACTATATGCTCTTGGATTAATCAATCATTGTATCTTGAGCTACAATGTGATAACGATGACCATTCGAATGAAATGGATAATTAACGAAGATATAAGAGTGCCAGTCGACAATCAGAATTATATGATATTTCGTTGATTATAGTTTCTCGAATAACAAATCTAATTGTAATTATTTCTGATTTTACAATTTTACGATTTCATTTGTTTATGTTGTTTTGGAATTTTGATTATGGGTGGCACTATCGTTTGAATAATATAAGGGCTGAGAATTGATTCGTTGAATCCTGTGGATATGTGGTTCAGCGAGGAAAGATTATTATTGGAATAATTTTTATCGCACTGTACATAAAAATGATGCTAGTCAAATTAAGTTAAACCGATGATTTATATGTACATATATTCAGCTAGATTTCAAAGGACTATTCGATATTGAAAATTCTATTGTGAGAAGGATGTTCAATCGAAATTTGGTAAAGAGGAGAATTCATTAATTATGCAATTCACTTGGAATATTCACTCATACAATTTTTCTATGAATATATTAACAATATCCGTCTCTCCAAATATACCAAATATCATTGTGGTTCTTGTTATTTACAAACCAATCAACTTATGAGATATTTATAAATTTCAACATCTAATTTCTCTCTTAAAAATGTATTCCTATAAAAAGTCTCTTACGCGTAATGCGAAATACTGTCCGTGGGACTAGTTTTAATTAGTTCAACGTGGAGTTAAAATAATCGATAAAGATAATTGATTCTTCATAGTGTCGTTTTCTTTCCTGCTAATCAGAACCTTTAATTAGGTCGATATTTAGGGAAATACAATTTACGAAATAGGCCAAGGAAATCCGTGTTTGTATAGCTTACAATGTTAAACAGCTGTTACACAGAGAGAGATAGAGGTGCACTATTTCTTTAGACGTACTCTATACATCCACTTCATTCTAACTGACTTCTTTGACAGGAACCATCCGCCAAGGAAAGCTAATCAAACAGTACTCTACAAACCAACCTGACTAGATTATTTTTCTATCTGAATTGGGTTTAACGAAGTGCACGGTACAAATCACAGGGACCATAAAATGCAAATTTGAAAAGTTTAATCAGTCTTCTTATAGTAAATTAGACAAAATTGAATAATAATCAAAAAATTCAATAATACAAAACAAATGCAAACTAATTGTAACTTTCGCTTCGTTGGATTCTATTCTTTCATTGTAACTGATCTCCTCTTACTGGACGAATGTTTGCTTATGGAATTATATGATCGTGTGCAGTATCAACGAGTACGAGTTTCCAAAGGATTTGACAGAGAAAACTGTGTACGGAAATAGTGCATTGCGCACGGCGCAAAATCAATCTGTGTTCACGAGACTTTCATCAGATAACGATGTAATTCTATTTTTCTACCCTTGCTATTGATGTAAGGACTATCTCGTAATTGACTAATCTTAGCTTGCGGATTCTTCTTAATCGATCTGTGATCCCTCGACACGTCGCGTGATATTCGTCGAAAAATGCGTCGTAAATGAAGCCAAATAGGGATATCATTTGAATATGCTTCTTTCTATCGTTGTATATCAAATTTGAGAAATCTATTAATAAACTATGATTATTAATATGCGATTCAACTGAAACATCAATTTGTATGCGAAATTTAGATTATTGTTAATCAATTTTTTATCAGTTTTCATAAGTGAAATTATAAATAATTCTAAACTGAGAATGATATTGCATGAAATTTAAAATGCGAATTTGTGCCAAATTCTGAGTCGATATACAAATGCTATCAAAGGGAATATTGAGTGCAGTTTTGTTAGAAAAATTTTTGAAAAATTCATTTCTGACGTAGGATGAACTTTCTCTTCGATACTAAATAAACTGAGGAGTATTAATATTCACATATCATAGGTACTTATCTTCTCTACCCATCAAATTCTTCGAATATTGTAAGAATAATAATAGAAGATATAATACATTCGCTGAAATATATCTATAATCAACATTATCTGATATTAATTAGGGGAAGGTGGATTATTAAAATTCTTCAGAATTCTCGTTATAGCATTTTATTATAAAAAAAACTTGTGATAAATAATAAAGTTGCTATGAAATATAACTATTTCTCACACAATTCCTATTTAATAATTCTGAAGTCTGCACTTTTGAGCAATGAGAAACTTTGCGCAACTGTATATCATCTCATCATTCGATAAATATCCGATTAATAAATTACAAATTCTTGCGAATAATATGAAATGTTTGCATCTATATTCTACTGAATATTCACAAACAATATTCTTCATCTAACTGCAATTTCACTTGTTACATTTAATTAACATTTATCTACTTCTGTCTATTAATAATATATTACGAATTTTTAGCTTTGCAAAATATACAGAACTGATATGTACAAGTTGAATTATGCTTGAATGAAAGTAGCTTCACTTTTCTAAGAGATATTTCTCAAGTACAAAGTTGTTCAATGAGAATTACAATAAAAATGTTCAATACTCATAATCAGCCAGTCTAATGAAAAATGAGTAATTAGTATTTCATATTATTGCGTCCAGAAACAGTCGTAATTTAAACACGATTACTGATTATATTATAATATTTTCTTGCACCTAAGTTTATTGTGAGTTGTACTAATGTTATAACAATACTTGAATTATAACAATTACATCGTTAGCAATTTTCGATCGACAATTCTTCGAATTTATAACTATTGCATATATTGATAGTGGCCGTCAAGGGCCAAAATAAAAGACACCTAATTTGTATAAATACAGTGATATATTATAAATTCGACTGTAATTAATCTTTTTCATGAACAATAAAATTCACGAGTACGACTATTGCAATTATTACAGTCATTATTCCTTATAACTATAATTTTGTTGTATACTTACCTAACAATTGTGACACTAGCAGGATCTTCACATATCTCGTTCCACTTTTCAATCGAGGCTGCTACAAAAATAGTTTAATGAGAGAGTTGCATGTGCAGTATGCAGAAACTTTATTGTACAAATTGTAAAGTCTGCGCGGGCTTGTCGCCAGCAAGTACATGAACAGGAGATTGACGTTACAGCTAGTGAACATAGATTACCGCACGTGAACATTGGCAAACTGTATTTTGGCACGCCGAGACAATTGTCTCGAAACAACGAAAATTATAGCTACATTTGCAATTTCGCGTCGGTAAAGTGACTTCGACCATACAAAATGTATTTTACAAAGGAATTCTTATCTCTAGATCGACCTTATTCGCATTATTTGATTTATGGGCAAATCGCAGATATATTTACATCCAGTTCCTTTCAAAGTAAATTCCACTGTGAATTACAATATTCTTTATAGTGTTAAGAATAGCTTCTTGCAAAAAATACTTATTTTTAAGTTGCTTAAACAATTCGTGATACGTTTCTTCCTGTAACACATACCATTTATTCATATTTCGGTAGCAAATTGTTTGCGTATATACAAATAGGCTAATTGTTAATTAACCTTCTATAACGCGAATTTCTTTACAAACGAGAAGAGGATATTGTATAGCGCGAATCAAACAATTATTTCACAATTTAGGAAACATATTAATCGACATTCATTGATTTCTTATCGTTTAAAAAACATTTGTTAAATTGTGATTTAATTGTTTATTGGAAGCTAGACACTATTAGTATATAACAAATAACAACAACAAATCGATTGACGAAAACAATGTTTGTTAAAAATTTGGTTAATTGGGAATTAATTGTCTCAGAGTATAAAAAGACTACAAAAGAAATGTTTAATGTGAATTAATACACATTAACTTTAATAACGTTTCTCACAATCATCAATATTTCCCAATTTTACCTCTTCTTGTCTGCGTATATATGTATTTAAATATTATATGTATACGTATTTTACAAAATCAAACAAGTTGGAACTATAGTACCCTCAACAAATGTGCAACTGCAGTTAACTGATACAAAACTATAGCTTTTCTATTCAATAATGCGAGCTCTGCAAAACTTGCAATTAATTCGAGTAACTGATTTTGCTCTTACAATTAATCCTTAAATGGTAGTTTATACTTACAGGCTTTACAACCCTATTCCACAATAAATTTATTAGTCGATCCGAAATGAATATTGTAATTTAGGTATGAAGTCTTGTCAAAAATTGTCGGTTACAATACAAAACTTCGTTACAATTTTAAGTTAACAAGTTTCCCAAGTTTTATCAAAGTTCTGGTCATGCATTTTATACAGTGGTTACATGGTGTAAGTTTTTTATTTAATTTTTTTTTTTTTTAAGTCACTATCGGTACAAACTTTCAATTGCCGCGAACATAGCTCTGCTATTTGTCGTTATATTGTTCTTTACAAATTAAAATGGCAATTCCTTGTTACAGGATCGATTTTTCGTTATAACTATTAAGAAAGCAAATTGAAATGGAAAAATTCAATTCACAATAAGTCAGAGATTCTTGTGAGAACTTTTGCATTTAGCTGAACACATTTAAAGCAAATTCTTTGAGATATAATAATATTGTATTTAATACCCTTTATTGTTTTAGTGGCTCTTACTGATTATTTTAAATACACATAGGTTACGACTATGTATTTTTACTTTTCGTTCAATTCAAACTTTAACAAATGGCAGTTCCGTTAATTCGAAATATTCGTGGCAGTCTTTTCATTGTGTGAGTCAAAACGATGGAATGTTACTCAAAAGATATTTGCAAGAAACTAATTGATATTTATTTTCATTCATCGATAATTCGTTATAATACATTAGTATATTTTATTTAGATCGTTTTTACTCATTCAACGAGAAAATATAAATCGACTATGTGCAATTGGAAAAATTATGCTGATTTAAACATTCTCAATTCCGTAGAACTTGCAACTTACAACACCTTATTTCGAGTTCTCGTTTTCACCTTTAAAGAAAAACTGAACGGCACAGCCGTTGTTTTTGCGAGGCAATGGGAGATAAACTCGAAAAAAAATTGTCACCATCCAGACGACGACGAGAGATCATTTTGACATAGTATAGGCTTATTAAACGATTCTTATGCAGTTTGTACTTAAAGGAAAGTCAGAAGATATTTTCTCTTATTTTACAATAATTAATGATTCTACCTCATTACATAAATGCAAATTATTCGAGTTCTCTTAATTGTCAATCATTACTGTACATTATGAAATAAAAATGAAGAAAATCGTAGCATGAAATTAACGCATAAATTGATTCCAATTCCAAGCTGTATTAAGATTTATATCACGTATGAATTATTTTGGATAAATAGAAGTGGCCATTTTTTTTTACTGGACATCTCCTATTATTATCTATGCAAGATAATTATATTTTAATTCTATCTAAAATTGTCCATTACACCTTTACACAGGTCTGTATAACATCTAAACAGTCTTCAATATATTCACAATTAGATTAATAATCACTCTTCCACTTCCTTAAACTCCCAATGTAGTACAATATCAAGAGTAAAAACGGTGGGATTGTATTCACAAAGACGAAACATTTGGCATTTTGAAGTAAAAAGTGCACTTCACAGTTAACGAATCTATTATTGCCTTTTTTGTCGTCTATCGCTCACTGTTAACTAATGATTTCAAGTCACTTCGAAAGATGATCCACCGAAAGTTAACTCTTCCGTTTAAGGTTCTTTTGTATTTCCTGTTGATTAATATCGTTGTGATAGCAAGTTGGTGCTTTAATCTCCGACTATCTCTTGATCTTCCTCGGTATTCGGTTCATCTTCCTCTTCGCTTTCTATATTTTGCACCAACCTGACATACCTAGAAATTAATTAATTATATCGTTATATTTATATCAATTATATCGTTATATTTATATCAATTATATCGTTATATTTATATCAATTATATCGTTAATTAAGAATAAATAGTAATTGTAAGTACCTGACGGTATATCAGACAGGAGTCGTTCGTCTTAACGTCTCGAAAGCCCATTCGCTACCTCTAGCGGGTGGTGGTGGTGGCAAAGGTTCTTGTAGGTCAAAAGTCACAAATTCGTGTTGACCACCAGGACTGTACTCTTCTTCTTCTTCTTGAAGTACATCAGCGGTCGTACTGACCTATGGAAATAAAATCGAAAAAAATCCTTACTTCTTTTTTCAGAAATTCAGACCGAAATAAATATTTCATCCCTTTTACAAAACTCGACTGCTCCATTTCTTTCCAAGTGAAGTAAACTTAATAATTCTAGAAATTACTTTCCTTCAACTATATTACCTGTACGATTTTTACTATTTTCTATTTATTGAGCTATAACTGAAATTTCTCGACACTTTTCCAATATCTTTTATCTTTTCTTTTTTTTTATTCAATACGACGGACAAGGTATAAATATTGGAAGCAAGTAAGGGTAGAGGTTTAATCAGGGAGCATTGATCGTCGAAAGAAAATTGGCTCACCGTTTGAGCTGTGAGATCCCTAGGGAACTGTCTGGAATAACCGTGATAGTCCCAGTTCGGAGGCGGTGGCAAGAATTCGTCGAAATCAACGTGATCCACCGAGTCCCTACCGAAGAAGTATCTTTTTTGATGCCTCTCGCAAAGAAATCCACCGTGACCAACTACCGCATGACTTGCGTGATGTACATGGTGATTGTCTAAATGATAGACACCCTGTAATAAAAAATTTACTATAGAAATATATTCACATTTATATTTTTCGTAATCCAATACAGGCAATAATTTTAATTGCAGCTGTTTATCTATTCATTATAACTGTTTATAATTATAACTAATTAGATTGTTAAATTTAGAAAAAGAAAAAACATTTTATATACGTTTGTGTATTGATCGTTGAATGCTAATTTCTGGAACTAAAATGACACTTGATTCTATTAAATAGTTATTAAATATGTGTATGTATATGTATGTGTATACTCAAATTATCGAGGAAAATGGATTGCACAGCTCTCTCATCGTCTCTTATAGACATTGTACAATACAGTAATGTAAAACGTTTAGTGAAGTTTGCTAACGAAATACGGAGGAAAAAATTTCCCGATGGCTGAGTGCTATTACTGCTACTGAAATACTACTTCATCAATTAACTTTGACAGCAGTATATGAAAGTTCTCATAAATACTTGGAAACTCATACATTTGAAAGCTCCGAATAACGAATGAAAGAGTAGATCGCGGAATTCAAGAGATTCAAGATAACAGTTATAACGTAGATAATTTACATATTAAAAAAAAAAGTAGAATATTCGATTGAGTGTTTGATCATTCCGCTGGCTTATTTACTTAAGGCTATTATTTTAAGGAAAGATCTTGAAGATTGAAAAAACTTTTGTGAAAGTACCCGAGTTTTTTTGAAAGTTCTAAAAACGTCGATGGAAAAAGTACGAAAGTAAAATATTGAAGAGCTGGAGGATAGTATCGATAAGTATAAAGTAGGATGCCATTTTTCCAGATAAATGTAATTAATTTCAATTTGCATAGATATCACGAATTTTCGAATCATTCTTCAATTCAAGAATTCTAAAATTCTAGAATCGTTTTTTAGAAGAAACAGAAAATTATTATTAATTTTTCAGATGTTTCTTAATTGCTAAATTTTGATGGTTAGTAAGGCATCAATTTTAGAATAATTCGAAAAAAGACATTAAAGATAATCCCACGATTACTGTTTCTCCAAAAAAATGTTAAACTGTGGAATAATAATCCTGAAGGCGACGATACAGCAATAATTTTACTCAATGGCAAGATTTTCAAAGTCTGAGTGAGAATCTTGCAGCGCCACAATTCTCCTGAATACCAAGGATAATCCCACTAAAGTTGGTGGATTCTGTTCGACCTACTTTAGTCGTTCTTTGGCCACCAAACAATGAACTTCAGTGAAGAGCGCTTAATGAGTATAGTTAAAAAGTTCGACGCTACCAATTAACGGCGACCGAAGGATCAACACTAAAAGGCAGCACACGTGACTCTATCTTAAGTTGCTCATCGCCTTATTAATTACAGCAAACATCAATTTCAAATTAATCAAGAATTCAATGAGATAACTTTACTTGCATCCACCTTAATCATTCGCGCATCATTAAAACTTAAATTTTAACAAAAATTGCATTTAACAATTTCCAATCATTTTTAATATTGGAGTAAAAAATAGAATTACTGAACCATAGACAATAATAATAGATAATAGTATACGTAAAAGTGTTCTATAAAATTTTTACCATAAATTCAGGACTATTCTTTCATTTTCCTACAATTCTCGACAAAGTGACAATGAAGGTTTAGATCGTTCGAATGCTTTAAAATCTACAGTTTCCTCACAGTTTTACTTCAAAGGTTCGCTAGTTCCGTGGACTGACGAATCAGTAGAAAGAAGCTGATACTACCAACCCCGTAATGTTTTCCTCTGGAGTCTTTTCGCAGTAGCTCTCGCTGGTGCCAAGAGATATAGAGGAAGATGGCATAGGTTCCAGCGACTTCCGTCGTGATGAAGCCACTCACGTATAGGAGAAAGGAAAATCCGTACCTGTAGGTGAACGGTGGTCCCTGGAATCGTAGAACCGAGGTAAAGATATTCATTCATATGAGACGTGTGATACGAGTCGCAGGCAATCGCAACCTGAAGGATTTTCTAGACTCGATATTAACTTGGCTCTTTTTCCAATGTGCCTGTCGCTCTCCTCTTTATTCGGCCTCTTACGAATATATACGTTCATCTGCTCGCATAGGGACTTATCAGACTCGAGCTTCTACTGGTTTAAGTCTATTGATATAAAAGGTTTTATATTTTGATTATATTAAAAAAGTATTCCATATTCGATAATATAACTATAAATATAATAATTGTATAGTTGTTATTCAATTCAATATTTCTTTAGTATTTTTCAGCTGCCAATCGTATCAATAAAGAATAACACAATTCTTCCGTTGGCTGATTATGCAAAGTAAAGGAATAATTTGTTCATTAACAAGAAAAAGCAGTTAATTTTTGACTTGTTAATTATTTAAAAAATTTTCTTAATTTAGAAAATTCTACTCAATGATCTGGTTTCACTGTTAACGTTAATAATAATAATTGAGTTATAATTATTATTTCACAAGTCAAATTACGTTTCCTCAAAAGTAAGTTGAGTTAAACTTTCCAGAGAACGCGAGATAAATGGCGTCGGATGCATTTGATTGAGGGTATTAAATTCGAGACTGTTAATTGTTGGAATCAATTGAACTCACCTGGAAGGAGGACCTCGGTCTTAATTTACTACCCACTTCAGCTTTGAATATAGATATGTACATCACCATTCCGACCAGCATCAGCAAGCCTGGAAGATAAAATTGAACTTAATCGCTCGCAAAATCTATCTTTCAATAGCAGTTTGCCGTCCCCGTTTCACGGCGAGTGGTCATTTTCCCCGATTGTTTAAAATTTAATCCGTCTTGAGTTTCCAGCTACTTTCCAATGGTAAATGTAGGCTATTGGCCTAATTGCAGTTTCTCGAGCCTGAGGGCTCTTCAAACTTTGACTTCCATTTGCGGCAAGTGTATTGTGCAATCTAGCGTAGAAATTGAACGGGATAGGATAAAAAAGAAAGCAACAATTACGAGTACCGTTTCCAATCGATTACAATAGGTCCAATATATACAATGTATTCCTATTGTTAACGAAGCACGATTCTCTATCTAAGAGTATTTTGCGTTAGATTAAAATCTCAATTGTCCAAACTGATTAATCAAATCTTTCTAATATCGAGTAAACGAAACTTTTACTATGATATTTTCTTTCGAATTTAATACTGTTTTTTTTTTACAACGATTTTTATAGTTCTGTTTATAAGTTTATATTATTTTTTGTTGTTTACCGCTGATATTATTGGAATAATTGAGGTTTCAGTACACGTGATCTTCTCAGTATTATTTCCTTGAAATTTGAAGAGATCGATGGCTTAGGATGCCACTCACCAGAAACTATGAAAACCACCCCTGCAACGAAGACGCAGAGTCGGTGCCTCGGATGGGTCAGGTGGGCAGCAAAGTAACAAACTTCAGCTATCACCAAGAGGGACGTGGCCGCAAAGAAAAACATCGCGGACTTCGTAACCGCGTCTGCAAAAGTAAGAAAGAAAATGGCTCGTATGAAGGTTTGAACGAACGAGAAAACTTTTCGTGTTCCTTCCTTCGCTGAGTTCTTTGCACTTTTGTTTTTGTTTTTTTTTTTTTCTTGCACTTGGATTTCCTCGCCAGTGCGATTACCTTGCGTGTCGGAACCAACTGATAAGAGGACTGCTAGATACCTAGCTGGTATAATTACTTTGAGCCACTTTGGTTTTTGGTGTGAATAAACTGATCTCCGAGTTACTCTGCTGACAAATACACTAGGATAGTAGAAGAAACATAGAATTTCTTGCTAACTTGTCCTACATTCGTTTGTCCCTTTCTTGTTAAGAAACTTGTCGTATTTAGTGTTTACGATTAAACGACAAGTACTGGTTACATGACATAAATCAAGTAGCCTATAACATCTGACTTATGATTAACAAAAAGGGAAAACAATAGAGTCATCGTAAGTTAAACATTTCTCTAGGTCATTATTTGTAATGTCACGAATATTAGCTTGAATTTTTAAATCCTTTCGGACAAACTACAACAAAGTGACATTCCTTTAGAGTACAATGCATTCGAAACAATCTCCAGTGCATTTAGAGGGATGTAAAATGTTCTGCCGAAGGGAAGATTCTCACGGAAGCAGAACCAGTCTCCAGAAGCTTCACTCGTTCTCATTCATTCCTGAAAGCGTCTAGGAAAGTGCTCGAAAGGAAAAAGGCGTGGAAGGAGAGCTAGCAGGTGAGCAGGAATTACGAGGGGGTAGTTTTGGCGCGAGACGAGGGCATTTGCGCGGCGCATATTTCACGAGTGCGTGTCAGTTGCCGCTTTAGAATTGGACAGAGGACACCTAATCAAGCCCTATCAAAGGCACACTCTTCAGGTTCGCCTCTACCCTCTGGCGATTTTCTTTCTTTTTTTTTTCTTTTTTTTGCTTTTTTTCGTACTTCTACTCACATGGTATTGCCATCGTTGAGTCGCTTGGGTCTGGACTGTACTCCTCGTTCGGGAAATAGTCAATGCTCGAACACTCGTACTCCATTCGCGAACCTGAAAGCACAAACGACGATTGATTCGTCTATGGTCACAATAAAGCAATGCATTTTATAGATATGCGCATGGTAGTCGCTTTTTGAAAGGTTCAAATTTTATTTACCGATGCAACGAACGTTTGGAAATTGCAAAAGTTACTAGTGCAATGTACAGATTCCTATCCCAACCCTCGATTTTTTTGTATAAATGTAACAAAATCGATCGAATAAAAATAGTAATAAATATAAAGAAGTGAGTGGAATTGCATTTTAATCGATTTTAATTATTTGTCAATTTATTAACTGTGAAATTGTTAGAAATATTTTCCAGTTGAAGAATATTATACGATTACTATATTTTATTGTCATGATAGTATGTACGGAGCAGAGAGAAGTTCTATTACAATTTGTGGCAATTCGCAAAATGCATTCTGAGATTACTAAATCTGGAGAGAACGTTGCAATCCGACGATCTAGGATTGGTTTACTGATCGTACGGGAGCCAACCAAACAATAGTGGAACACAGGAATACAACTGGTTTAGAGGCACTAATATGCTACAAGTTACTACTATCACTTTACTCCAATGAACAATCCTAGAATCATATTACTCTCGGAATATCCACCAGATCTATTAATTGCAAGATCGGATTTAATACTCAATATCAAATAAATCCCCAATCATCGTAATTCAAATTTGAGACTTTTGAATATTGCAATAATTTCTTTTTCTTAATTGAAAGTACAATATAAAAACTTTTTGGATAGAATAGCAGCAAGTTGAACATTGTTAGTTCCGTTTGAGTTTTCACACTAGAATACCAATCGAAGCTCCCAATTTCGGAACGAAAGTTCAACTCGGTGTATTCAGAGGTGCGATCGTTTTGTCGTCCTTGAAGCATGTACGTTTTATCAAATATCTAGTCAGTAGAGAGCGATCGATATCGCAATTAAAGCAAATGGATCGCACAAAAGCCAGTTGGATATTATCCGGTTATTAATATAGCGAGTGACGTCTCGTTGCGACGACGATGACGACGAAGGTACTTTATGGTCCATGAACTTGTGCATTATTCGGCTGTGCCTCTCTCTACTCTGTGACCGAGGAATTATCGTGCGCTAGTAGTCAGCATTGTACTGGCACTTTGTAATCTCTGCTCTCAATTCGCCTTGTTAACGACTGCGACAGCAAAATACAATTGGCTGATTTCTGCGCGAAAGGAAGCGAATACTGTCCTGTCGAATTTCAGGAAATAGCGATAAAGGTAGACGAAAAGTTGGTGAAACATTGTTTACAAATAAATCAATTTAAATTGATTTATTTTCAATTACCATGTAATTGTTTTAATCAATTAAAAATTCATTGGAATATTCTTTATTTTTATATTCGCTGTCTCTCTTTTTAATATTATCTTTTTAAACGTCAACAATTATTTTGTTACCTAGCAACTCAATGATAAGTGATCGAATTGTATTGTGTTATTAAATATATACATATATTATAGAGAAACTTTGAAATTTACGTTCATCGTTCTTTTTATGCATAATCTCGACCATTTATGCAGAAGGGTAGCGTCACGAAGGATGGAATTTACCCTCTGAAATTTAATGAATGCGATATAGCACTTCTATGAATAGCTAATTAGTCGTTTTTTCTGAATAGAAAATTTAGGACTGTCTAATTTCAGTTGAGAATGATGATTATCCTCGTACATACTTCGGAGTAAAAGGACGAAGCCCAATTGTTCTCGTATCAGAGAGGCTGCACCATTAAAAATTAGCTTGTGATATAAATCAGTTCTCGCCATGAAAATTTCATAATTAACGATAGCAATCCAGACTCGATTAAATTTCACTGCCTTCTATATTTTCCATTTTACGATTCAACCCGGTTGGTAGTGCAAAAAATTTTCAATGCAATATTCCATGGACGGGATATTTCTGTGTTTATTTTTATTTTTATTTTTTTTTTTTACCGAGCGTTTAAGCATTCCACTTTGGTCGAAAATAACTGCCAACCAAATAAATAATCGTATTGTCATTTTTCCATTTTGGAGTAGTTGATCTTTTTTTGCTCGGTTTGAAGTGACCCTTTCAAATGCAACTTCCATATTATGCGCTCTCTCTCATGCATGGTTTAGGTGGTAGTCGTTGAAAAAAACCTGAACAGCGAGGCACGGTTTTAATTAAAGTTACATCTTTTGTGAAACGCTGACGGGCTAGCCGCGTCGTAACGAGTCCCTTTTCTATTAACGCCGTAGAATCAGAACCATTAATTACTACCAGGATGGAAGGAAAATATTGCACGCGAATGTAATCGTATGAATATATCTGTGGTAAAATAGATTTTTAAACCAATTTCAACATTCTGATCAATTGATGTATTTACTAACGAGGTTGAATTTGAAGTTTTGCTAGAATGTTGTCCGAACTTGAGAGTAATGTTTACTCTACTAGTTTGTTTTTTAAGAAAATTTTGAAGTACGTACTGTTGATCCGAATGAGGCAAATCAAAGTATTGAAAAATTTGTTTTTTAATAGTATTATTTCAGCAAGAGAAAATTTTGAATAAGTATCTTTGTTGCATGGGACACGATACGTTGAGTGCAAATCTGATATTTAATAGTTAAAATTGGAAACTCCGCTGGAAGATAAATACACGCTTGAAATCGCCAGCTACGAAAAATCATGGAAAAAGGATTCGGAGATTAAATAAATAAACCAGGATTTTGGAAGATTTTTGTAAAGAATAGCTACTGGGGAAACGAGATAGAATGATTGATTCGATATTTTCCATCGTAAATGATATTCATCATCCAATATAGTAATATATTTAATTGACAATTTTTAAATGTATCAATTTCTGCTTACATTAGTTTCTTGAATCTAAAGTATATAAAATAATTCGCAGTGTGAATATTTATACTATAGATTTTCAATTTGGAAAACAATCTAATTTTGACTCGTTGAATAAAAGCTCTATCGTAAAAAATAATTCTGTATTAAAATATACATATGTAAATCGATCACAACTAGAAGCATTCCATATTTCATATTAATCAATCCGACTGAAATTATTTATTTGCGATATGATACGAGCAGTTATTAAGCTTTAACTCAAAATAATCCAGTTGAAATAAAGGCTCTTTGATGTTGAAAGTTCGAAGCGTGTACGATACTTTATTAAAATCCGAAGCCAATTACAATTATTTGCTCGTCGATTTAAATACGATACTAAAGATAAATCGTTCCATTTCAACGTTGCACACAATATTGCAATCACAATCGCCTTTAGTTGGTTAATTATTTCTCCCATTAAAGAAGATAGAAGCTTATTAAAAAATGCTGACAGCCTCAGATGCAGTTTGGGTGAGAATCTGAATTTCAAGATTACATGAACACATATATATATATACATATAGACTATGACCTACATAATAGTGTACCTATGTACAAAATTGCGCGAATACGTCGAACCACTAATGCAGTTTGCAGCTGACTGGAAATGAGTAATTTTACCTCTGGAGCCCATGAATAATATACTTTGCTTTGTAGCCGAATAGAAAGGAAAAAGATATATAACAATAACAGGATTACAACGTTTCTTTCGTGCAGTACAATTCATTCTACATAAATCCACGTTAAAGTGAAAAGTTTATCGATTATAAAACCAAATGATTGAAATTGTGTATCATTTATGAAATGATATAAAATGTTAAATAATAAGTTTGAAATGAGTGTAAGCATTTGCAAAAAGTTACATATTTTGTTGCTATTACAATTATTAAAACAAAAAAAATACAATTTAAGTAATTCTAATCCTCTCGAAACTCTCACCCCTATAATTCCACAATAAAATTAACATTTCCATAGCTATCAGTATTCCAGTCATCGTAAACCAAACAGTACACAACATTCTTCACGTGGGGGAGGTTTAACGATGCGTACAAAACGTGGGTGTTACAAAGTGACACCAGAAACCAGGAGAAATCTCGAGGTAACTTCAAAGTTGCAACCTTTAGCTATGAAGTGTGAGTACGGAAACAACTTCGCTCTTTCCACTTCCTTTTCCCCACTCTCTAAGTCATTATTACGTGTTTTATGGAATGTCGCTCGTAAAGGCAGAGAAACGAGCGGGAAATCGTCAACGGACGAGACTCATAAAATTCTGAAAAATATGTGCCAAGAGCATTTACCAAGGTGGAAAATCGTCAAACTAATCGAGCAGTTTGAATCTATTGACTTTGTGGCTTATAGCTTCGAATTGTATCACTAGAAAAATAGTCAATTCTGTTGTGTCAGATTCTGTTTCATGACCGATGCTATGCAACTATATATTTCTACAGGTTTTCTACATGCTACACGTTCAAAACTACGCAAGTTGTATACATACAGGGTGAGTCAATGACCTTGCACCAAACTGAAACCACGTATTTCGGGGGTCAATAGAAGCCTAAAAGTCCCGGAACACAAAGTTGAAATCTCAACCCTTTCGGAATTACAGGGGGTTGAAATTTTAAGTTTTAAAAAATGATATCTTCCGACAGGATAATACTAGAGTCACGGGTCTTTTTCTAGAATGTGTGGGAGGGCCCGAGGTACCTGGAAAAAAATATAAACGACGTGAAAATTATTATTAAGCCACATTATTATTGATTTTCTCTAAACGGGCAAATTTCACGTTCATAGAAGAACTACAAGAAAATCAATAATAATGTGGCTTAATAATAATTTTCACATCGTTTCTATTTTTTTCCAGGTACCCTGGACCCTCCCACCCATTCTAGAAAAAGACCCGTGACTCTAGTATTATCCTGTCGGAAGATATGATTTTTTAAAACTTAAAATTTCAACCCCCTGTAATTCCGAAAGGGTTGAGATTTCAACTTTGTGTTCCGGGACTTTTAGGCTTCTATTGACCCCCAAAATACGTGGTTTCAGTTTGGTGCAAGGTCATTGACTCACCCTGTATATATATATATATATATTCCTCCACTGCGAGATTCTTATCTTGAGAGTGAGTTTTTAATCTTGTAAAGTGGTTGCACTCTTGAAAGGACTAGTGTACTTTGTTACTGCCTCGAAATAATGAAGCGAGCACAATTATTACGATTATTATTTATTAATGGCACATGTACGTACATGCTGGTTGGAGGATATATAATAATTAATTCTGGAAATTCTGCGGCTTACTTAGCAGTAATTTCTGCATTATAGCGATGGTTTGTGTGCGGTAATATAGTTGGGACTATAGTAATACTTGGAACATAATTACGGTATCGGCGTGTTAGAAACTAATTGCGCTACGAGGTGATAATGATAAACTTCTGTGGTGTAATTATATCACTGTATGAGTACAGTGTCACAATACAATAATTAATTGATAAAGGATGGTCGTGTTATTAACTGGAAAATTGCAATTATTCTGTTTAAAATTCTAAATGTAATAATGTTAGAGAAACTTTCCCAATTTTCTCAATGAACTATATAATGAATGATAGTTAATTGAGTGTTCTGGGAACACGGAAGAGATTTGAAAATAGATTTTATATGTCGAAAGCACGTGTAGTCACTTAATATGTTACAATGGAACATGGATTACTAAATTCATTTCAATTTAAGGGTGTACAGCTGTTACAGTTAACGATGTAGAAATTCTACAATTTCTACGTATTTCAGTAACCTTTTGGAAATCCGGAAATTCAGACATTTTGCTGCTGCTTTTTCGAAGTAATTATACGAAACGCTGTAAATTAACAAAACTTTCCCCTACGAACTGAACTCTACAATTGTTAACATAGAATCTACTCCAATTTCCATAATTTTGCAAAATTCATGTAGCTTAATTATTTAACCACTGTTTTGGAAGCGTATTTTTGTCACTGTGTACTACAAAAAATATAGTAGATGAAAAATGAACAATAATATAATGAACTTAAATTCAACATATGTACATAAGTATAATTAAGTAGCAGATATATCTAGAAATATCATGATAGAAATGGTAGAATATATATTCAACTTGAGAGTAGTTATTAACCAATTCTCTGAACTTGTACGAGACCCACATCTTGCCAAAAATCTTATGTCCAAGTTCCAAATGAAACTCAGACTACAGAACGACTCGCACAGGAAATAAATCTTTGAGACAACATATATATATACGACTACTAAAACGTTTCACAAAATCATTCGCGAGAAGATCACAGAGCATTGGATTTCGCGGTTAGATACCACCACCGTAGCAGTGTGTAATATCAGAAAGGCCATTGACATGTCCCTCGGGCGCTCGATCTCAAAGGCCAAAAATAACTAGGCTGCCGCCTGCGCTCTCCTATTCTCGAAGCTGGCAGTCACATCTCGCTTGACATTCGAGAGATTTGGACTGAGAAAAGTGGAACGTATACCGTATACTCAGCGGAAGGTTTAATGTCAAGCTTGTGTATCCTAAAAACTATGACTATACTCCAACAACGTGAATAAAAGTTTTCTTCGATTCCATAATTTTCCATTCTTTAAGTTCTGCTTATCGATCCTTATTACAGTTTCTTTTTTTTATTTTTCTGTCAGGAGGACAATGGAAAAGCTATTAATCCAAAAAGACGATTTAAAGTAAAATTAAAGTAGAGTAATGAAATACTGTATATAAAAGAGATAAAAGAAGTTTTAAAGAGAATGAAGTATAAACTGAAATTACTATGGTATAAGTTTATTTCTTGGAAATTTACGTCTTTATCTGCTCATTCTTTTTTATTCCAGAGTTACTATTGAAGTTAGTAGTTGAATTCAGGGATCATTAAAACCCGTAGAAGAAGATGCTGAGAGAATCGTTTCCTATTACTCAAGTTCCGAAGAACTGCTAATGCCAAACAAATCCCACGAAAGAGTACGCTCTTAATTAGCTCTTAAACTACTTGTTCGAAATAGTTAGACAAATAGTTTACGAGGTACGAAGTTCATCTTGTACATTTCACTGATAACTAAAACAAATCTAATTGGATTACTTGCAGTATTTTACTCTCGATAATTATTCTCCTTCGAATTACACAATATTCAAATTCATTTTTTTAAATTCCGTTTAACATACAAAGTTGATATAACGTTTTCTTTAATCGTCAATTTTGTTTCCGAAAACCATTTTGAAATCTCTACCATTCACATCTAGTTTTTAGAAAAACGCCCATTACTTTTTACTGTCATTCAAAGTGTCAGATATACGATGCATATATGAATTCAACAAGAAAAATCATGGGAAAAAGTGTTGGAAAGTCTTTCGGTGTGCTAGCGAGAGCGGAGTATTAACAACCGTGACAAAGTAGTCTCAGTAACGCAGGATCTCGATCAAATCTCCAAGAGAGAAAGAAAGAAAGAAAGAATGGGTTGAGCGTTGCATTTCACGGTGGAATTGGTGGCTGGCGCACTGTGGAACAGTCATTTCCGCCTGGCGCCGGAAGTTGGCCGTATTGGTCGTATCTCTACTAGCGAATCGATATTCTAGCTGCGTGTGGAACCCGCACGAGATGACAAAAATAATAACTGCCTGCAAATAGGTGTCGTTCACCGAATCCTTTGTGACTGGTTTTCATGATGCGTTCCTGTCAAAGGCCACCGAGGACTTTTGTTCCAAGTCTGATGAAAGTTACAGTTAGTTCGATTGGCAGGTTAACTCGAACGTGGTGTATTGAACGGACGATTTTCACCGGAACCGATTTCTCCTACCGATCAAAAAGAAAAGGTGTTTGATCGACTAGCTTCAATTGAGGAGAAATGAAAATGTCACTTTATTATAGCGCTAGTCAAACTTCAATAAAGTAGATATATTAAATATTATCGTGAAAAAGAGACCTCTCTACACTTCCTTTCGAATAAAATCTTCGAACCATTTCGCTGGGTTTCCTTCTTTTCGAAGTAAATCGAATCAATCATCAATAAATCGAGTTGACAGTTTTCGCATCTTGAAAATCCATTGCAGTAATACCATTTCCGCATTCATATTCGCGAAATGCCACTTCCCTCGAACTTCATTCTCACAGGCTTTATCGCTAGAACTTCACGATTTCGGTCGAAAATTCCCTCGGGTCTGTATAACAGGCAAACGTGGAACTTGTACTTGCGAACCTCCAGTCAAGATATATATTGTGTATATATATATGTATATTACAACCACGGCGGACAATAACTTATAATCTGACTTTGCAAGAACGGTTTTTATCAGCCGGTAAGTGAAGATAGATTGGGTCGCATAGTTTCAAATTTAGAGCATTTTCAGCGTCACTCTTAGTGCCACGAGACTTCGCATGCGAAATTCCCACGTGCACTTTGTGCAATCTGAACGACAAGCTTGTTAAGGAGTTTCAACATAGGCTCCACTTTCTTATAGGATGCTTCTGATATTCGAGACACGGATATTTTCTTATTAATTGCACTTTACAACCACGAAATTCGCTTTTGCACAAGATTCCACTTATCGAAAAATAGTGTCTATGCTATGTATCCTATAATATTATATTCATGTTGTAAGCGATCTTTAAAATCCAATTATTCTGATACAAACAATTTGTCTCTCAATCGTTTTATTTCAGCTGTAATAAATATAGTAATACTATAACAATTGACTCATCGATATATTATATTATTATTATACATTATACGAAGGTAATATATTTATGTCTAACATATTATTCGTTTTATGTGTATTGGAAATTAGCCTGACCTCTGCATGTAGCTGGTATACCAGCTTGCACTTAACTATAGTTAAGTGCAACCGGGCCACACTCAAAGAGATAGTAGCATGCTAGACTGAGTTTAATTAAATCTAGTGGCAAAATCTCGTCACTATTAACGAAATGAGTTTGTCAGACACGCCCTACAGTGATATCTCTCAATTGTCTAACCTTTTAACAACAATGACTCGAGAGAGGCACAAAACGAATTTATTAATAATCGAATTTAATAAAAATCGAATTTAATAATAATCTCTTTAATTACGCTAGTTGCCTGAATCACTTATAAGGTATATAATTTTAAACGAAATCCGTGGAAACATCCTATAGCTTTCGCAATCCACCGCATTGACGCCTGTCCCCGTTATTCAAATGATGCCTCATCAAACAAGTATCAAGGAAGAATTTCAAACCAAACGAGATGCACTGCACTCTTCCTCACGATTATGCAACCCATCGAGGACAACGAGCGATTAAATCTTTACCCTCGACACAATGCGCCACCAGCGGAAAGTTCGCGAAAGAAGAAAACGAAAGAAGAGAAGAGGGGGGTAAGAAAACTTTACCAATCTGCAAGTACAATTGGTTACAGTTGTGTTATATCGTAAACAGGCTACAGGCCAAAAGAATTTTTCTCTATGCGAAAAAGTAACATTATTTTATGACCTCTACCAGCCTCTTTTAGCGACTTCCGTTGTGCTCGAGAACCGGATGTGGGAGACCCGGAGAAGGGTCTCTAAGGGGTTGAACTTTACTGCGAAATAGGATCATCCAATTTACACTGGCCAAGCTCCGCTTCCCTTGGCGCGACATTATTTAACATCAGTGTCGCTAATTGGTACAAACGGCCTTGGATACCTGGACACCTCTGTGCCGGTGTGCTCTGTTAAATGGCCACTGTATTGTTTATCCGATGACAAAGTTTTAACCCTATTGCGGTTCACGATGATGTTAAGACTAGCAATTTCTATGATTTCGACAATTGATTTTTTTGAGTGGATTTCACGTAAATTAAAATTAAATAAATTTATCTGTAGTCAAGTTGTTAGAATAAACGCAGCTATGTACATATACGTTTCTATGTAGTCAATTAATAGTCTTTGGAAGTAATTGGAATAAGGGTAAGCGGCTGATCTTCGTTATTATAATTCTTCAGTTATGGTTATTATATCGGAACCACAAGAAAATGGTAATGTTGTTGGAGATTAATAATGATTTTCGAGGCGTTTTAGTCAAAAACTGGATATCTCTATCGGGTTTTATGCTTTGTATTGTAATCTTTTTTTAAGTAAGCGCACAAAGAAGGTTCATGGTTGCTGGCTTTTCGCGGCGTTTCTCTCCTCGGTATTTACTTTGTCAGCAAACAATAGCAGCTTTACGAAGATGCGAAAATGAAATTTTCGATATTTTATGGAAAATCTGAGTGTATTAACTTAATTCTTGTAACTTAATTCTTTTATCATTAGCAAAGTTTCGTCAGAATTAATAATGATTAATATTGTCTGCTGTCAATATATATTATATTAACAGCTAATAAATAGGATTAACGTCATCACAAAGAAGTCACAAACAGTTCAGGATCGTAATTGACAACTGACGACAAACATGCCACAACTAGTTGTTGGCGAAATTCACAGAAGGCTCCAATCGAAGAAGAAACAAACTTTCAGCAACTTATCCTGATTCCACTTTACCCCTCTTGCAACTTGGTTTCCTGGCCAACAATTTGCTCCCAGACTTTAGCACCTATCCGACCCGATAACGACTCTCACCGAATTCTGTCGATGGTGGTATGCGCGAAAGTGCAACAGTTGTACTGCGAATTTGTTCCGAGCAAGAATTTGTCGATTCTCACGAGTTTCACTAATTGGAAGATATTTGGACAGCGAAGAAAATCGTGCAATAGCGAAATCTCCACAATTTAAACTCGTATTAACCGTAGTTTTTGTGACTAAGAAATTTTCATTTTGTAAATTCAATTTCATCAATTTCCTAAAGAGCAAAAAATCTAATAAAGTATGTATAATTAATACATAGTGGTAATAGTAGCAATTGCTATCTAATTGGTGAATTAGGACGCAGTTCGATTAGTACAACTACGATTACTCTTGTGATCGAGGTGCAATCATGATAATGATCATGATTTTGCCTACCCTATCCGACGCCATTCTCGCACACTACCCTTAGTAATTACGCGATGAAGTAAGAACTAGTGGTTGGTAATCAGAGATGAACCGATATTATTCTCAGCATTATCATATTCCATTAGAACCTCATTTGCATTCGAGTCACTCTCCGAGCGAATAATCCGTAGAATTATGATTACTACTAGCTCATCAGAAGCATAAATCAAATCTTTCAAGTGAAAAATCACGGGATTTAAGGAAACTAAATTGCGAGCAAAGAAATTCTCGTTTTAACTTTCATTACTTTATAAGTGAATTATTATAAAACTTATAAACTTCTTATAAAAGCTTCATTTCATATAATATTATTATTACTTATAAAATTAGACAGTTATCATTTTTATTCGAATTCTTGCATTAGATGTATCTTCCGATTTATCAGTGAGATAGAAATAGCACAGTTCGAATTTCTTCACTCACGAATCTTTCCTTTTATCCGAGAAACGGGAAGATCGATTGGTGACGTCAGAAGTTGTCAGAAGGTGAGCGACTTCCGGTGGTTCGGCTAACGAGTCATTTCCGATCCAGCTTGCCCTACCCCCTTCAGACGAGACTCGCAGATTGCTCTGCGAATATTACTGTCTGAAATACCTCCGATTGCAGGGATCCTAAGAAAATCCTTCAAAAGTCGATACCGTCAACTCGACAATCTTTCTCACCATATTCTCACTGTTATTTATTCTGTTAATTCGTTTTCCTTCACTGTTGTTTCAAATCGTCCTATTGTTTCTATTTCAAACAATTTTGAATTTCTAGAGAAAGTGAATTATTTTGAGGATAAAAATATTCTAATTTCATCATAAAATATATGATTAAAAAGAATCACTTGAAATATTTCCCACGATATAGAAAGCAATTAATTGTGTCAATAAAGTAACATTAAAGTAAAGAAGATTGATTTTTCATACCTTTTTTCTTATAAACAGTAGTTTTGCAGTTTATTGAAAGAAAGATGTAAAATCTAGGAAACATTTAAAACGCTGAATAACGAAGATGGTAGATGAAAATTCTTGTTTGTATTTTTACAATACGAGCGAATAAAAGTTAATAACAGCATTAAAAGTTGAATTTTCAACTAGAATCGGAGTTGAAATGTCACAGAAGGAAACCCCAAGCGACGAAACAATCTCCATGGTCATAGGAATCAAGACGCCGCATAGCAAAACACGGATCGGACTGTTTCGCATAGCTGTCGGCGAACTTTCCTGGAATACTTAACCTCGAGGACTTACGAGTTCCCTAGAGTGACATTACAGTCCGAGTTTAATGCTGGAGCTCTTTCAACTGGATAGAGAGATCCCTTGCTACTGTGGTTTGCTTTCCATGGCAAAGTTCCACCTCTTCGTAATATCTTGAATCGCTATACGGTCACTGGATAATGTTACAACACTAGTAAACATTTTCTTCAAACATTAGCAAATGTTCTTAAAATTCTAATTTCACGAATGAACAATTCAATTCAAGTTCACATCTTCTCTTTTGTTTTTCTTCTTCAATTTATTCGAATGAAGAAATAAATTCTGGAAGTTGTGATGCTGATTTTTTACAATTTTTAATATAAATTTTCTTCTTTTTTTTTTTTTATCAATACTCGAGATTCTATTAGAATTAAAGAATTTGCATTGAAATTGTTTATAGATTAGGAATCGTGGAGAGAATATTTCCTAGTGTAAACGTAGTAAATTTGTCAGGGAAACGAATCGTGGTAACAAATTTGGTAACGCGACTAACGTGCGCCTCGTAAAACTTCATATGGGGAAATATAACGGAAGATTAAGCGTATCTCTCCCGTTGGAAATTCGGATAGAATATTGAATGTGTCTACTCTTGCGACTAAAGGCTAGTTTCCGCGTCGATTCTGCTACCACCAGTGAGCACATGTTAAATCTTTAATATAGAGATCTCACGCGAGTGCTTATTCTACTGCTGTAATAAATTCTACCATCCACGAGATCTCTTAGCAAGTATAAAATACTCCAAAAACATGCTGTAAATCCAGTTTCGTTGATTATTTCCTTCATCGAATTTTTGTTGCTAGTCATACAACTTAATCAACATTGTTCTCTTTATACAAGAAATTGTCACAAATTGTACAATTAACAGTATAAAGAAGAAATTTGTTTAAAAATTTGATGGATCAAGATTGATTTGACTTTAATCTTTCGAATACTAAAATCAATGGATTTTTATTTCTCTTAAACTTTTATTTTCCAATTACTATTAAAATCGAATAAGTTAAAAATTTCTTCTGTTATTTATATTTGTTCATACGAGAGTTTCCGATTTTTAAATTGCTTCAATTAGGTAGAAACTTGACCTATCTAGGAATTTTTCAACTGGTAAAAAGCTCGGAAAGTGTAACTAGCGGTCTCTCCTCACGAATTTCCTTCCAAATTCCACTAACGAGCTACCACTAATCTCTAAGCGATATTACCGCAGTTGAAATTGTTGGTAGAATCAATTGAATCCTCGGTGCTTTTTTCCCAATCTCCCTTCTCTCTATTTCTCTCTTCTCACTGAACAGATCCAGGGTATTACAGATGTAATAATTGCTCTCGAGTAGAGTTGTGAAGCTTGGAATTCATCTCCTAGTCTGGAGAGTTGGAGATCCATCGATCGTTTCGATCTTCAAAGGATTATTATCGATAGATCGGAAACAGGAAGGTGGTCGCGATTCAGTTTACTTGATTTATAAAAACCCATCTAAAGCTTCCTACAAACGACTTTACTTAAGACCATTTGCGTCTGTTTTTTCCTCGGATCGTTTCTGCTACGTCTGACAGGAGACAGAATCTGTGAAATAATATTTCTCCCTCTTTTCCATTTCTTGTATCGCATTTTTAGTTAAAAAGTAAAGTAAAGCAAAGAGAATATCTTCCAGCGATAGCTACAAAATGCTTTCGAACGTAATTCTATATTATTTTGTTAATAAAAAATATGAGTAAAATGAATAATTGCCAGAAACGTTTCTATTTCCAATGTTCATTATTGAAGTAACAGATTTTCGTGAAAATCTGATACGTAATTGTTGGTATTAATTTTTTAATGGAAATCAGCGTGAGAATTTCACTGAATAATCGTCACTGTTTTTTGTATTGAGTTTATATTTTCTTATTTGGCCTCCCGTTATTCCGATTGAAAAGTAAACTGATCAGTTTATCGTAAGTAACCCATTGATAAAGTCTGGGAAAAATCAGCGATTACTGTGAAAATTTGTTTGGATTCCAATTTTGATGAATTGCTGACTGAATATTTTTCGACATATTCCAATGAACGAATTAGAACTTCCGTAAAACCGGAGGAAATAAATTTCTGCAATCTTGCACATGTAAACATGAAATTTCTGTAATTTGGGAAAACTTTCGCGGCAATGTTGGAAAAATTAATGCACCGAAAACTGTATAATACGCAATTGCAATATTATTCACTTTAACATGCGTAAAATCTTGATCCAATTTCAGATTTATTCAATTCAAAAGCTACGACTTTTTTTCTACATTAAAATGAAAGAGAAGTAACAAGGATGATGTTGCAAAACCAACCATTTCAGTGCTTTACTATATTGCTACCGAAACCCAATTTCACAACGTTTCAAACGAAAGCTATGTAAAACGTTACATGAATCGCACTGATTATTCTTTAATACGTTTTTATACCATTTCAACCATCAGTAATTATAGAAACAAATTCAGAACCCAAAGATTACAGTCACAGAGAAATACTCAAATTTACTTAACAATTACGAATTAAATTTTATTCCTAATATTCATATATATATGAATTTTGTATATATATATACAAAAATCCTTGTCTCGTCTTGCATTTTAATTTCGCTCCAATATTCGTCTAAAAATAATCTTCGAAAATTTGCAATTCGCGAGTAATGCAATTTATTTATCAAATATAATTAACATTGTATAAGATAAGTCACCAGTGTATCGTAGAATCGCAAACCGAATCTTTCAGAACCTTCACTAACATCTTCCTCCGACTTGAAGTTCTACATTTTTATTCGACCGATCTAGCGAGTTTGGCTGAAGCTCTACTTTACCAAACACAGTACGTGTACGAGGTCTCAATCCATCGAATTGGAACGCAATGGATATTTCATGGCGTGTGCGCTTAGAATGAGCTCGAATAACCCGCAATATCGTTCGATGAAGATCGCCGCCGGGGGTGAAATATTGTGGCGGAGTCATAATGCACTGCATTCTTCAACGTGGAACGCCTGAAGGCATTCGGAAGCACTGTGCTAGTAAAGTACTACGTGTCTTCGTTTCACCGTAATCCATGCACTAACCTGGAATCCTTGTCTATACCAGATATATAAGAAAAAAAAAGCATTTATACGCGTATCATTTTCCCAACGACCTCCTACCTCTCACAAATCAACGTCCTACAAATTGGAAACACGAGAATCGTGATGTATAACAACAATCTTAATAAGTCCTTTCTACATAATACA
This sequence comes from Trypoxylon attenuatum, assembly GCA_963989405.1. NCBI lineage: Eukaryota > Metazoa > Arthropoda > Insecta > Hymenoptera > Crabronidae > Trypoxylon > Trypoxylon attenuatum. The sequence continues at coordinate 10,023,453 of OZ022493.1, read as the reverse complement.
TATAATATAACATTTTAGTTTCTAGTTATTAATTTCTATATTATTGACTTATAATTGAAATTCAGTATCTAACATTTTGCACTGAGTTAAACTACTACTAATATGAATTTACCTAAGATAAAGATGCTTCATTTACCTAAAGTCTGATGTAACTTGTTTGTAGTTTTAGTACCAACAATAATATTATGAGGATTATCGATCCAGTCTTCTAGGCTTCTAGTTTACATCAACAACTTAACTCGAACCTATGTATTAACATGTATGAAGGTACGAGCAAGTTTCTATTGTGCAGAGTAATCTCTGAAAGCAGTGAAAAGTTTTGAAGAATCCTCTTCCTGTTCGAATCGTATTTCGTTCGAACTAACACCAGCATATATTTCAATAGAGAAATGTGGTTTTCGTGATTGAAGTGAGCAGCGAGTATTCGAGAGAATATTGAAAGGAACAAGTGAGCATAGCGAATTGAACAAGGAAGACTCGTTCGCAAGTGAGATCCTGTTTTGAGAATTAGGATACGGTTAATTGCGACGTGTATTTGTGAACTGTATTTTGGTGAGTGAAACGCATACAGTGTCGAGGATATCGATGCTTGTAAGATACTGTAGCACGTTGTCAGTTACTTAAAATTTCTCTTCTCCAAATCGATTATTTCCAATATGCCATTGCAAATTTCCAAGAAAGAAAATATTTGCAATAATTTCGAAAATGTATTTCTCGAAGACAAGGTAAGCTTTCAATTATCTTCTTTTGATTTTTCTTTCCGATGGGTCATTAATAAAACACTATGCTCTATGCTAATTCTCGAGAATGTAATGTTCTTTGGTGCGAACGATTTTGCGAGTGTTAATTTCGGTGTTAATTCTACGGTACGTCGATCTTTCTGCTTCAGATGTCTCCTAAGAAATATTGTACAACCAAAAATATAACGCTACGAAACGAAGTAAAAAGCAGAGTGAGTACTACGCTTGGAAAGTCTACTAATTAATATACTTTTTATTATTCATTCTTTTTAATATCCCAGGAAGCTAAAGAGAAAAATATACGAAAAGTGTATTCAAAGAATAATGAATTTCATCCGCAATTAGAGCCTTTGCTCAAAGAGAATTCCCGTAGATTTGTGGTTTTTCCCATACAATGGCCAGATATATGGAAAATGTACAAAAAAGCGGAAGCCTCCTTCTGGACTACGGAAGAAGTCGATCTTTCGAAGGTATAATAATTTCGCAATTAAAGAAATCTATTTTTCTCTCTGAAGAATTATACAGTTAATCGATTATGTTTAGGATGTTGCTCATTGGAACAAATTAACAGCCACCGAAAAACACTTTATATCACACGTGTTAGCATTTTTCGCTGCTTCTGACGGAATAGTTAACGAAAATCTGGTCGAACGATTCAGTCAAGAAGTACAAATAACAGAGGCTCGTTGTTTTTATGGATTTCAAGTGGCAATGGAAAATGTTCACTCCGAAATGTATTCGCTACTTATTGACACATACATATCTGACGCTAAAGAAAGGTACGCGTAGCATTCTTCTCTTCTTTACAATCTCTTTCTTCGTATCAAGTTCGCTAACAATTTAAAAAAAAAAAAAAATAATAAAAAATGATCCAGGGATTTTTTGTTTAATGCGATTGAAACCTTGCCATGTGTGACGAAGAAAGCAAAATGGGCACTCGATTGGATAAATCATAAAACTGCGTCATTTCCGGAAAGAGTAGTTGCTTTCGCAGCTGTCGAAGGAATATTTTTCAGTGGCAGCTTCGCAGCAATATTCTGGCTGAAGAAAAGAGGTCTCATGCCTGGATTAACATTCAGCAATGAGCTTATATCTCGAGATGAAGTTAGGATTCTTGCAAATATCGATATTCAATTACATTAATTTCATTTGAATACTTAATTAATTCTATTTTTCTTTATTTCACGTTTTGTCGTTTACTACAGGGACTACATTGTGAATTTGCTTGTCTCATGTTCAGTCATATCGTTCAAAAACCGTCTATTGAGCGAGTTGCAGCGATTATTGAGGATGCTGTGAAAATCGAAAAGGAATTTTTAACGGAAGCTTTACCGGTAGATATGATTGGCATGAATTGTAAACTTATGTGTCAATATATTGAATTTGTTGCTGATAGACTGTTAGCTGAACTTGGATGTCAAAAGGTAAGCGAGAAAAAAATGTAGAATATTACTCTCTCAGTTTGGAGAAGAAAAGTTTTTAACATTCTTTCAGATTTATAAATCTGAAAATCCATTCGATTTTATGGAACAAATCTCTTTGGAAGGAAAGACCAACTTCTTCGAGAAAAAAGTGGGAGAATATCAGAAATGGGGAGTCATGCAAGAGAAGGTGGAGACTAATTTTTCGCTGAACGCTGATTTTTGATTCAATTGACTAATTAATTCATTGACCAAAATTCTGACAATTCGTGACAAATTGTTAATATATTTTTAAACTTCAATTCCACTTTGAATATATTTTACTTTTGTTAAAAAGATTCCATGATAGAATTCACAACAGCTACGCGTTGCTGGTAAACGATAAAAATTCAGTGAGTTGCTATGAGAAAAATAAAATCGAGATATAGAGTATTTCGAAAAATTGAGTTTTAAAAATTCGACACTCTCCGTGGATGTAAATAAAGGAATCTAGCGATTTGTTTCATCAATAAAACCATAGCCAGAAAAATGTTCAAAAAGCAGAGAAACAATGCTAAAAGGATTTATTTGTCTCATTTGTTTGTAACAAATATTTGAAAAAATTGTAATGAAAAATATGAAAAAAAATCGCTTTTAATCAACATCCGGAGAAAATACTGACAATTTTAATAAACAGTCTCTGTATAATTGTGTATTCGTCGGATAAATAAAGCGATTCATTCCTATCATCTTTGTTAATTAACAATCTTTATTCCATTAATGTTTGACAAATGCAAATTGTTTTCCATCACAAAGATTTTATCGGAAGATTTTAAAAGAAATTGTATACGACAATAATCTAATTTTATTTTAACAAGATCTTAAATTCTCGTCCACGTTATTCGAAAGACAATATTCTACATGGTCTTTCCTGTGAACTTAATATCGGGCAAAGTACATGAGCTCTCCATAACTCGAGTAGGAGGAGATTTACTTGGAAAGTACCCTCGAGATTTGCTGGCGGCCGTGGATAACACAATTGTTTATGACCTGGCTGTTTAAACATTCAGAAAACTGTAGACAACTGTTTGCTGAAGCGACGAATACTCTACTTTAACGAGAAGAAAGCTCGACTGTTGAGGCAGCTCGCCAGCTGACGTGTTTACGAAAGGTAAAAATCTCGACAGATCGTCTTCCGAGAAAAACATGTAACAAAATAATAAACAATTGACTATAAAGAATTTATACAATAGAATCTAATATAATATAAAAACTTGTACAATATAGTAAAGAAATAATGAAATATATTTCAGTGAAAAATAGACTGTAATATTATGTACAAAAGATGATCCATAATAAATCTTAATTCTTCTAATCAGATTCTTTTAACAATCCCACACGTTCGTTTGCAACTTTGTTGTTCTACTTAGACTAACTAATTAGTCGTAAGATCTATCTACGAGAAGGAAATTGATAAAGATAGTAACAAGCAACGTGCAGCTTATACAAATAAATGTCAAAGTCGAGTTTCCAGCACATTTCCAGTACATGGAATTCGCTACTAGTGCTGCGTAATCGCATACGTGCAGAGAATAGAAACTTGCGTACTATCCGAAAGAGCTCTTATTAGAGTAAGATAAACAGACAACTTGATACGAAATGCAACGAATAGTACGAAGTTGGTGGAAATAATGTTGTACAAATATCGCATAATATTATGGAAACAACACTTATTCTAATTTTATCCCCTTAATTACAAATTTACTATTAAAAGGCCTGTTTCATCAAACTACATATTATCTTCAATTTATCAATTACTAAAAAAAAATTGTTTATAATTCATTCTCTTTTCCTAATTGGTCAATTGAAATTTATTTCACTTTCACTAAACCCAATTAACGAATCTAAGATTTCAGTTAATTCAGAAACAATAATGAAAGATTTTTCTCTTCGAATCGTTAGTTGACTTTTCAACAAAATAATGTAAATACGAAAGGGAATGATTCAAAAGCGACGTCAGTGCAATAAGTCACAAGTTCCTTTCTTTTGAAATTTTTCATGTAAATTGCAATTCTTCTCAAACAGGGGTATCCCTATCCATTACGTTGGCCGATAATCAAAGAAGCGGCGCAAGTGGCCACTTTTTCACAGTAAAGTGCCGAGCGCGACGCTTTGGTCAATAACCGGCACCGACGCGATAGTCGTGTCGCCTCTGTGGCCACGGCTTTTACACTTTGACGCGTTCGTCGAGCAGCGGACAAAGCCGACGAATTAGATTTCCTTAGATAGAATTTCGTTGGTCAAGTAGCGCTTCAACAGTCCTTTCGAGTGGTTCAGCGATCTTACAACCGCTTTTGGGTTACACCTAAAGCTCGTCTTTATACTTGTCTCTTCAATGTGGCTGTACAGTTTTCTCTTTTTTTTTCTTTCGCTTGAACTACGTCATTAGCGAAAGGCTTTTGTTAAAGCGACACACACAGGGTGTTCAAAAAATCATGCTACATCTGAAACAAAAATAATTCTTAACATAAAATTAATTGAAAGTATAAAATAAAGATATCTCATGTTCGATTTGATTTATAAAATAATCGAATTATTAAATTCATTTGGTATTTTATTGAATTTCGCAGAATTGTTATAGAGAATATTTTTAATAAGTGATGATTATTGTACTATTATTAAGGTATGTATAAGTGCGTAGTTGATGCTTATAGTTATGTTGGAAGTTGTAAACATCGCTGTTGCTAATAGCTCTTTATAAAAAGTATCATTGTTGGAGAAAAGTTACCCTAGTGCCAACGGAAGCTGGCTTATCGGTCATCCTATTGAAGAGAAGCTTTCAAAGGCTACTGTGAGAGCTATATAAACGCAGCTGTTACGTAGTACTTGATCGATTCTTTGCGCGGTACTTTTAATGTTTCCTCAAAGTATCGACCAAAGCTCAAGATGTTCTTGCAATATCTGCACCACAGTTCAATTGTGATCAACAAGTTCATTCCAAGAAGTTATACAAAATCATTTATAAATAATCCCATATACAATCTCCAAAATAACTCAAAAATAAACAATCTAAAATTCCTTCTACTATAAAGTATAAAAAAATGGCCAATCTTTCCAAAATATAGTTGAACCTTTGTCTTGAATTAAGTGGGAATAATTAAATTTGTAAGCAAAACTTGTTCTAGATCTTCATATACAGGGTGAGTCAGTGACCTTGCACCAAACTGAAACCACGTATTTTGGGGGTCAATAGAAGCCTAAAAGTCCCGGAACACAAAGTTGAAATCTCAACCCTTTCGGAATTACAGGGGGTTGAAATTTTAAGTTTTAAAAAATCATATCTTCCGACAGGATAATACTAGAGTCACGGGTCTTTTTCTAGAATGTGTGGGAGGGCCCAGGGTACCTGGAAAAAAATATAAACGACGTGAAAATTATTATTAAGCCACATTATTATTGATTTTCTCTAAACGGGCAAATTTCACGTTCATAGAAGAACTACAAGAAAATCAATAATAATGTGGCTTAATAATAATTTTCACATCGTTTCTATTTTTTTCCAGGTACCCTGGGCCCTCCCACACATTCTAGAAAAAGACCCGTGACTCTAGTATTATCCTGTCGGAAGATATGATTTTTTAAAACTTAAAATTTCAACCCCCTGTAATTCCGAAAGGGTTGAGATTTCAACTTTGTGTTCCGGGACTTTTAGGCTTCTATTGACCCCCAAAATACGTGGTTTCAGTTTGGTGCAAGGTCACTGACTCACCCTGTATGTTCCAGGTTGTTGAAACCCGAATAACAAGAGAAAAGGGAACCTCAAGCAAATCAACCCTTGGTAGAGAACAGTTTAGACAGTTATAGTAACAGATAGTGTCAAGTCTACTTACTGACTGCGACACAGACTCGCCAGAGTCCACTGTAAGTGACTTTGCTGTCGGGTTCCACGGAGGCGTTGGAAGAACTTTTCGGCAGTTTCTCTTCAGTGAGCAGCCACTCACCAGTACTAATCGCCACAGTGACCACAACTAGTGAGAGCATAGCAGAAAGACCAGAAGCAATGCCCAAACCACTACCTCCAGCTGTGTTAGCCTCACTGGCTCCTACTACTACACCACCCGCGGCCGCAGTCGAGCTACCCGGACCACCACCTCCGGGCCCCGAACTAGCCGCGCCGAGGCTCTCGCAGCACCAGCAGCAGCAAGACATCACCACCTGCCGCCCTCTTGTCATGGGGGCATCCCACCATCCACTGAACAATTTCACCTTTCTAACAGCCTCACACTCAAACACTTTATTATTTTTACCTGTTAAATAAATCACCAACCGTTCTTAACAATTTGAAATTAAGTTCGAAAAGATCTCAAAGGATTCTTGAATTAACAAGTCACGAAGAATCGGTTAATTATAATTTGTAGAATTGAATTGTGAAATCTTTTTACTTTAATAGATTTGGAGTTAATAAATTTGAGTGTCGTTGTTGTTACTGTTATATAATCAGTAGATCTAGTATGTTAGTTGTTGGAGATAGATTCGCCTCTTAATTATCCTTGTACTGAAAGTTGTTCTTCCACTGTAACGCTAATGAATCTTTATGGCAGCCCTCTGTTTAAGGCCACAAGTGAAGTTGGCAGACGATCTAGAGGAGCTTGTTGTGTTAATTGGGAAGGCTTACGGAAGCTTGACTGTGCTGATGAGGTTCTTATAGCAGTGGCAGTGACTCGTCTTTCGACGAGTTATAGTGTTAATACTTTTATTTAGAATTAACTGGATATTAGTATTCAATAAACTCCACTGTTGTTAGTAATTTTGTTAGTATTGGTTCATGATGATTTAGATGATCGAAGAAAACCAAATGTTAGTACACATCTTGGGGTTTAAATTCACAGTAGAAATTGGGTTTAATTAATTAAATTGTATTTTATTTATTTGAAACACGAGTACTAGTTTTACTTTCACGTGATTCTACACTAACAGGTTTCCACTTGTTGTTTCCTTCGAAAGCACGCCTCATCGAGTCGATGGTGTCTTCAATATCCTCGATGTCACAGAATCGATTTGAAATATAGTGCTCTTGAGACGAAGACTCGATGTTGAAGCAGCCAATTTTCTTTGATAACACTCTTCGAAAAACAATTATTCCACAGAATTTTCTTACAGAATTATAAGTTTAGGAATCTAAAATTAATAATATTCCTCTTAATTAGAATCTCTTCACTCGTAACGTCTTTAAGATTTAGCTTGGCTTCCAATTATTAATTCGAAGAGATTTATTCTTGAAGAAGAAAAATTTGTACAAAACAGTTAATTTAATTCGACTGCCATATTGAATTTATGGTGGCGAGTAATAATCGTAGAAATGATCCTTTTCATCCTGAGTGTTCCATGAGCATGAAGACAGATTGTCAACTGTGATTTATCGTTGCATTCATAATATGTAACAACTTAGTCCTTCAACATATTCTCGGCACAACTTTGCCACTGACTCGCAATGTCGAAAGTTTCTGCTATTACAAAGCTTTCTACGATTGTATTATGAATTCTCTGGCATCCTCGCTGATGTTATCTTCGACAATTTCCTTCAATGTTCAATTTGCATTGAGCAACTCATTGGCAGTCAATGTAGCAACAGAGATTTCGGTGTCTCGATATTTTCGGAAGTTTGACACTCTCGAATCTGCTTCTTGTAGTTTCAGATATTTTAGCAGGGAGGAATTTCCACCAGATTTAAACAGACATTTCACATATTAGCCGTTGGTTTCACAAAGTAGCAAGGATCCCTCGGTTAGTTTTACCGCATCCTGACCCAGCTGGCAGTCTAGAAGTTCGTAATTTGAACGAAGTTCGTCAGGTTGGCACCGCTTGCTCCTGCAACAGAAAGCATTCGCGACGACTAAGATTTATGAGTTACGTGTGACAAGGTATAGGACATATAACGTTTCGCGAATTTTCACTGCATTACCAACATTCATAAATCTCTCGAGACTGACAGTTGCATATAATTCAAGAATCGGAAAAAAATCGCTTTCTCCTCCTTTTTCGCGATTATAACGAACGTCTCGAGTGCACTCTGCGTAATATGACAGGTACAGTGCACCGGAGCGATTAGAATTGTGCGAATATTTCTTCCAGTCTGATCGTATTTTGAAAACCTACGTTATTCTGTTTTATCCTTCAAAGTGACACCTAAACACACAAATTCGTTTTCTAACTGTATTTATCAGCTGACAGGAAATTCGTTTGCAAATCTTCCAACGGTTATACAATAAATGAAAAAAAAAATAAAATATGCTTTAAATAAAATACGCTTTTGATAATTGGAAAATGAAGGATTTGTTTTACATTTATCTTAAGTAGAAGATGGTAAAATGTTGCAGAAATCCATGTTTGCAATTCGTACAACTGTAATGGGATTCTTAGTTTCAAGATCTCTTTTCATAAGTCACTAAAATTTGAATGAAACATGACTCAAGAAGATTGAGGAAACATCTTCCCAATTATACGAAGTTACAAGAGACGAGAGACTTTTCAAAAGTCAAAAGCATACGGAGTTCTTTACGTTCAGAAAGTAGTTATGCTCTCTTGATTTTGTTGATTCGACTGTGCTCGTAAGAGAACCCTCGCAGTTGCAAGCTTTACATTTACGAACCCGAAGTACCATCCGCAAAAGAAGGAGATAACGGGTTAAGAGGACACAGTCCTTATCCGGTCAACATTGAATTTGTCATATCTTACATTTCCTAAGTTTTATAACTCGAATCAATATTTATTAAAAACACAACAATAACAGTTTGCGCTAATAATAATATCTTCATTATATTATTGAATTTTGAAGATCACACACACGTATCTTGGTAAAAAGAATTTTTACTGTTACATTTTTCTAATCTCAAAATCTCTTGGATGGTTCGTATTGGATATTTGCACTCTGTATAAAAGATTTATTAGCAGGCAAAAAAAAACGCTCTTTTTGCGATAAGGTAATGCATCATAGAAACTGAACGAAGATATGAAAGAAGCACACCTTGGCAGAATCCAAAAGGATTACCTAGCCATAGCGTTTCGTTAATCCGCTAAAAGTAATTGAATCGAGGTTTGAAGTCACCAGTTAACTACGGACAGAAATTGAACTTTTAATCTAGGTCTGAGGTATAAATTCTATGGAGTTCCCATTGGCGTAATCCGTGAACTCGCTACGCTGAATCCTAGCTTCGAGGTGCTCCAAGAGGTCGTGACTTTTCATTGGGAATTACAGAGCACCTTCGGCAACCCCTGGCTCTTATCCTGCTGCGGGATTATCAGGTTGCCTGGTCCGTTCCGAATCGGCCTTAAGCGGATCCAGACAAAGACGCTTTATGGCAGCCAATATTCACCGAACTTTACACTCGACGTGGAATATTCTGCATCTGCTATGCTTCAACTATTGATAATAATCAGGGATGTCGCGTGAGAACCTTCGCGTCAAATACTTGATTATTAAGCAAATGAATTCAATTAAAATTCATAATTTTACTCTGTTATCGTAATTCAAATTGTATAAACAATCTAAATAATTTATATATTCTAAGATATTGTATTTGTTTGAGATTTATGATATAATTTTGAAACTATTTTAGATATAAATTTTCAGTCTGATGGTTAAAATATTCTCCATTAATTTATGAAATGTCTATATATAAGAAAAGTTGTTTCCATTGTTGAGTAACTATAGTTAGAAACACGTTTTGGATCACTTACGCGTGTATTTGTTTCTAAATCATTTTTTCAGCGAATTTGATGACGAGCCTGTTTCTAAAGTCAAAAATCGAAAGCTTTTTAAGGTTTTTGAAGCATCAACAGGTAGCATCTGACTACTCATGTTGCCACAACACCAAGAGTCTCTAAATGAAGAGCTCGGTCAACGAAGCAGCAAGCTCTAACCACAACAAAAATGACGAGAGGAACGCAAACACTACACAAGTCACTACCAGAAACCAGAAACCCAGTGTGCTTCAATTATTCTCTCCCATTTTAATGCGGTAACTTTAACCGAAGTTACTGTCACTACCAAATCTCGTGGTTTTTAAGCAGTTTGTCTCTTCATTTACGTAATTCAACATCATATAATTTAGTTAAACCTCTCCAATCGTGTTTTCTTTAATCTTTCAATTGAAAGGGTTCGATTGAATATAACTATTTATCTTCTTTTTTTTCAAATTTCAAATTTCATTACAGACTATAAAATATTTTTCACCCCACGTTTTCATAATGAAATCATGCATCGTTCTTTTTTTAAAAAAAAACAATAAAAGGTACAACTTGCTCACCCATGAATAAAATATAAATAGTTAATATTTCCAGTGCGATAATAAAATTATCGTCACTCGATGAAAACTGAAAATTGGTTTGGTGAATGCAATGCATTTTAGTAACTGGGAAACGTAGATTAAATGTAGGATCTGTTTGTCAATATCGTTAAAGGCTGGGCAGGCAGAGAATTATCGACACACTCGATTGCAAATTATTGAGCTGTCCGTCGAGTAAATTCTACTGAAGCATCCCAATTTCGCAAGCTCAATCATATTACGGGAACGGCCTACCTTCGCTTCGATCAGGCAATCGTAGCTCAACAGGTGATTAAAATATTAACGCGTTCCCATTCCTAAGTCTGCACCGCAAAAAAATAGCAATCAGTTTATTGAACCGAAATGGATCGGTGCGAATAAAAGGTGTTTGTGTTTGGAGAGAGAAACGTTAAAGTGTCGATACGTGTGTAGTCGTTTGATTTCCTGCTAATTGAATAGGCATAATGTAATTAATTATTTCATTTGGTTTATTAACTTGCTTGCTAATTAATAATAATAAAGTAGACACAGAAATGTGTCAACTTTAAATGCCCGTTGATTGCATTTCGACAATTTTAGTCAGTTTAATGTTTGCAGTGAAACTTAGTGCAATAAATATTAAAGATTGAAATTTTATTGCTTAAAACAGGATAGTTACAAATGCAACATGTTCTTTCTTTGTTTAAGATAATTGTTCGAGGATATAAAATCCTCTGGAACAGGATATAATTGTTATTATTTTTTATTTCGCTAATGAATTATTGTAGATAAGAAATTAGATAATAAGAAGATGATTGGAAATATTTGAAACATTATAGTTAACTGTGCTATCTGGGTGGATACGAGTAGTGGTTGAAAGATCATTGTTCAGGAAAATATGTCCTTCTATACTCAACTTGCTCCCAACTACTGCATACTACTCAAGTTTTGCGATCACTATAACAAATCACATTTATAGGAGAAAATTTCGAAGAATCTCATTCTTACATAAGAATCTCAAGAGCTATGCTTCAATAAGCCTGAAAGCCTTGTTGTTGGAGTTTGATGAAACTCTTGAAAAAGTTGTTTCTACTAACGGATATTTCGCTCGAGTTTCGTGTAACCTACTTCGACAAGAACATTTGGCCAGCGTGCAAGAAGCTTCGATGTCGTAATACGAAGTGTCATGGAAGGAAGTCAAAATCTTAATCCGTATTGCCCGTTATACAATGTATATGTCTGTACTTTGCAGAAATTGCAGTTGTGCCGGCCAAAATCATTATAAATGAATTATGAATGGTAATACAATAAAAAGCGATACTAATCAACAAATAGAGATACATCTTCGATAATCACGTCGAAATAAACCATTAATAATTCTATCTCGAACAGCATTTCGAATCCCAAAGTGATTAATCAACAGAAACCTTTATTTGTTACAAATATTATTGGAATTCAATATCAATCTCTCTCCTTTTTATTTGTATCTGTTATATGTATTTATTTGATTTGAATTCCGTCATTTATTAAGATTCATTTTTAATTGAATAATTTTAAGCTTTTACTCCAGAAACTTATTTACACATTGACTATTGTCGAATAAAAAAGATTTCGAGACAACTGTAGCTGAGTCATCGAGCTACTAAATTCTCGACCATCCATTGGATAATAACTTTTGTATACCCATCAAATCCAAATAAGCTGAGCTTCAACGAGATTTATCGGGGAAACATTTTCCAGGATGGTGGTGAACGCATGTATATATGCAACCGAGCACGTGTGTCCACAACACCAACAGACCTGACTTACGGGAAGCCATAAATAATTGTCGTGTCTCACGATAATTTGCGGCATTCTCTCTACCATGGAAGAATATCACGCGAGAACAAATGGGACACGTATCGCTGGTATTCTTCCTAAAACATGGGTAAGAAAATACCAATTAGTGGTTTTTGTACAAAAGGACATAGTCGTAGAATCGTATTCGAGAAGAAATGCGAATCGATTTACCAAGATTGTCTCTAAATGTTTCTTTTTCTACTCTCACTTTTTACAATGACATATAAACAATATACATATGTTGAAAGGATTTTGATTGTGTTACTCGAAGGTAAAAAGAAATTATCAAATTTCTAATTGAAATAAAACATTGAAAGATATTTAAGTATATGGATTTACTTTAATTCATTGAAAATGATTTTATTAGGAGGTTCGAAGAAGAATTTAGACTTACTGACAATCCTCCTCAACATAGTCGAACGTTTAAATCGAGTTGAATGAGATTTCACGAGTTAGCTAAGTTTACCGTTTCCTTTTTGGTGTAGTTCCCGAGGAAATAGGAGAAAAGGACGACAGTGGTGGTGGTATCAGATCTACGGATCGCATAACCAGGGTAGTAATACTCGGATGGATTGCAGAGAACACGAAACACTTAGGCGCGATAGCGCGTTGCACCAGTTTTCCGGGAGAAACTCTCGTGCAAATCGATTGGCACGCTTCGAGATGGAGGGAGAACACGTTGAAGAAGAAAAGAGAGAGAGAGAGAGAGAGAGAGAGAGAGAGAGAGAGATTGAGAGGGGTAAAGGAGAGGTTCGTTAATTACGGATAACGAAGCAACGATGCGGCAGAGTTGCACTGGTGAAATCCTATGGAGGCTGCTACTGCTCAGATTACCTCACTTCGTCTCTAATTCTAATTGATTTCCATCATTCGCCTTATACTTGGCATTAGCTTCGTACCTAAAATTCAAAACCCCCGATTCTCTTTAAACCAAAATTTAATCTTACAGTTTCTATTAATCTACCCTATTCGTGACCCAAATCTTAACAAATATTACCTATAAAAATGGTATAATTATTTCTTGCGAAACTCTTTTTCATTTCTCATTAAAGATTTTGTGCGTTATTCAATTGAGAGTTTTCTTAAAAGTCTCTGGAATTATCAATAATTACAATATAGAATAACAATATGTATTCTCAAAAATAATCAAATTTACTCTTGAATATCTTCGTTCATAGAATAAAGTTTGGCACTGATTTCTAAAATCGAATTATTTGAACTATTGCTAGTTTAGAATCATAGATCAGGGACTCGGTTTGTCATGGTTATTTGCGTTCTATTTCGGCTAGCGGAAATTGGTTCGATGGTTAATACCGATGATAATGAATTAATTGTTTTGATGCGTTTGATCAATTTATGGGGGCATTGACGTAACTCCGAATCGAATAGTGGCTAATCCTCAAATGTTGTTAACTACGCTATTAATCAAGTTCACTGACAATGTTCGATTTAATGCGTTTCTAAAGTAACAAAAAGAGAGGAATTTCGGTTTTAAAGCAATAAATTCTACTTCTCGTAAACAGTTATTCTTACCAATAACATTAATTAGACTATTTATTTCTATACGAGATGATATTTACTTGACATCGTGATAATTGTTTTAATATCAATCAACATATCGAATAATTATTACCGAAACCCTTCAGCATCAATATTTACACTTTCCTACACCGTTGGCTGTATTTATAATTATTAACAATTCTGGTGAAGGAAACTTGTTACTCTGTGCGTAAGAAAAAATGTTGTATTCAAATTCAATTTATATTTCTTTCGTTTATTTTTCCTTATGGTTGATTCTGCAATATCGATCTGTGCAAGAATATCGTAACGATGCACCATTGCAATTTGTCCATCGCCTCTTCGGCTCTCTTCGAGAGGAAATTAATAGGCTTAACGGTAGGGCCGTAGCACGTAAACGCGTCAATCAGGACTAATAGCGTTTGGTTTCCTCATTAATTCCGCGCAAACGAGGTACTTGACATCTTGCACGGAAATAATGATTTCTGATTCGATATTTGGTCCTTTAATACGCTTTCTTTGTTTTCAAGTAGTTTACTTGAAATTCTGAGAAAAATAGATCTGTATTCCCACTCTGATTTCATTGTGAGTATTCGACACTACTCATTGAATCTCAAGAAACGTATCATTCTTCAATTTGTTATTTTGTAACTTATGTAACATTCTTTAAGTACTGCAACATTTATGCAGGTTGATTAATTTTCGAATCAAAAACCTAAAGATTTCAAGTTAATTTTAGCTCGTTGATAATGTGTTTTAAATTTAGTTGAAAAATAGGGGAAAAATATTGCAAATTTCATTCCTATATATATTGCAACTATTCTCTCAGTGGAGAATATAATAATAGAGGGGGAAAAAATATCTAGCTAGAAAAAAGGGAGATTTTCAGGAATATCCTTTAGAGCACTTGGAAATGGGTCGCACAATAAATTGAAACTGAAGGGACAATCAAGTAACGGGAAGCGAAAATTCCGTGTTTCGCGAGGGAAGAACGGAAGTAAAGGGAAAAAGAGCAAAAAGGGTCGAGGATCCTCGTTGAGAGGGAGTAAAATGCGATAGGATGGGGAAGGAGAAAGGTTCGATGGAAGTCGCGATCAAAGATCGAATAGCAGACAAGAAGAAGGGGCAAAAGATCTTGAAGGAAAACCCTAAGTCGAAGGTTGGACCTTTCATCCACCTAGAAGCGGTACAACTTTAACATTCAAATTAAAGTTCTTCCCATCACATCTTCCTTCGCATGGGGTTGAAACAGCTTTCTTCTAGTTCTCTCACAGTTTCGTCTCGCTGCAAAATTCTCTTTGCAAACAGCCTTGAGGAACGGAACAATATTGATACCCTACGGATGTTGCTAGATCGAATACCTGGTGTGAAACTATGTGTTCACGTTTCAAGTTGAAATTGGGAGTCTCTTGTTTTTGGAGATTAAGGGATGAAAGAGAGACTGTACCGTGATGTATACTTTCCTAGGAGATTTATACTGATACGAACCGACAGGATGGATTACGTTTCGATTAAAGACTGATCATTCAACGGTATAATAGTCTTCTCCTCGTGTAAATGCGCAAAGCAATCGAGAGACCTTAATTATCTTTTTTAATAAAGTGGTAACTGAAAGTGGACGAGAATTTTTCATTATCCGAAGAGTTTACTGTAAAACGCTTCCAAAGGGAATATATTTAAATTATTGATCGGATTTTCAATGCTAATTTATATGAAAAGAGGTGATAAATATCTTTTGAAGACGATACTTGTTATAATGGTCAAAGAGTTTAATCGATATAAAATTGAAGATCACTAATTAATATATTCGAATTATGCTTCTGATAAGATTAATATTAATGTTGTTAGATAACGGTAATACATAATATATTACAGTGCATTAAAATCTCATATTGATCTTGAAATAATTAAATTATTATGATTAAACAGTTATTAAGCTCGATTAAACAGCGAATGAATAAACTTGGTCTTTCCCAGAGTTAACACGGCGCATCGAAACCATTGATTCTTCCAATGGAAACAGAATTTTCATGAAGCCACTCAATTTCCATTCTGTTAAAGAAAATTGCTTGCAAAAATCTCATCTACGGCTGACAATGAGCAGTTCAACGGGTTCAGTACGATGAAAACGAAAATTCGACGTCCATCAAAGAGTGTTCTTTGTTCTTATTAGTAGTAGAGGTAAATCACCGGTCGGACTATACAGGGTGTTAAATTACAACTAAACCTTAGTCGAAGAGAAAATTTTGTGGTTCAAAACAAAACCAGAATTGAGACTAAGAATTTGGTAAAAATTTCGTAAAATACGGTAAAAATAAAATATATAAAAAAACACCATTTTCAACCCATTTCTAAACATCAATATCTCATTGATAAAATATACTAGAATTAATCAATACATCACATTTTCAAGAGATAATTAATTATTGAAATATCGGTTTTCCCCAAATTGTCCTTTTGTATGTTTTTCTGACCTATAGAATCATCTGCAGAATTTATGACTAGTTATAACTTTACACCCAGTACTGTCCCGCGCCCTGCATTCATGCTCCAGGCTTTTAATTAATCGGATTACGCGCGGTGTCAGCGGAATTGATTTTTCCTAAAGGAAGATAAGAGCGGCCATTCCCTGCGTTGCTCCCTCCTACTCTTCCAGCGACTCCACCATCAACATTTAGCGTTCCGAGCACGCAAAATCAAGGAGCATTAGTTTTATTCGTCCTTAGCAATCGAATTTTTCTGATTTTCCAACCATTTGCACTCGAATATATCTGCCAGAAATATGCGGAAATATTTCGTCTTCCGATAATTCCCCCCCCCGCCACCCCCCCCCCCAAAAAAACAAAAAATAGTAAAAAATAGTGTAATAATTTGTATATAACACACATATTCACATTATCCTTTGAGTTGAATTTAAAAAATATTTGAAAAATCGCCTGACAAGATTCTTATCCCATTAGGATTAAAAGAGACTCTTCCAAAGAACAACTGACCGAGTTAAATTTCGAATTAGGAACGATGTTATTAAGAACGACAGCTCAACTTTTTCTACAGGTTGGAAAATGTAATTAGCAAAATATTATTGTCCTCGTGAAGTGAGCGTTTTCATTTTTATCTAAATGCTTTGATGTACCATTCCGAGGCGAAAGCTACTTTGATTTAAACTAAATTCGAGATTAATGCTCCCTCCAACGAGTCTTAAAAGGATCAACAAGGTATACGTATTTTAATGAGCGCAATTCTTCCACTGAATGTACCCTCCATTCTTCTCAGCAATTAAGGAAACTCTCGGATTGCAAATGTAACATTACGAAACTTGTTTGCAAAGCTTTTAATTTTAATTACAAACTGATTCTTTAGACTTAATTATTGTACAAAAAACGTTCAATGTTTCTTATTATAATTTCCTGCTTTACTACCATTTTCCTAAATTCATGTCATTATTCATTTTATTCGGTCAATGTTAATCCAAATTCTCGGTAAATGTGAACAAAAGAGACACGAGGTTTGGTGGAAAGTATTTAGTAAATAATGTGGATGAAGAGATCGATAATTAGAAGAATAATTTGTAAATTGGATTATTAACGTGAAAAGTATATTTCTTAAGATAGAATGTTGTAGTTGATAAACGGGGGGAACGTAAGAAAGGTCAGGTTTTCATAACCACTCTGCCAGACCACTAGGTACATCGTAGCCATAAATTGTTATTTTTATGATGCCGTAACTTAAATTATGCTTTAATTTTTCTCGCCCCAGCATCGTAAATGCTATCCTGGCGTGTATATTCCTGGCGTTTCTGATCTCGAGGGATACGGGTTTCGCGTAGGTACCTACACATTTTCCTCGTTTTAGTTAAAACTCTAACTTCCACCTAACCGAAGAGAACGTTCTAACTGTTAATAAATTAGGACTTATCTGTCATTGTCAACTGTTTTCCGTGAAATGCATTCAATGTTACACGAAGAAAGTACAATATTAATGATAATGTAGCATTAATTAAAACACTTATTGTTTCATATTGAATATCTAGAATTTTTTAAGTTCAGACTATCGAAATTTAAACAACTTTGTGTAAACAGTAATGAAACCACTTGAATGGATCGAAATCAGATTTCTAGTTTTTTATCTATATCCATCGTGTCTTGGTACTTTTAATTAATTACCCGTTATCCATTCTGGAGTCTGAATTAACGTGCTGCTATTCTAATGAGAATTCTAGACTTCGACAGTTACGTGTGTGTGTGTGTGTACCAAGTGTACGATATGACTGAAATGATACAATCTTCTTGGATTCCATTCGTAGTTGCTCATGCCTAAAGCATCGTCGCATCACAATTTCAATGCTACGGTGCATCGAGCCTCTCCAAGCGACACGACTTTCTTATGTGCTTCGCTGTAAAACCTCTGAGAGTGAGCGAAGCTGAGCTTGAACCGTTTCGATCAAAAATGCATACGATAAATTGCCGCGACACGAAGGGAATAAAATTCTTCCAGCAATATCACGAAATTTTATAACGATCCAGTACATTTAATAAGTTATTACAAAAACATCTGAGAAAATTTATTCGATATTTTAAATCAGATTAATCCAATTGTAAAATGTATATGAGAAATCTAGTGATTCAGTATAATAATTCTATTAAAATTAGATACATTAATAAAAATTCAATTCAACAGGTTCAATGATGGTTGATTTTATTTTATAATCCATGATAAGGATAAAAAAGTGTATTTGAAATTCATAATGAATTTAATAGATGGAATTTTCAATAGTTTATCGAACTTCAATTTGAAAGTTAATTAGACCCCTTGATTATCATTGGAACGTGAAGCTCCGTGTCTAAAAATGGAAAAAAAAAAGGGGGGAACCGCAGACGAAACTACGCGTAATAATCCGCCAATACAAGAGTCCGAGAACCCATTTGCCGTGGTTATATTCACCTCACGATCGCTTAATTGGCGAAGCGTCGTTTCACCTCTATATTGGACTTACTCGACTTACTTAGCCATTTGCCTTTTCCTTCATTTTTTCCCCTCTGAAAAATGTAGGGACCTCGGCACTTTGCCAAACGTTTATTTCGCGGTCAACCTTTTCATGAATCTTAACCACCGTTCTGCGGCGTTCGTCGACCATTAAAAACACTGTTCCATCATAACCAATTCCAATTAGAAGCTTAATCATACCTTTTCGAATACCTTGATCGTCGTAAACGCAAAAACGAGCTGTCCTTTACTGTAACACTACTCAAAATCTCGACAACGATAAGTATTAAAATATCTACAATTCATATTAATTATTTATATCTTATTTACGTTATATAATTCGATAAAAAATTATTTCAATCATCATCATTAAACGTATATTTGAATATTTAAGTGTAAAAAGTTAATGGAATTAATATAAATGACGTTTAATTTGTAAGTTAGATGGAGATTGTCTACTAAACATTAAACAATATTATATCAACTGGTGGAGGGGCCAATCGGTATGTTCAATAGTGCACCAATAATTTTAGAGTATAATAGCAATACTAAATATATTAGCCGTTATAAAGCCATTACTGTTCGACGATTATCGGAAATTTAATCCAGTTTGCTGATACAAGTTGCTAGCCATCCGTGATCGCTGCAGCACTCAACGCATTAGCCCTTAGGCAACACTGTTCGATTATTGCCGTTAATTAACCTAACCTAATACATGACGCGAAATAAACGATTTGTAATTCGCGCGAACTCTAAAATATCAAAATCATTCGGTTTCGTAAGAAAAAATCAACGAATACTTCAAACGAATGAAAAATAATTAAATAAAACAATGAATCATCTTGTCGAACTAATTATGAATTAAGAATTACCTAGAATTATTTATTTCCAGTTATTTTTACCAGCAATTAGAATTATTCGTTTAACATAATTTCAAGTTAACGATCGTTCCAGTGTTTTAAATTGAATCCCATGTTAATTGAAATTGAACCAAAGTTAAACTGGTTTTCAAAAATTAATAATAATGTTAAATTAGCAATAACATTAATATCTGTCGTTAAAACTGGTACAGGTTTAGTGTTAATTGATGGAGTACCCTATTCTGAAGTTCATCAGTCATATCAAGCTGACTGACTGAACTGACGATAAGTCAAACCCAGCTCTGAGAACCCTTCTAAAGTTTCGAAGTTCGCTCTGTCTCGGAAGATCTCGAGGACAGTGACAGGATAGACCTATGGCTGAAAGGGTAGTTCGCATTCAAGGGAGATTTCCGGCAAAGGATTCCTGTTCATGGCTTCAAGGTCAATTCCCTAGGGTCCTAGCATTCCTGTCATTCATAGTCTCTCACTCTCTTTTTCTCTCTCTTCTTCTCTCATCGAAGCAAAGAGATCGTTTCACCGCCAGGAAATCCACGGGGATCCTCGTCTAACGCCGGAAGAACCTATAGAAACTTTCTTTCGACGGACTCACTTAACGCTTAACCCTTTGCTGTCCCCTGTGTGCATGTTCGAGTCGGAAAAGGATTTCTTGAAAGAATTTTAAGAGAAATTTATTTTTAAAACGACTTGACTAAAAAGTTATTTCCTCTTTCTTTTATAATAAATTCGTGAAATTTTAGTTATTGTATTAATCCTATTGTTGTAACTTACAATTTTATTGTGATAAGATTGGAGTCTGTGACAGTTTGTCAATGAGAAATATATTACTTACAATATTCATTTTAAAGAGAATTCTATAATTTGAGGCATTTGAGTCGTTGGATAAATTTTAATATCTGATATTTTTCTCGACGTAATTAATTGGGATAATTGACAACTACTGGATTAGAAATCTAATTAAAACTAAGAACTATTTTATCATTGAAGTACTTTGTTCCATTTAAGGACGGAAGCTACTCTTCGAGTCTTTCTAATAATTCACTGCATTAACGAGTCGAGATATCAAAGCAAAGCCGAAAATAACGAGGGAAGTTAAGTAGCTGTGGATCCGCTACCGATGTAAACGATACCGAAGCACAAATAAAGGAAGTAGAAATTTACCTAGGAAAAAGTGCTGCCAATATATTTCATCTTTTTCGACGATAATTAAACTCATACTTCTCAATAATTCTAATAATTAATAATAACAATTATTATTATACCATTTAATTTTGAGAAAAATTGAGAAATATTTTTCAAGAACAGCTTCGGAAAAACTTTACAGTTCGAT
Source organism: Trypoxylon attenuatum (assembly GCA_963989405.1). Taxonomy (NCBI): domain Eukaryota; kingdom Metazoa; phylum Arthropoda; class Insecta; order Hymenoptera; family Crabronidae; genus Trypoxylon; species Trypoxylon attenuatum. The sequence goes on along the minus strand of OZ022493.1, from coordinate 10,002,462 downwards.
GGAAATATCAAAATTCCTGTTTTCGTAATTAGACTATAATTAGTTTGAAACCATATTAAGTTTAGTGAGAAATATCCCTAGTTCTTCATTTCGTTGGAAGAACATTGAAAGTTCATAAGCTGTATCAAGCAAAACCAATCTGAGTTAAGAGTTTAATGAGCAGATAATCAGCATCATCGACGTCTGATAATAATCACGTGCAACAGACGAAAAAAGTGAAATACATCGAGCATCGAGTGAATTGACTTTGATAAGTTGTACTCGAGCTATTGCTGTCACACGGATAAATTATGCTAAATAGATGCCTTTAGTCTCCTTGACAAGTTTCGATTAAGCTTGTTTCGCAAAGTCCAACAGTACGTATATTTGCATAGATGAGTCTGATCGCTAATATATGCTCATAAGTCAGTGTACAACTTATATCAAACTACATTAAATTTTCTAATTAGTTTTAGCGATAAGCTGCTCGATGGTAATATTGCAATTCAAAATCAAATATATTCAATATTTTTTTTACAAGTATCCACAAGTTACCACTAATTATCGAAAAAATATTTTTTCGAATCATTCCTGCAACGTATCAAATTCCCAGACGTACGTGACATTTTAAATAAATTCAACGAAATTTTTTACTAGGAAAAAAAATGCAGTATAATTATAGTTGGGAAATTTGATCAAGTTAGTTTATCAAGTTGTTATAACTGTGATTGAAAGTACGTTTCCCATATGTATTTTGTGGAAATAATTTGATGAATAACGTATTTGATGGTTGTAATTAGACTCTGTCAAATTTATAGGAAATTCGATATATCGTGACGTAGGTTTTGATTCGATTTCACAATTTACAGTTCGTTCATCTAATTACATTCAGTTAGCATACGTTAAGTTCATTAAAATTCTTGACATAAACCGTGAGACTACAGTATATAATTCTCATATATTGCGTTAAACAATCTATATCGACTATGATTTGCTCGTTAATTAAAAAGCAAAGAAAAAAAATTCACCTTTATCGTTTCACTTCCATGTTTTATCGTCCGCACAATCAAAAAAAATCAATTCCCATTATCGGCTTGTCTGTTGAATACTGTCGACTCTCTCTATACAATTAAAAAATACAATAACAAACACAAAGAAGTCCAGTCGAACTCGTTCTAGCAACAAAACACATAAATCATATATTATACATATAATAAGTTTCAGATATCATTTAATTATCAAATTGGAAACCAAAATTGAAATGAAAGATTGTTATGTATTAAATGATTAACAAATGGAAGAATCTTGGAACTGGGTGCTTCTTATGTAACTCGCAGACAGTTATTGTCTACTGTACCGTCACTAACATTTCTTCTTGATTGGCCCTGTTTGTCCGAACGGACCCACTCGACCCTTCTTGCAATCTCTGATCGTGAAATTAGGGCCGTTTCATGCCGCTCACCTTTTTTTCTCCTGTACGCGCGTTCCTGGAATGCGGAAAAGAATCCCACTAATTTCATGGTGTTCAGAAAATTCTTGAGTATCCTTCAAGCGCAAAAAAATTGCTGAATGTTTCTGGATAGTTTTTTCGTAATAACTATCGTTAACATTAAACGAGAACTGAAATTAATTAATATAAGGCACGTAAAGAAGACTAGAGACATTATTGTAAATTTAGAGTTATCTTGTGAAATTATATTTCATTTTCATCGACCACCATAAAATAACACTCAACCTAAAATCAAACGATTCCGGTGAAGCTTTGAATCAGGTGTATTTCCTTTCTCAGTGAAGTTTCATGCACGTCGAAACATTTATACAATTCCTACTTTCTTTGTGTCATTGTGAACACACAATTTTATCCTTTCGTTTATCAGAGTTTTTTTTTTCCACCATCGTTCGTTTCATTTGTTCATCGATAACGGTTCTGTAGCTCAATGTTGAATTGGCTTTCGAGCTGCTATTCTCGTTTTTTCGGTTTTGACGTATAACATATTGCAAATTGTGCGATCGATCGAAAAATCCTAGCAATTTTTAAATGGAGTGGATTTTGAGAATTTGAGGATAAGACATCGATGAGAGAAATATTTGTTCCCTTTGTCAATGGAATAACTGGTAACAATCTCGAGCAACATTTTAATATTTTCAATATAATACTGTCGTTAGTTTAGTTTAGATTTAGGAATCAGAGTTTTTTCACTTTTTATTCTTCTTCTGATATTTCCTGCTTTTTTCTGACATGAATTACTAAATAATAATATTAGTTCTTTAGATAACTTTTTCATACAATTTTAAGTAACCTATATTTATCTAATATTTCTTCAAACTCGAATCCATAAAATATTGTAGAAAATAGGACATTTAAGGGATTCTGAAGGAGAGAATAAAATTAATGTGATAATTGGGTCACTCGGTGGTAGAGGAAAAAGAAGGAGAAATAAAAAGTAATTCGAAGCTAACCAGTTCAAAAAGGTCTCTTAGAAGTTTGTAATAGTCACAATGCAAAGGAAACCCAAGTGCACTTGATGAATCATGAATTGTAAAGCTCGACTGTTTATATTCGAAGTACTAGCTACCCGTGACGGTAGTCGAAGATTTTAATAAATTGAAATTCAGTCACGAAACGGCATCAGATTCCACGATGCGTGAATTAAAATACTCCCATTCTGCTCGATTTCCTCGCGAAAGAGGTCTTCCGCCTGCTTGAACCGGAATCGAGCAAAACGGAAGTTGAAAGAAGAGTCGAAGCTATTTCAAAAAGAGAGAAAGAATTGTGAAACAATCAATTCACTGGTATTTTCTACTGTTTTCTACATTTCATTTCCAATTACTCATATTTCTTGTTAATAGTAATAATAGAAGAAAAATTCTATTCGGAAATATTATTTTCATTCAGTAGTGATTTAACCATTTTAAATATAAAATATACCTCTAAGAATTCTTAATTCGCAAAAACTACTCGAGATATAATATCTTAACTATAAAGCAACTCGATAACCCTTATTTATTGATCCAATTATAATGAGTATATTTTTGTGTCAAATAGAAGTGTATATTTCTCCAAAAGTGAAAGAATAATATTATATTTTGTTGCTGCCTTCCGCGTATATAGATTCGTTTACAATATCCATGTACATCGAATTATGTCAGAAATAACAGGTTTTGCACTGCAAACATTGTTAGGGGAATGCGCCAGAGGCATTTACATACCCGTTTTCATTTTGGCAAGCCGTACGCTTTGGCCGCTGCTACGAATGGAAATGAGCAGTATCAGACTCAAGCTCTCATATATCTGCATTCCATCATAAATTCGTGGAAATTCGGCTGTAGGACATCACTCGGTTTGTAAGCTTAATATTGGTGCATTTTCCTCCAATTTTAACACTGGCACTGGTTCGTCTCGTTGCATCGTGGAATGAACGGAAATTGTACTAGTATGAGAAAAATTATTCGTAAACCTACGTCGTCTCCACGGTGAGGATTAACGAATTTGAGCGTATCATTTTATGGTGAAAATTGTAATATTATAAAAAATGGAATTGGGAAAGACAGAAGTTAATTAACTTTTCATCCCATTGTAAAGAATTGAAACTTCACGTACGTAGTATACTAACGATAAGTATAACCAATACTTTTGATTAAACGTAGTTATAGAACGTAAATACAAATGTTGAATATAATTATTATTCGCACAATTCCCGTTGATCAAATAAATCATTGTCCTGCGTTCTATTATTCATTATCAATTACTGTTACTCACGTAATTAGCACTGACAAAATTAATGATACTGTCGATAAAACAAGGCGATAATGAATTTGATTGATTCTGAATGAATGCTGAATGCTATAATTAAAATTTACTGGTAAATCGATCAATATGAATCCTGAACTTTTTTCTTCTTATTAATAAATAATCGATATTTCTCATTAGACGTAGCGTATCATATAACACAGCGATCACGGAATATCTCGGCTCATTGGCAATAATCAAACAGTTGCTGAGATGAGAAAGTTTCTGCGAAGTTCGATATTGCAGAAGCTATGTGGTCATAGCTACTGATCAACTTTTTATAAGAAATTAGCTTGATCGAGTGTTCCTTGGGATCAAATCACAGGAATTTATTAATAAAATTTAGTGAAATTAAAAATTTAACAGTTAAAAGTGTTTTAGTATTTTATAATTATAATTGTGTAATTAATGATTTTAACCACAAGAACATATACATGTGTAAGTCAGAAATAAAGGCAGAAACAAAAGAAAAAAAGCGAAATTTTGCGATCTTCTACTGTAAGGGTTCACTTGAAAATTATAAAGAACGATTTCCTGTGACAGATAATTCACGTCGTTAATGACACAAAGCATATGAATTCTCATTGCAGAATAATGATCGAACTTCCGATCGAAACCTCCCCTCAACGCAGATAGAATTTATTGTATTAATAAAATAATGATGATGTTGAGAGAATTGACCGTTCGAAATTGGTTTCTACATTTAGAAAAATCTGGCTAAAGTTAAATAGAAATTGATCAAATAAAATACTGAGAAGTAAGAGAATTTTCGGGAAATTTGAAATATGATATAATATTTTCGAAAATATAACAAAAACACTGCGATTCCGTTTTTCACAGTTCATCGTTTTTGAAACGTAAATCGACGAACGGAGTGTTTCTGCAATATTCATGGAAAATATAACAAATACCGTGGTAAAAGCAACGAAAATGAAAAAGGATTTCAGTGGCGCCATAGTCCAATAGTAAACTCGAAATTTTAATTCGAACGAACGCATTGCGTAAACAAAATCGATGTTGGCAAATTGATCTAGAATCGTCCTATAAACTCTGCTCTATGTAACTTTAGTTACTGTCTGCATTTCTCTGTGATCAGTATAAACAGGTTCCGGGTAATATTCCCTGCTAACATCAATGTGAACTCTCCATCATACGCATACGGCATCAATACCTGCGATTTGTGTATCCATTCGCATTTCGGCAACCGGTATCGAGCAGAAGACTAATTTTGCATACACGAAACATCATAGGTGTACGTTGGATTAATAATTATGATGATAATGTATCCCAACATTACGAAAGATAAGGATAAATCGAAAATGTTATTCCTCGATTAATAGATTTATTTGCTTGCTCTAAAAGAAATATGGAAAATAATGTATGTTACAATACATATATAATATTTTATTGTAAGAGAAAAAACGAGTAAAAGATGATCTTGTCGCAAGGAAATATTATCTCGGAGAAAAATTCCAGCCACTTAAAGCATTCATGCGAGCATCATCAACACAGGAAGTCACGTAATAATTAAAAACTCAACTAATGCAAACTACCAGAGGCAAAGAAAGAAAGAGGGAAAGAAGAGACCCGCGAAGTATGTCACGCAGAGGGTACATCCGGTTTGAAAAGCTAAGGGATGTATAGGGAACGTTCTCGTGCTTTATGCAATACTGGCTTGTAAATTATTGTCTCGAATGTGTACCACCACAATTTACCATGGTTTTGTCATTGCTGCGGTATTTGCTTTGTACAAGGATTTTTTGAATCTCTGACCTGACCTGCTGAGTTTCTTTCTCGATTTTTACGGTTCACCCTTCCAATGTTGAATGCGACAAAGAATTGACTTGCAAGTGTAGTGGTGAAAAAGATGATTCTCTGTAAACGTTGCACATTGGGATGAAATGAAAAAGTTTGAATTTAATAATTTGATTGAATTCAAGTATGTTAAATTGTGTTTGATCAATGATCTGATATTAAGTATTACTTAAGTCGATGGAGTAAACGAAGATTCGACTGTTTGGTTGAGATTTAATTGTGAAATGGAATTGCTTGAGAAATAAGTTTTGGAAGAAGTCAATATTGAAATGATGAATATTAAAATTGGGAACTTTTTAAGAATTATTCATTCTCGATGATTAAAAAGTTTAGGAAATATTCTAATGTTATCATAAAATTATTTCAAACTTGTAAAATTTCTTTAGATCAGTCTAAAAACTTTGTACTAAAAATATTTTGATTTTGCTTGACAGCATTGTTAAGTATTCATTAGTTTATTTCGCACACTGCTTGTGTTGAATTACGAGCTGCAGTTTTCTTTGCTACTTTGAATTTAAACTATTTTCTCAAAATACTCGTCTTAGCACACGGTATTGTCTCACAAAACTCATCTCGCAGGACATTTATAGAACAAGTAACGAGACCATTGTCGCAAATGTAAATTTGATTCGAAACCATTATTAGCCTAAGAGCTTGAAACTAAATACTCTCCACTAAAAATTGCGAACAAGAAGAGCAAGCTATTTTAGTGCCAATTAAATTCCTGTTAAATATATTAGCTCGTTACTATGAAATATTCCATTTTATACACAAAACTGAAATTAAGAAGCTTTTAACATGTTACAAAAATGGTATACAATGTAAAATTCAATATCAAGGAAGATTTTTCTCTAAAACTCTTTTTTTTTCTCTAATTTCTTACATAATTAAATTATTTAATTACCTAAAAAAAAAATTAATTGTACTAAGTAAATTATAATACTACTTTCTTAGAAAGAAAACAAGTCTGTTGATCTTAACGTACGATTCCACTTATAGAAACAATAATAAAGACAGTATAACATTTGGAATCGTGAGTTATAAACAGCCGGACAGCGATAATTCTTTGGAATTGCTGTCGACACAACAATTTCACCGGGACATTACTCGAACGAACAGATTCCACCGATGTTTTACCGTGTTTCCTTTTCCGTGAACCGGGACAAAGAAGCAGAAATTTTCCGGAAACTCGAGTGCACGACAGTTGAAAGCAGCTGTCACAATTTATTGGTTGCCTATCCAGGGTCTAGTATTTTCCGTGAAATGTTTCACAACGAAACGTGAAAGAAAGGTGCTGCACATCTGGTAGCGTGAAGTCAGAGAGCAAAAGGACTGCCAGGTTTTTTTCATTAGCCAATTGCATGGTGTTTACATGCTGGCCGGCGTTCCCAACGAGTCTAGCCAATGAGTTCTCCCGGCGCAGCCGATGCAATGAGGAGGAAAATTAGGAAGGAAATTTCGTTCGACTTAAATACATCCCAATGAAACCTATATAGCTAGATCCTAAATAAGAAAATAAGAAAATGCTCCATGTAGATTGGAATTGTAGAATCCTAAAGAAATTTATTACTTTTGGAAAAACGATTAAAATAATCCAATTATATTATAAATTCGATTCGAAAGTTTTTACCAATAATTTACCAATTATCTTACATTGATTTACCATTTGTTTATGTATAAGAATCGTTCTAATATTATTTGAATCCTATGGCAAATTTAAAAATCTCAATATAATTTGCAAAAATCAATATATATACAGGGTGAGTCAGTGACCTTGCACCAAACTGAAACCACGTATTTTGGGGGTCAATAGAAGTCTAAAAGTCCCGGAACACAAAGTTGAAATCTCAACCCTTTCGGAATTACAGGGGGTTGAAATTTTAAGTTTTAAAAAATCATATCTTCCGACAGGATAATACTAGAGTCACGGGTCTTTTTCTAGAATGTGTGGGAGGGCCCAGGGTACCTGGAAAAAATATAAACGATGTGAAAATTATTATTAAGCCACATTATTATTGATTTTCTTGTAGTTCTTCTATGAACGTGAAATTTGCCCGTTTAGAGAAAATCAATAATAATGTGGCTTAATAATAATTTTCACGTCGTTTATATTTTTTTCCAGGTACCTCGGGCCCTCCCACACATTCTAGAAAAAGACCCGTGACTCTAGTATTATCCTGTCGGAAGATATGATTTTTTAAAACTTAAAATTTCAACCCCCTGTAATTCCGAAAGGGTTGAGATTTCAACTTTGTGTTCCGGGACTTTTAGGCTTCTATTGACCCCCAAAATACGTGGTTTCAGTTTGGTGCAAGGTCACTGACTCACCCTGTATATGTAATGCTTCCTTCTAATTTTCCAATATTATAATATTTAAGAGTGAAAAATGACGGGAGTATTTTTTCAGTGGGTCATTTGAAAATGTGAAATGAATGAATTTTCCAGTATTGCCCGATCCTTCGGCGCATACAACGCGTGGGAAGATTGTTTGTCGGATGCATCCGTTTTTATCGTTCAGTCAAAGAGAAAAAGCGACAGCCACGAAATACGGATGAGGTGCAGTGCGACAGCGCCTATCGAAAAGCCATTAGTGGTCCCAAGTCGAATAAAAGCGACCCAGGAGAAACAGTGGAATGTGGCGCACCGCTTGGCCGACGATCCACTGGTGGAAAAAAACTGCTGATCTACGGGAAACAATGCCGATCCGACTGTGACCACCACTACCATCCTGTATCGATTACGCGGCACCCTGGAAAATGCTAGACTTTGTATCCGTGATTGGCCTTCTTTCGGTTTCCTACGATTGTCCTGCGATTTCTCCATGTACAATTCTGTTTCTTTTTTTCGTCTAGCCGTCTAGCCATTTCAATGGTGTCTCACACAGAAACCATGTATGTACGTACCGTGTCCTCCTCAGTAGCTATTAAAAGAGCATTAGTATACTCGGAAGGAATTCGAGAGAAATTACTTCAAGCTTCGCGATATAAAAAATACAATTCTTTTTACTATAAACTGCTAATAAAAGAATAAAGAATATTGCAAACTACTAATCCGAAGGAAAATGATTTTTCATCATTTTTGAAAGATAAAAATGTCTACTGTATTCTAGCGTGAATTAAAATACAGGAAAATTGTACATTTTACAAAAGTGTATTATATTTCGTTTCGTTATGTCCCATTTCTCCGATCTCATGCCTCACATTTTTGGAGCATAAAATATGCTAACGCAAAATGCTTGAAAAAGATAACTATAAACGTGATTTATTCTGGGAATATTTTTAATAATTAACATCTTTTTCTCATGTTTCTTCATTGTTCTTATTTTGTTACTTATTCCTTGTTTCTAATATAAGTTTCTAAAAGAAATTTAGGGTTCTAGTTTTCCAAGATTACTTAATAACTAAACTGTTAGATTGAGCTTCGAATAAAGCAACGATATTACTTTTATACTTTACAAAAGCATCGTAACGCTCCTCCGGATTTCATCGGGTTTAAAAACTTCCAACCCTTTGTTACGTCTACTTGGTTTCTCCGCTTACAATATTATGTATTTTCAAAGAACAAAAGTCGAGAACATACGATTCCTCTTGAATTATATCAATGCGATAATCCTATTCCTGATGAATTTCACAATAAATTTCAAGCACGTTCGTCATTATCGTTTCCTTGATAGGACAGATTTCAATGAATTTTAATGCGAAAAAGTATGCGATTAATTTCAATACCCCGATTAAAATGGTTATTGGTATCAGATTAAATTGGGATAATTTCAAGGAGATTCTAAAGAGAAATGCAACGAAAATAATTTCAACAAATAATTTTATCATCGAATTTCCTTATTGACATTACAAACAAATTACAGACAAATTACTATTAAATTCCATCACGAAAATCATGGATTAAAATATGAATCCCGAAAAAAAAGGAATATTTGGAATATCTCGATAGATTATTAGCAGAGCGATTGAACGAAAAAGTTTCTTTTTCGTGTATCAACTAGGCAGAGTGATTTTAAGGTTCTCCTTTCAATTATAATTCCGAGGATTAGCGGGCAGACTCGCCAAAGAACCAACCTTCGCTGACACTGATTTCGCCTTCAGTAAATAATACCACTGATTAGAGGAAAGAGACGCAGTGGGAGATTCAGAAAAGGAGAATTCGATATGCACAGATCCACCAGTGAATCGGGAAGGGTGAGATGATTCTCTTTGCTCCCTAATGGAGTTCAGACTCGATTAATGGCTACACTGACGCTGCCAAGACTCGCTTCGCCATCTCGTAATATTCTCCCGTCAGTTTTACCTCGAAATCAAGAATCCAAGAAACTCATAATTTTCCAACCAAACTTTCAACAATTTCTCCCTGAGAATTTTACCATTTTGGAAACTAAGAAAATGTATTAGCCAAAAAAAAAATTCCACAGTTTAATATAATACTTTATCAAAGTTAATTCACTTGAACGAAGTTTCAGTTTTCTTTCTCACAGTCTCTTAATAAATGTATTTCAAACTTTAAACTTGTTTTTCTCATTTTCTGGTGAAATTGGTTCGTAAGAAAAATACAGTTTTACTAGTTGACAGTTTGACAAGTAAAAAGTGATTTGGGAAATATTCGATCATCTTTTTTTCAGGCGACACGTTGAACTAATTCCTTAATTAATTCCACTAAATCAAATTACTGAAGTGTGATGAAGCCGCAGACACGACTGGAACCGGCTACTCGAAGGCTGGACCTTTTCTGGTTGGCACAAAGTGTCGAGAAACTTTCTAACAAGAAGCTACGCTTTTAATTGGGCCGCGAAACTACGAGAGAGTAAATACCTTTGCGGTGGTGAGTCGGACCGTTTTCTACTGAAAAGAACAGACCTTTTGTCCTTCCACTTAGGATAGTACTCGTGAACATGTACATAAATAGGATATCGAACCTTTTCACCGAGGAACATTAAAAATATACCAATAATTCAATTTTCTGAAAGAAACAAAATAAATTATATAATTTTCTGAAAAGAATTCTACATATCGTAATTATACTTGGAAAATAATAAAACTGAAAATACACAATTTATAAAAATATGAATATTTCTTTAATCTTCTTGTTCTTTGATATTTGAAATCGATTGTTTTTTCTTTTTTCTAGGATTTTAATCCTATGGAATTCAGAATCGCAGTCAAAGTAAACGCAAAGTTAATCACTTTTAAAATATTCATTAAATTGGAAGTTATCGTTAGTCAGTTTTTTCGCGATAATATCAGTTATTATATTCATAATCCACGAACGCGACGCTTAAAAACTTGGCGCTACAGTAAGCTTCTGAATCGCGAGTGCTGAAAACAAAGAACCAGCAGTTTATCATAATTAAAAACGAAAAGAGTGGCGCTTCTCTCCTGCTTAAGAAGATAAGCGCTTCTCTTCTCTTATCGCAAAAGTCTTTAGGAGGCAACACCTTTGTTAAACTGCACCTGCCAAAGTGACGAGCCTGACAATACACGACATTAAAGAAACTCTGCTGATATGATACTATACCCTCAGAAAAAAAATTCTTATCTTACACTTTCTCGATGCTCTTTTTAAGTTTCGACAAAAGTTTTACCTTGAGCAAAAATAAAACTGATATACTGTTTTAGATAATTTTCCAAATTAACAGATCTCCTTCTTCTGCAACTTAACAAATATAATATATAAGATATATTTACAATAATATACTGTAACTATTATTAAAACCACATATTATTGGCAAATTATTTAAAGATATATATATATATATATATCAATGTTAAATTCTCTTTGAATATTTGCAAAAGCTTAAATAGTTTAAAGAGAAAAATTAAGCAACTATAAAAGCTCTCTTTCTATTCATACGATTCTTACCCTTTAACACCACGAAATTCTCGCCTCAGCAGGTAGTTTAACACGAGTGAACCAGCAGGAATCTAATAAAAACGAAGATGCTCGTCTGTCGTACATTAATCCTTCGAGTAAAACCACCTAATTCTCCACTGCGAATTAGTGGTGTCCACAGAAGTTTATCGCCCGAAGAACAAAGAGAACTGTATTACGATTAGATCCTGTTATTTCAAGAGCAATATAAGATTCGTAGAGTCTAGCAAAGATTTACGAGCTAGCTCAATAAAGTATTGTTACGATTTTAATGAAAAGCCAGCTTTGTTCTATCTTTCATCGTTTTACGGAGCTTTTTCAGGACGAAAAGTCAACGTGGCTCCTTTACTGTTAATCGATATCTTGGAAATTAATTGGCGACTCATTCAACAGTTTCGCTTCTTTTGTAAATAGTTTCCTTTGGACGATATAAGTGCGCGGATATTAATCGCCGATGAAAGTAATTCGGTTCTATTGAGTAAACGACCAGGGAGAAACAATGAATAATGAGAGTCTGTCATCAGAAAAGTTGCAATGGAATTTTATAGTAACGCGTTTCGAGAGAATGATACAATAAAATGATTCTATTCTGATTAACACGTTCATGGGAATATATTTAATTTAGATAATTATTTTAGTGAAATAAATATCTCAAATGTATTCAAATTTTTTAAATCGAAAATACGTGAATATAAGTGGGCGATGTTTGAACACGTACAAGAAGACTATTATAAAGTCAAACTGAAGTTAACTTAAAAGCAAAATTCTATTAGACACACGTTTAAATAAACATCGTGTGCACGAGGTCTCTTAGTACTAAGTGGTAGCAGGGGCTTTAGCTTCCGACAGCTCGGAAGATTCGGAGTGGGGGAATTTCTCGAAAAGCTTCTAGGAATAGGATTAACACGTGCTTCATAATATTTATATATCACACACTTCATATAACGTACTGTACATATATGACATACGTACTTGCAACTGTCATTTTGTTTTTGTGTCTTGAATGCAAATTGAATAATATAAAATGCTAAGTTCTGCTAAAAACCATATTTCGTGTTATATTCTGATATTAAAAATTCTGTATTAAGCTCATGAACAAATTTGGGAATATAAATCACTCGAAAATGCTTAATCAATAGCTGTGGAATTTATTGAAATTTTAAATCTGTGGAATCTCCCATCTTCAGCAAACAGTCCTGAAAGACCTAATTACAAGTTCAGACGAATTTTAGCTTCCGGGATATCCAATTCCGATCACTCTTCACTAACGATCGGAATTTCTGGTTTGATAAAAAGATTGGCTTAATTGATGCACTGGTTACCATCTAGGCCACCGATGATTGACACATGCATATTGTACGAAGTTAACATCCTTCGTGAAATTATCTGGAATATTCGATAGGATTCAATAATTACTAGTATACGTTACACTCCTATATTACAATATTATTGATTAACAAGTGCACTATTATCAACTTATGCTCAAAAACTGTTCAAATCACCAAAGTTCCAAATTTATTTTTTCCGTTTCTTTACATTCAAACTGAATCAAACCATCTGAATAAAAATGATATTTCGATGTAAAGATAATTAGTATGAATCGCAGATTAATTATTTATATAAATTGGACATTGAGTATTTTTTGATAGTGTCACAAAACAAAAGAGGAGATAAAGAAAAAGAAGAAAAAGAAGAAAAAGAAGGAAAAGATACGCATTGAGTATTTTACGACCAAATCAAATTCCCTAGCAAATCAATTACCATAGTCCATCAATGGCGTCGATTGCTGCTAATTATTCCTCTTTTTCCCAGCACACGCAACAAGAACAGTCCTCGAAATCGTTTATGCGGCAGAATTTCCGAGTACCTTTTTGTTCTGGGTGCAGTTCTTGCGCACTGCAGTGGCAATTAAATCGGTGGTGCACAAGCTGACCCACGCTGAATATAAGCGGGAAAAGTGCAAGATGGTATTAACCATGCGGCCATGCACAAAAAAGTGCGGTCAACTGTCACTAATTTCATTTGTACTAGAAACGAATTCCTCACCGCTTCTCGCAATACTCATTTCTAATTTTGGGGTTCGAGCTTAACGAAGCATGATTCTGTGTACCAAAGAAGCTTAATTTCATCAATTTCTAATTATCGTTATTATTCTTCGCTTACCACGTAGAGCATAATAATAATAAATCAATCATAAAACTCTTAAAATTCACCTTTTACCATTTTCATTCAAACCGGTTCAAACCAGTTCAAACCAGTTCAAACGAGATCAAACCATTGCTATCTACAAATAGCGAATAAATAATTTCTCCATTATCACTTGGTATCAATAAAAAAAAAGTCTCCGATCATGTGCAATTAAATCAAACGGGGCATTTATCGCTGGAGCAACACGTCAATCGCAATATCGTTCAATTAAGCAAACCAGGAATGGCAACTGTAAACCACACAGCACAAACAGAATTTATTTGACGCGCAAAGAGAATTATAGCTGCCTTTCCAACGCTCCATGCTCGGTAGTAGTTGCAACAGCAATGGGTCTTAATGTCGACGTTTAAAAGAGCATTTGGTGAGGGTGGAAGAGACGAAAAGAGAAAGAGAATTTTGTAATTTCCTCCTCCGAGCTTGGATGGCACTTTCCAAGTACCAACTGCTAGGTTTTTGACCGGCTGAAAATTGGCACCCTTCGAAGCCAGCTTGTTTTTAATCGGGAAATCAATGGTACTTGACGATAGAGTTCGTATCACGCTCGCTTGTTAATTAGTCTATGAAGCTTCTCGCGAAATTGCTGTTCGAATTCACAATGCAGGTTGAAAATTACATGCAGACCATCATTGTAAATATATTATGTCAATTATGAGCTTTTGGAAATACAAATCTGTCATTTAGAATTCTAATCTGTGGAATATTAATCAATTAACTGTTAAACTGTTTCAAATAATCTCAAATATTCTACGAACAGAAAAATTCAAAAATTATGCTACACGAGGTAATAATGCTGGAAATTTGATTTACCAGTGGGAATTAATTAATTAGTAGTCTCATGTTATATTGGTAAACACTATACTGTCAGGAATCGTGTCGCAACATTTTATACTTGTGTTTTAGTTTTCCTTCCAGATGGAACCAATTTTTATTCTAACTAACTTGTGCATTGAAAATTCGTATATAATTATCAGTTCACGCTTCACTCGTATCAAATGTAACTAAATATCTATCGAATTGTGTCAGTTACATTAGATTTATGTTCAACAGGAACAGAACACGTCTTTCCATAGTATTCAATATTCGGTAAACAAAATAATGAAATAATAAATTTTGCATGCCAAAATTGTAATCTGCTATAACAATAAAACGAAACAAACGAAGCAGAAAACCGTTGCTTTTTGCCGGTATTTAATTGGAATTGAAAACAATAAAACCAGTGTATACATATTAACATTGTTTCTGTTTTTATTCGTATATATATTTAATCTCTGATAGGAAATAACTATGTAAACATATTCTCAATACTATTGTAATTTGCAGCTTCAATTGTATGCAATAGGGTTTTAATATATTTAAATTCGAGTAGTTTAAACAATGTCATTATTTGAAATTCAAGACCAACAAATTGTTATAAATAACAGAATCAGCATAATCAATAATAAATCTTTGTTAGCAACCAGTAATTAATAATACAATATCATTTCATTCATTCCGTCACACGTACTCATTCTTACAATTAAAGTTACACCCCATTTCGCAGAATACAATCAAGATACTACGATTCCAACAATTTAAGAGAAATTTTACATTTTACAGTATCTCACTAATTTCCATTGGATCCTAATTCACCAAGAGTCATTTTAAATGATCTTGGAATTTATCTTTTACGGTGTGCAAGGTTCACCAAAGAAATTCATTTCACCCATAATCGTCTCTTAAGCATATCGACCAGCTACGAAGTCGATACGTAGCCCCAGAGGAGCTTACACACTGCATTAAAGCTCGATTGTGTCGTGAACAATTCCCCTTTCTGTTCGTCAAACGCACTCGACTCGACAAAACGTTCGCGCACGTTTTTCTCTCCCGTCAGTACTGTTCAGATGGATAGGAATTGTGGGGGTAGGGCTTCGTAAAAACAATCACGAATTATTTTGGTCAAGAGAGCGTATAGCGGTTGGCGCATATGCGCTGCTTTCATCGGAAATAATTGTTTACTGTCCACTATTTGCACTGGGATCGATACGCAATACATTTTCCCTTCTCGATTTGTTGATTTTTTACTCTCGAAAGTCAGAGTGAATCTGAATGACACACGAAGCTCTGATGACAATCTATTATTCGACCCTAGCGTTTTCGATTCACGTTTTTATTTTTTTTCCCCTCTTTTTGTGGCTTATCTTGCCCGTAAAATTGATATTTCCGTCCGAGGTGTCAATATCTTTCGGATTATCTATATACGAGGTGACGATGTTCATTCGAAATTCTTTTTTAAATAAATCTCACGTTTAAGTTTTACTCAATTGAATTATTTGTTCAGAAGAAATTAGAAAATCATAGATCTAGATCTATACTAATTTGTTGATTGATTATTATTATTTCAATGGTTTTGTTATAGGAGACTTGAATTGAAAATTGAGCAAAAGATTTTCGATATAATGATTTTGCTTGGAATCTTGAACAGCTGTTAGGAAATGTTACCAAATGATCAAAATTGAAACAAGGCACTTCTCATAAGGGAGGATTCAATCGTTATACTCTACTACGATGAACTTTGGAATCTATTTCCTCCTAGGGCACGGCTGTTTGCATACTGCTGCGAAATAAGAAAACTTTCCCTATCCTCAGTCTTCACCAAGCAAATTTTATCTGTTTATCAAAATATCGAACTCTTGCAACTTGCAATCTCTTAGTTATTAAAATAACAATACACAATTCAAAGATAGAAGACTAGTTTTTTTACAAGGAATAAAACACATTTAAATTTAAATTTGCAAGAAACAAAATTCGATTTGAGAGAAAGAATCCTAATTGACAGATGATTTGAAAGTATTAGAATTTAATGCGACAAGGTGCGAAAAGCTGAAGACACGAGGAAGCTCGTAAATGAGATCCGGTCAGTCCAACTCTGACAAGTTTCACTGACGATAATATCGAAGTAATCCCGATTGAAGTATCTTGAGGAAAATCCATTTGCAGTATATCACAGGTGTCGCGTATCACGTGAAAATTATCGGAGTCACCGAGCTTGATTTACAGCGTCTCAAGGGTAATATGGTTCTCGGAAAACCGTGCAAGACAATGCTGTAATATGCAGCAGTATCAAAGGTGCCACTGACAACGGATCCTTTTACACTGACTATTTCAAGCACAGCAGAAATTTGTTCGGCAAATTATAATATACTTAAAACATGATTAATTAATTAATTGAAAATATTACTTTCAATAAAGCACTTGTATTTGAAGGTTTTTCATTGAATACTTGGTAATTCGTTTTGATTATGGAATTCAATTTTATGTAAACCTTTTATAAGTGCAGAGTTCAGTAATTAGTAATTAGTAATTTTAAAAGATTTATCTTAATTGTGATAAATTCTTTCGATTTTGAGAATTAAATTGACTTTGTAGAATCCTTCAATATTGTTAACTACTTTGGCATTTAGTCGTGTAAAACTGCAAAAAAAGATCATAAATTGTATTCCGTAAGATTCGTATTTCAATTAATCGATTGGATTTAGTTTCCGTCTTGAAAAATAGCCCAATATGCTATAAATTTAGCCCCTGTTTTTTCGAACCACTTTGTATGCGAAAAATATTGATTTTTACCGTGCTCTAAAAACATTTCTCATACTTCACTTACGCTCTGTATCGAAATTCCATAAAAGCCTAGAAACAAAAGAAATTGAATTTTAATATCGACATTGTCTTCCAATTCCTTCTCGCAATTGTTGAATTTACACTGTAACACGTTCCGCTCAGCCCCATTTTTACCAAAAAAAAAAAAAAAATATATTACATTTAATACTTACATTTATCCACTAAAATATTCATTCGTGTGACACTGTTTAAGCTTATTAAATAAAAGAATCCTAAAATCTCAAATCTGATATTACTAATTTAATTTTAAACAATTTTAAAGAAGCTAAAATATATCAGCTACTATTTTCAACACGAAAGAAACATTTGCACAATCTGTGTTTAGTTTCAACACAGCTACAAAGTTGTTAATGTTGATCACTGTAATACAGAATTATACGGGTACTCTGAAATCTAAAAATCGCTGACAGTGGTGCAATGTTATACTTGAAAACTAATCTGCTAATTAGCAGTGATAAGTGCACCAACAATTTCATTCCGATCTTAAGTACTCGGCGAAGTACTCGTTGCCAGAACAGCAAGCCCCAAATCGCTCGTTCTCATCGTTCACTACTGAACTTGGCACTAATTCGCGACTCGCCGCCTAAAATATAGTCTCGCAGGGAAAGTTTGTGAAAAGCGTAATCTCCTGATAAATTTACACCAGGCGTATTACTGCCAGATATGTCCAGTAAATACCAGTGGGCCAGTGAAATATATCATTGCTGACCAGCCCATTATAGTATTTGGTCAGCAATCACCAGGTGGTCACGAATTCCGAGTCACGACGTTACTGTAAAAACTGACTACGAATCTGTTCGACTAATAAAAGGTATACTTGCTTTTGAAAAAGCCAAAAGTGTTGCTAAGTCTCGTGAATTCACGTGGGATTAAATTTAATGAAAAATTGATGGTCCCAACTGGTCGATGAAACGCCTCAACTTCCCAAGAAAAGTGTTCAAGCATACAAGGAACTTGGGTATTTTAATTTTTCCATCTATATTAGTTGTAAAACTAGTGTTCATTTAAATTCCCAGTGCAATAAAATCCTTATTCTTATGAAACACTAATATTTCATTGTTAAAAAACCAATTATTTTAGTTTATACAAGATGTTAATTTATCATATAGTCAAAAAGTTTTCAGTTAAGAAATATGAATACAATTATCAAAGTAGATATTTAATTGTCAATTGTTCATTCGAAACAAGTACTAAATAAACCAACAAACAGACAACCAACGATTTTAATACAAATCCTTTTCGGCGTAAACGTTCAAAGTCCAAAAGAATCAGAGAAACAACTGCCAAATTTTCTTTCAATCAAGAAGTTAGTCGATATTTCCCGAGAGCTAAATCTGACCGCGATAGAAACCTATCACCTTCGTCAACCCCAATATCCCAGCGAAAAACAATCTCCCGAATCAAGAGCCAATAATCCCAAGAGTCAAACCGAAACATTTCTACCGCGAGAAGATCCTCCGTAAGAATAACACCGATCAACGACTCAAGATCAACAAAGACTCGGAAATGTACCAACTAAGGCCAGTGTGCCAAGTGCTTCCTTCTATCTCCGTCGCTCGACTATCTTTCCCTGGAAAGCACCGTTCTCCAAACATACCTCAACTTCCGGTGAGTGGGTGAAAACACCTTGCTTCCCTCGACCCTCGTTCCATCAGGTTTCTCCGCATCGAGTGAAGTCAGAGCGGGCTTTCTCCTTTTGCTTGAGGTATCATCAAGGTAATCGTAGCTTTCAACGCATCATCCCTGCAGCCTCTAGCTCAGTCTCTCGAGGACTGCGGATTTTCGTCCACTGGCAACGCACACCATTTCGATCGCCGGTATCTACCACCGACACTCACTATACAGTTCTAAAGACAACGCATCAAAAACAGTTCGCTTCGGTCGCTTCGACACTCAAACCGTTGCCACTGGTCAAGCTGAGAGAACGGTTCTAACTAGAGCCGAAAGGTTCGCAGGATCGTGTGTCTGGAGTGAGCGTATATCGAAGATACGGCACATGATAGTCTACCTAGCCGGCCGAGACACCGAGTTCGACTGGCGGTCGACGCCCGTCGGTGGCCCTAGCCACGCGCAACCCCTCTGCTAACTGTCTTTAGCGCATGCGCAACCCACCACGCTGTCTAGTGTGAGGTACTCCACCGTGAGATCACTTTTTTGAGCCCTACTAGGGGGTAGTTTTTCAAGTGAGCACCGATGTTTGTGTCCTGCTTTGCGGGGTTAATGGGCACGGTTCTGGATACATCTAGCGAAGGTAAGAGATATAAGCTTCTAAAATCTTGAAAAATTTTTACCAGGTTGTTCAGTTTTCAAACTTTTCTACCCTGTTCGACTTATCTCGGGATATTTAACGGTTTGATACTCGTATAGTTTTCTCATCACTCTTAAGTTGTGGAAGTTGTTGGTTTTTCAATTACTAATGATCTTTAATTTGAATTTTTGAAGCCTTAATATTTTTGCAACTTTTACAAAGAAACTTATGTTAGTTTGAAAGTATCGATCCACGTTGGAAACAGTATACATGTTACATAGTCGTTTATTTTATTGCTTAACTATGAATTCATAAATGGCTTTACGACGTTATTTCATTAATCCGTATTGTACAGTGCTACTGATCCAACAGGTGCAACGCCATGCATCGTCAAGAACTAAAATTCTATCGAATGTCGTATATTTGTTGCGATTGGTGATTAACGTATCCTTTGTTGGAATATGTGTTCCTAACTCGAAGGAATGCTTCGAGTAGGTTCGTACGGTCAAGAACCACTCGACACCGATGCGAAGATTTTGGGAGAGAATGTTTAACGTATCTGTAGACGTTTTCTGTGTCTTTGTTTCTGAACGTTTCCTCACCCGTTTTCATTATCTTCAATCGTCGAGGCGGAATTAATTCGGCATAATTTTCCCACGTTAATTTATTAGCTAGTATTTTATAATAATATTCCATGGAGTATATTCGATGCTGGTTAACCTACGTATGCATATATGGTCAGAATAATTCACGGCTCAGAGGAATATGAATTTTGCTTGTCAATTTTTATGAAACGCGTGAAGCGAACAGGAGCTGGTAAAGAAAATAACTCTCCTCCAAGAGAGCTGGCACGCGATTAAATAAATACACGGTGGAAAGCGCGACGCGTGAAGGATGACACTCGAGAAGCGAGAGGCGGCTAAGAACGGGGTTGTCGCGCGAATTGGAGAGGGAAGAAGAGAGTAGGTTATCATGAGTATACAGGCTGCCTACGAATTAAAATACCTTGAAAATCTGGTACAATAATACTGTTATTAAAACGTATAAAATATACTGCATAATAACCGATTAGTTATTATATTTAATTTAGCAGCATGGAAAGTCGCTTAAAAATCATTTCTTAAACAATTATTTTAAAGAGATCCAAACAGTTTTTAAAACCTTAGAACTTTTATCTCTGAAATCAAGATTTAATTGTCTTTTTTCATCTTTAAAAATTATTGTAAATTTATGATAGTTGAGATAAAAGAGTATCCGTGTAAAATTACAATTAATGAATCATGTTGTACATTTTTAAGAGAACTTCTTTGAAGCTGCAATAAAATTTGATTTCCAGAGACAGAAAAGGAGAACTAAGGATGTTATCGGTGGAAAGGTTCGACTGTCAAGGCGTTATATTCTGCATTTTCTGTCTCTAGTGTCGGATCGTGAGGACTTTTGCGCAGTCTCCAGGTCGAACATCCTAGCACTGAAAGCAGGAAAAGCCTGTACTGCCGTTGAATTCTCTCCACTATCCTTTGCCAAGCCTGCAGCATCTTGCTATAGCTGATTTCTGTGATCTCCCTCACGTGTAGTCTTAAAGTAACAACTATGCACTGTACATTTCCAATGCATTGAATCGATGCTTCATACGCATTTTGATCTCAATATCAAATGCTATCTCATCGACAATAATTATATGTAATTGTCTAAATATAAATATAATTGGTAAGGAACTTTGATTTATTTCCATTTGACGTCAATTATTGTCGGTAGAGAGAATAAAACTAGAGTTTATGATCTGGCACCAATTCATCCGAATAATTAAAATAATTAATTATACTTAATTGGAGGCAGAATTGTTCTTCTTATTAGCACGGAACGTGTTCTGCTGCTAATTATAATTTACCATTTTAGCGAATCATTTCATACATTTTTATTCAATTTTTAGGCTGCAATAGAGTTTACAGTATATTATATTAAATTTCGGAACGAATATTTCTCTATAAATTGTTTCCTTCATTCTTTACATGGTTGTCTTATTACACCTGGGAATAATGTGGAAATAGATTTAAAAATGCGCCATATTTTCATAACGAAATCACTGGAATTGTGTTTTATGCGAAATTCCAATTTTTTGACACATTCACTATTCATCATTGCGCAAGCAAAGCAGAGAAAGCGATTCCTTCAAGATAATTATTAGCTTAAATTAACTTAATTCGTCCATAATAAAATTTTATGGGTTTTTACTTTGGTTTTAATATGAGAAATGGATTTCGCGAACCGGCTTCAAATTTTTGATTTATGAACGTGGCGTTGTTCCGTGTGTGTGCATACTAAAAACAGCAGTGATCAATCATAATATTGATGTTAACAGCTTTTTTTCCTTAATACGAGACAATGATTCGAATCACATTCAATTCATAAATCAATACGTACTATATGTATATATATATATATATATATATATATATATTTCACAAAGTTTCCTATTCATTGTCCACGTGGGCATTTTCCAATGAGTTCGAACTAGGTTTTGCTAGCTATAAATTTCATCTCGTCATGCTAAACTGGCATGAATACTAGTAAGATAATATTTACTGTATACTTCTATCCATTATAATTACGTTGAAACGTTTTCCCTATAGATTCGTCTTTATGCACGAATATAGTATAGAATTCTGATGCTTCCTTAAGTTTTGGTAAACCGATAACGGAAGGGTTGAAAATTTAAAAGGAAACTTGGACAACGTTGTACCTTCCTCTGGTCCCTTGAAGTGTCCCGCGGCAGGAGACGACTCACTGGAACTTTCTGCGGCTGATGTTCAAAGACGACATGCAAATTCTGTGTAAATAGAAGCGCGAGGTGATGAAACTGTGGCTGTGGCCGATACTCTGAATTTTAAATGGAACAGCTCGCGGCCGACATGACCCTTTGTTATTTCAATAATGCACTATATTGCTTTGTAAATCTAACGCCTCCACTGTACTTCGTTTCAATTTATTGATACTGTTGATCTTTTTCACTGCTTTAATCCTCTACACAATTTTTTTTTTTTTTCTTCTTTATTGTCTCCAAAGCATTTCGGATTTGATGGGTGGAGTTTCTGGCTATCGGTGGATTGTAATGCACTTTGCTATTCTGCCGTATTGATTTTCGCTTGTCCTCTAGAATGTAGAGTTACTTTGGGAATACCGCAGATACGAAACACAGATATTTGATTATGGAAAATTAATGGACGACTTCCTGAAAACGATGACTTTATAAACAATCTTTTTGATTGGGCAATTTTGGGATATCGTAAGTCGAAAGTATTTTGAGAAGTTATACAATCTGTATTTAATTTAATAGATTTCTTTTGTAGAAAATAAATTGAATATCAGTTTCGTTTAATTTTGGTCTCGTGTTTCTGATTGCGAAATTTTTCTGTTAACACTACAGTCGTAATAAAAGAAGTTTATAACTTTCTGGCACAAATAAAAGAGAGTAATTCGTGCAGTTAAGAGAATTAAGAAACTTTGCCGAATTTCTTCTGTGACAATCGAAACTTTCGTATCCACAAAACCCTGTTCGAATTTCTGCGCGGACGAATCTTACGCTAAAAGGATTTTAGAGTCTGTGGGAAACGCGGCTCTACCTTGGGAACAATGCGACAAAGTGAGAAATTAGATGAAAAGGGTGGAATAATGAAGATCCAAATGAAAATTGGACTAAGTTTCAAATTGCGGATTATTCAAATTTCAAGCTACCGAGATTCTGATAAATCTATCTTCCACTGCGATTCTTTTACCCGATGGTTTAACTCAAACCGAATTTTAAGCACAACATTATGCAACTATATCATAGTCTATGCTACTACATAAAAAATCTCAAAATAAAAGAAACATATTCTTCAGTCAATTTTCATTAAAATTCTGCTCTACATAATGAATTGACAGAATAATAAAAATATTCTGAAATATCACTGATTCGCTTATACATATCTGTGATAATGTTGCTGATAAAAATATGTAAAGATACTTAATTAACTAACAGGAATTATGAGTCTCCTTTACTTTAAAAGTTTTTAAACATCAAACACTTTTTTATGCATTCCAACGTCGCGATTGAACTTCCACCATCATTGCTGTAATAGTCGTATAAATTAACGTTTATAAAGTGCAAGCTGCCTTTTTGCATTTATTAGTATCAATTTGTTCCTCTCACTTTACTGGATCAAAAAAAAAATATTATATTGTAATTTTTATTGAAGATTTAATACTGTAATTATGACAAAAGAAGCTGTTAATTATCTATGATACCCCGACACAAACATTTCTCAGTTTCTAATAAAACTTCCAGTAAAACTCCCCTTTAAAAGAGAGGGATGCGAAAAGCCCGTGTCGAATCGCAGACGTTATATGACAAATCAATATAAGAATATATCTGACAAGAAACTCGATTCGTTGTAAGCGCTCTTTTTGCTGGAGTGGTTCGCAAAAAGTACCACTGAACATATGTGTGTTTTACAACTTCTAAGCATCGGATACTTCTCACAATTTCTATGATCGTTAATCATTAAATAATAAATTAAAAATATAATTGTAGTAGAAATTGAAACTTAAGTCTCTTTTAACAAAAGAGATTTTATCCTATCGGAATATCGATCGTTCGAAGGTTTAGAACAGAAATCAGGGGAAATATCTCATTACATTAGTACACATCCTTACCAGGAATTCCTTATCAGGAAACCAAACAAACTTATTAGTATAACGGAAGCTTCTGAAAGATGAAGCTAACGCGTGAAACTATTGCTCGAATTACAGTTTAACAGATTGAAGATTACCAATATTGATTAAGCCAATGTGAATGAGAAATGCGAGAACACCAAATCCTAAAGTATAAAGTGTCTCTTAATTTATTAGATTATCGTTACACGGCATTATACATATATTGAAAAAAATCGAACACGTTAGAATATGTGGAATTTTAAATTACACCCGTTAGAAAGGTTACAAATACATCTAACTTTGTATCTTGTGTGCTACACAAGATATAAATACAATGGAATGGTGTTCGGCGTAGTTTTACCAAGTGAATCTATTTCTGTTAACTATTATATAGTCCATAGGTGTCATTAAATAGTTAATGGTATTATTGCTACTACTTCGCTGCTTGTAAAAGTCTAAAGTGAAAATACTATTACAGATATAATTGCCTTCTTTTATCGATCCGACACCGTAATTATCTTGCTTTACACTATTTAAGTAGCTGATACCTCACCTCAGTTTCACTCGACGTGACAACGGTCCAATGACGTTATACAGTCACAATGCAAGATAGAGTGATTCATTGCGTAGTTTCGAATACTTAATGACACACGTTTACTTGTATTCATATCGATTCTCAGAAGAACAATTCGTGGAGCAATTAAAATTATTAGTGATTATTCGTAATTGAAAAAAAAATAGTAGTTTTAATAGTATAATAATTAGAATAAATAGTAGATGCATTTAAATTTCTATATTACCTAATTGAACAATTGAAATAATGCAATGAAGCAGTAGCACTCAGAATTCGAGTTCATTTAGGATGTAAAGTGCGACTGGTCTATTTGTCGAAATTGCCTCTTGTCTCAGGCATTTCATTAAAAAAAAGGGGGGAAAACTGTGAGGCCACCCGGATGGGTAAGTCGACGGCACTTGAGAGTGCAGGGCGGAATGAAAGCGCTAAAAGCGCGGCCTTTTGATTTCGCAAGAGATGTTACACTTACGTAGAGTACCGCTGCCACTGGAAATTAGAGACACACGATAGGACCCGACAATGCTCTAGAATTCGATCGTTTTCTTTCAACTAAATTTAATTACATTTCTATAATCCTTGACGAGTTTGATACAAATTTTTCAATTTTATTTAACATATGTTAATGTACAAATGTCCAACGGCAGAAACTAGCTTATGCAATCTGTAAAACGATCCTATTTTTCAATTAAACGAAATCCAAATTCTAGTCATTTTGATGGCTTTTATTTATAGTTGAACAGTTTTCTTAGTAAAACCAATATAATATGAAATGCGAAGTATTGATTATCACTATGGCATATATTCAAAATTTAATTTTATGCATATGATACAGTTTATCGTTTTCTTCCACAAGAAACTATTTCAACGTGTTCAAATTTCCACCGATGAGTTTCAGCGACATATTCGATTCGACTTTTCGGACACAGTTTTTTCCAATATTTTTCAGATAGAAGAAAAAAATCAAAAAAAAAAATCCCTGCATTGTCAAAAGGGATATTACTGTCACGTGTTAAAACTCCAATCACATTTGACCGTTAACGTTGCATTAGAATTGTCTACATCTGCATATAAATAAATAACTGCCAAACAAGATTCTCCTGAAGTATCCATTGTCATCCGTTTCCTCTTACTGCTTTCAGTATATTTTCTATACAATTATAGACTTCCAACAAAGCCGAAATTCGTACAAAAGATTTGAAAAAGTCTTATTACCGTCCGGAGACAACAATACTACAGTTCCTACTTCAAGAATTCCTTCCGATTCATATATCAGCACCTCTAGCTCCCTCTATGCTTCCCTCTTTCTCTTTCGTTACCGCTCTAAAAAAAGATAGAACGATGCTACGTATCTTTGTCCCTCTCACGCCACTCACTGCCGCCACAAGAAACTACTGTCACGGCACGGCGCTCAGTATTGCATTGACTGTTGCGGCAAACGGATATATTCTGCTTAAGCTGATTGCGACGAACCAGTAGGTAAGTCGAATTTTCGTTTCTAAACGCGTGTCGCTTTCACTCTATTCCACGTCGATGAAGATTCTAGAGCTTAAAAGCTTTCTAATCGTGCTTTCGAATCCATTTGGGAGTCGCAACACACTACGTCGCACATCGATCTGGTGTATTCGACCCAACACGTCGCGTTGTTGTGTGAGATGTATTTAGTACGATGCGTCAGTACTGTGTCGAGGTCATAAGATTAAAAGTCGAGGCATTATAACCTCGCTGTCTTCGAAGTTTAATAAAAGTTGAGCAGGAAGTTGGAAATGGAAAAGAATTCTTCTAGATTCAGATTACGATAATCGTGATCTCTCTGTTTGCTACCCAGTATGTACTTTTGGCCCTCGAGTGGATCGGTTCTAAGAAAAGTGAGTGGTCCGAGTGGGGCACATCTCTGACGTTAGTGCGAGTAATTTTATGGCGGGAATGTTTGAATTCTTCTACATCGATTGCTTCATTTTCAAAATGAATTTTGAAGATGAATTTGGTAGAAGAGTTTAATTTATTTAACGTATCTCACCTGTAATCAATTCTTAAGATTTTGTAAACAGTAAACAATAAACGTCTAGATCTTTTGTTTTATTGTTAATTGCTTCTTTGAATAGAAAGAAAATCTGGTTGAAACTTTTTTTTATTATTTATTATCCATTATAACACAAGTCGGTATTCAGTTTATATACAAATTCACAAATTCTGTGATTAACACCCTGTAACTTTTTTCTCTTACTACTTATAAGCTTTAAATATCACATCGAAGTAACACGAAAGTTAAGGTATTATTCTATTAAAATCTCCGTTTTGTAACGTCTAATCTTCTTTATACGATTAAACAGTATCTGAAATTGACATAACTCACCTACAACGAGACTCATAATTAAAATTGAGGCATCGAATCAATCCATTTTCACCCGACGAGCAATTATTAACATACATTTCTTTATGTACAAAATCCGTACTATGAAATCCGTTTATGACGTCGGCCTTTCTCATTTCACGAACGAGTTACCATCGTTACCTTACTAGTCAATCTGGAAATAAAAGTAGAAGAGCAAATAGCTCGTTGCTTTTTTGCCGACTGGAATTATAATGGCCGCTATATATGGTGATACAGAAATGGTATATCCTCGGGCTCGATACAGTCCAGACCCAATGCCTTCTAGCAAGGTCATGGTTGCTAGTGGAATGCTCGTTCAAGTATTTCGACGGTGAGGTCAAGAATCATCGTTCTTCCGCGTGATAAACAAGATTCTCCTGACCCGACTCTTAGTTAGAACGTTAATGAATTTTTAATTCCTCACAAGTTTATCTTTACTTCCCTGGACAGTGGAATGTATTTGAATTTTCAGTATACATAATTATTTATCTAGTAATATTAACTACGTGTAATACTTTAAAATATTTTATTGTTATAGTTACATATTTTGTATTGTTTTTATTAAAATATTACTAATGCGTTCATCTATTTCTTTTCAGAAAATGTTTACCATTCCGACTGTGAGTGGACTGGCCGTGGCCTTCCTGCTCATCGCTTCGGTACCTAATGCTGAATCTTATACAAGTGAGTTTTTAAATGCTATAACATATTTTATTTAATTACCTGTTACGTTACTTTTATACAGTCTTATATCTCTTAAATTTCCCACTGCAAATCTTCTTTATATATAAACGGCTAAAGTGTCTGTTTGTCGCCGATAGCTTATTGGTTGCTTGCGTAACTGTACTAGAGAATGGAGTGAAGTTGCCGCGGCATTCAAATAGTCCATATATACTGATACCGTCTGTCCTGAGTAATTCAGTTTGAATTAGCAGACACCTTTGCGCAAATCATTTTAATTACAATTTATATTATCTAGAACTGCGGTCATTTCGTATGACCGCCAGACTTCCTGGTATTTCATAAACATATACGATAAGCCGAACATGTTCAGTAGTTTTCTATGAGAAAAATTTGTTGTTGTTTATTTTATTTCGGGACCGACTGCTAAGGTCATATGCCCTAGGACTTACAGTTTTAAGTGAGATCCGAACCACTATACATATGCGCAATAGTACGTGGTGTTTCTCAAGGATGGATGAAACATCCCCTCGGATGCCATCCATCCGGGTACTAATTACGCCCAACCTTGCTTGACTTCGGTGATCGAACGGGAACCGGTATTTTCAAGGAGGCAAAGACCGTTGGCCAGAAAGATTTTCATAGGATACTTTCCTTCAATTCGGCTACTAAATAGCAATGACATAGTATACGATAGTCTTGATTTCTGAACCTGGGTGACTTTATGGATAGTAGTTGGAGAACCTCCTTCGGATGATTTCTGAAATAGGATGAGCTCGTGACCCGCAACTGTTGTGTTTACCTTTTCACGGAGCCCGGCACGCTCGCTTGCCAGGCAGCATTGTGCGTATGCGACGGATTAACTCGAAACGTGCTCGACACTGCCGCAATACTGGAATAGCCGGCATTCACTGTCTCTCTCCTTAGTCGAATATTTCACATCTCACTATCTCTCTCTCTATAGTTAAATATTCATCGTCTCACCGTTGTTGAATATATTGATTAGATTGTCAGATATCAGATCACTAAAGTTAAAACTGAAAACTTGAATTTCTCCAATTTTATTTTGTTCGTAACTTATAGTATAGATTTATGTATACATAACAGAATAATATTCGAATTATTCTCAGAGATGTGAAAATTGTGTTACGAAGAAACTGCGATGTATCGAAACGTCTGATAGATGTCAAAGTTGAATGTCAAGCGTCTCAATTATCCACAATCAAATCACGCGTCCTATTGAAGCGTACCGTTTACACTGATAATAGAATCAGATGGAAACAAATGATCCTTCTGAATCGGTGCTTCGGAGAACATAACTATACTGACCTTCGCGCTTTGCTAGGTTTGCTCTCTCGTTCGCTTTAATAGTCCACTTCTAAAAGTGAAAAATAGTTAAATGCCTCTGCTATGAAACTAACGATATCCCAGTGTTGAAAATGAGAATATACAATTAAAAAATTTCAAATGTAAATAATAAAAATTCGACAGGCTTTGTCAAACCCTTATTTTTGTAAAATCTTTAAATATTCGAAATACGTATGCCTCGTTTGATGATGACAAAGAATATGAAATAGTCGTGAGAATTTAAATATTCAGTACCGGTTGAACCAGTCATGGTATTATAGGTTGCAACATCCTCATTTTGCTTGAGGCGTGTAACGCGTTGCTTGGTAAAAACAACGGAATTTCGAAATAAAATACTTTAAAAATGCAACTATCTCATTAGCGCGCAAATAGAACTCAAAACCATCTGTTGCCTCTGTTACTAATGGTCGAGCCACATGAATCCGATTAACGGATCAGTTAAATGCACAGAGAACCAATGCTTCTGACACAATTCGAGGTACCCTCGTATTTGGCAAATCGGTGGACTCTAATATTTACTGGTAAACTTACAACAGGTGGCGTAGTATCAGGATCCTGTCTCTTTTCGACTAAACAATAAAAATCAAATAGAATATTTTAAATATAGATTATGTAACACAATTCCACTATTTATACAATGTTTGACAATCATCGCAAGAAAGCTTTCGCACTGCTCGGTTGCAAATCTATTCCTTATTTATCGAAAATATTTATTTCTGATCGCGTATATTTAAAAAGAATCGAGGTGAACCCAAGTACTGAAAAAAATGAATAATCATGAGTTTTCGAGCATCCAATATTTCACTTTAACTTGAGAATATTCATTTCGAGATTTTTCTTCAACGACATATGTCGAAGTATATTATGTAGATGCTTTCACTATGTTTTATACTATTTGTACACATAGGTTCTCTGCGTTTTCTTGACTCCAGCATTTTCCAAACACACGTTATTGGATCCTTTTACAGCGTCTTTCGTTGATTGAAAAGAAGCCTCTTAGTTTCAGATGCAATTACAATTTATAGTTATTATCGTTTCAGTAATTTTCTTCCTGATTATAAGAGTAGTTTTCGACTTCTTTATTTCGATACTTAGAGGTTATCGAATTTAATCAACACTGTCAGTGAAATTACAATTTGTATCCGGAAATAATTGGAGAGAATTAAAAATAAAAACATGAGAATCATTGGACAAGAAAAATCAATATTGATTTACATGGAGATTTCTAAAGTTGAACTTTGTCACATCCAGCAATAAAATAAGTGTAATATCGGTTGTTTAAACAGTTTCCAAACGCGTGTTATTAAAACCGATATTCAGGAAAATCGCGGCAAACAGCGTTACATCAATCGTCGTGTAGCTGATATAGCGATTAAACTATACGATTAGAGATGCCAGGCAATTACGCAATCGTTCTGGCTTTCAACGTCATATTCACATTCTTTTATTCGGCTGGAACGTAGTCGAATAATGCGTCGCATGCTTTAGAGAAGAGCATATTGCAGTCACATTTATCTTCTACGTATTTGTTTTTTCTTTTTTTAAAATTGATATTCTATCATACCGATTCCACGAAACGTTGGTTTTCCTTGTGGACACGAGTCATTGCTAAATGTATTTTAACCGTACCATTAAAATACATTTTTTACACAAATATATTCGTTTTGAAATATTGCGTTTATTTGATTAAATGGCAATAAAATCGTTTGCTGTGTACCTTCAAAAGGACTCAGTGATTCTAACGTTAAACTGGTGCATTTGAAGTGATTTGGTATTCACTGCTCGTTAAATAAATGTTTCCAGTGTGGTGAAAAAAACGCTTTTCCATGAGATAAAACCTGTTCAAATTCTATGGAAAATATTTCTGAATATGCGTCAATTCATTTAGCTTTAATGTTTCAAGAGCGACGTTTGAACTCGAAATCCAGGTGCGGCGAATTATATCAAAATAAACTTTAACAAGTATATTAAACATTGAAATAATGAATCAAGATAATTAGTTCACATGAAAAAATGGGATTCATGTATATATTATAAAAAATATTTTTATTTCGAACAGCATAACAACGTATTGGGTGTAAAAATTAGTGAAATACTAACGATTTAAATGCTTGGCAATTATTTTATTTCTACACAATCACAATTAACTAATTTGTGTCCTAATCATCGTTTAATTCTCCAGTTCTTGATTGGAGTAACACTGTACGTCGCAACAGCTTACATAAGATAATTTTCAATGCCCTTTCTGGTTAAGTTCCTCAAACTTGGAACATAGGAACCTTAAATACCATAGAAGAAGCTACACATCGTGTGTCTACTATGCGTCGCATTCCAGTTTCACAATAATTATGAAATCAGTGCCTTTATCGTAATAGGAATTCTGTTGCGTGAAATTCACTTCTCACAATCAACCTAGAAACCTTTAGGTCAAAGAGATCGGGTTAAACAGATCCCACTGAAAGTTCTGTGCCTTTGTGAACATTCCATAGAAAGCAAAGAAAGACATATTTACAATGATTCTGTCAGGCATTCGCTGAATAAGTGAATTTAATATAAACGAATACCTATTGGAATTCTCATACATATAAACGGCAAATTGATTAGAACAATAAATATCAAAAATATTAAATCAATAAAATCTTAAATCTCCCTTAAAACTAGGTTATAAAAACTTAATTTAATTAATCAGTTTGAAAGATTATTAAAATTTATTTCAGTATCCCTTTAATGAACACTTAATGCAAAGTAATAGAAAACGGTAAGATCAAACGAATTTTAATGATCTGATTTCGGGAACTGATGTTAATTTGCTTTCGCCATCATAGGGATATCCTAGTTACATAGTGTACATACATATAGTATCCTAGGTTCGTATGGTTGATAGAGTCAGTGCCCTAAGCCTTAATTCAATCTCTACAGCAACTTGGCGCCAACGTATATCCGTCCAGCATGCCTAGCATTATCAATCCATCTTCCTCGGCCCTATTAGTGTCGCCCTTTATTCTCGAACGTAATTAACCTATAAGGCGATCCGTTTCCAAGCGAGCGACGCCTGGTAACCGAGACGACGCCAGTGAGTAAGAGCGGATCATTGCCGTGGCACCTTTAATATTTTCCTTTCCGTCACACGTCTTTTCATTTCCTTCTGACCCCGTAGCTGACTTCTGGACCGGATAACAGTCGATTTATATTATCGGTTCAAACATGCTTCGTTTTAGACAATGTTATAGTTTAACGAACATTAAATAAAAGTAGCTAAAACTTCACTGATCTACCGTTATGACTGAGAAATTTTTAGAAATGTGTATTTAGTACACATCAGAAAATCTATACTTTCTTGGACTCATTGATCGATATTTCTCATTTTTTATATTTCATTATATTATTATTCATGTTGAATTAATTCACTTAATAATTAAATGTTATATATTGTTTAAAATATATGATTAACTATAGTTATTTTAGTAGTTGTATCTGTTCTTCTTCTTCTTCTTCTTCTTCTTTCAAACAGTATTCGCTATCTCTTTTTAGCTCAAACACTTCAAGACAGATCTCTCCTTCTGTCCTTTTAAGTTAAGTTAATGGAGGCTAGAGTGTCCTCTCTTGAGCGGTGTGGATAATTGGGAATCGATGGGGTTAAAGGCCGACTGACACCCCGGGGTTCCGAAACTTCCAATAGAATTACGATTAGCATGGTTGCACGTGTTGCGGACACCTTCTGTTTGTGACGATGTGTGACGCTATGTGGTGAAACATGTGACAGGAATAACTGAGAATAGATGTGGAACTGTGATACCGTTTAGAGAAATTTAAATCTGCAATTTTTCTGTGTTTATCAATCATCAAATCGTCAATGTATAATTATTATCTAGTGTTTTATTGGTGAAAATTTCTTTTGGGACAGTTTGCTTGGCAGATTTAGAAATTAAAAGGGAAATTAATTGGAATTTTAGTAAAAGTTATGAAAGTGGTATTGAATTTTTGTAATTAGTTATTTGTAACTTAAGTGGAATGAGTCTAGCTGGATCAGGGTTTAATGCTCTGTGAAATACTCGTTAATTCGAATTTGTTACTAACTGTACATAGTTATTTCTTGTGACTCTGTATCTGGCACTTATTTTCCAATAAATTAAAACTACGATTAAAAACTTCAACTGTGTCGAAATAGTTTATGAAAGTTAGTCTGGGTTGTTATGTTTTGTAATTAGCGATGAGAGTATTCCATAGGAAGAAACTTACTAAAAATTAAGAGGCATCGTCTGAAATGAAGCATGGAAATCGATAATACTTCGCAGAATATTCTAGTCAATTAGCTTTTAACTGAATTCACGTCGACAGCCATTTCGCTTAATTAATTATAAATTTCGCAATATTTCTTGATTTATCACATTTTCCCGATGGATGCTCGAAACAGACCGTTATACAAGACTTCAGCGTCCAGAAATACCATTTAAATCGATTTACCCAACTGTTAATTACTTTTTCATACTCATTTCACGATTTCCATATTGTTGCAGATTAATTTCATTCTGTCCATTAAATTATGCGTCGAAGTATATTTCAAATGCGCAATTATATTCTCGTATAATTCAACTTTCTATAGTACAATATTGTAATTTATCACAATGCGTTACGTGCTGTATCATAAAACGCCTACATTCAGTTTAATCATAAAAAAATCCCGAATTTTTAATCAGTGTTTAATTCGAATAGATTTTAAATAATTTGTTAAAGGATTCTTAAATTCATCATTATGAAAATAATGGTTACGAATTATACAATATTGAATAATAAATCAACAAGACAATAAGTGATTGTATTGATATTATTTATATATAGTTATATTAATATCGTTCACACATTCCAGTGATATTATCCGCATATTAAATCGCTGTTACTTCGCCTATTATACACGAAATTCACGGGAGATAAAGTGAAAACGAATTCATTCGTGGAAGAAATTATTGGTAATCCGGATATAAGAGGGTCGCTCGCAATATTTCAGGACGCAGCAGAAGGTTCCCGTGGTAGAGGGTCCAAATTCAATTCATTTCAGGAACGCAATTATGTTTAGATCGATATTTAAATTCATTAGAAGCACAGTTCCGCCGTTCACCATGAAAATGAAATATTTCTCCCAAAAGCGTCGCACCATCCTAATGTGACCTTCTTCCGTATTATCGATCGCACGATTCTCTGTATTTCGAACAAATAGTTTATTCGATAATTGTATTTGTTTAACGGAGTAATGCGGTTATCTATCCGGTTTAAATGCCCGTGTTCGACGTCATTAATCATTTTCCCGTTTTACTCAACGTGGTTTTCGGTTTAATTGGATCCCCGTTTAATCTGATGAACACGTTTCGCGAGAGATTTGTGATTTAAAGGCTATTCGATGGACCCACAACCACAGAAAGCAATGAACGATTCATTATTCTTAAAAACAATTAGCATTGACAATTGTTTTGTTTCCTAACAGGTTTACATTTTAATTTAAATTATATTTATTTATTTACTTATGACAAGATAGATTAGATATGCAATTAATTTAACTGTAATATTTCATAAATATTCAACGGTTTAAATCACAGTTAGCCACGAAACGTATCACACTGATTCTCCAAATATATCTCTTTTCGCAGCTTGTACTAATTACTTGAGTTTGTATCTGTAGTTCTTATTGTTACTTAGCCTCAGTTTCAGCTGAATGTAATTATACGAGCCTCGGTTACGCAGTTGTTACTTGAAGTTTCGGTAGTACATACTTGGCGCAGAATGGGGAATATTGAGTTAAAGTTTCCTAAACGTAAACGGTCTCAGTTAATGGCGGGGTTCGCTTGTTTCACTCGGTATTGTTTTGTTAAAGTAGGAAAATATGTCTTTATCTTAATCCAACTGACTTAAGCGAGCTTTCATGATGTCATGTGTTATGTCACTCGAAAGTTCTGACCAAAGTGTAAATATATGATTAAAGTTCTGTCATGAATTTTTAATTCGTATAATATTTTTTTAAAATTATAAACAGATTAATTATCGGAAACAAAATCAGTCTTTCCTTATTCAAACTGAACAAACATATTTCAGGACTATGTTCACATAATCCTGAACTTTCATCAGCACTTTATTCCAGGAAATTAAAGAGCCTCATCAAAGAACCCCTCGAAAAGCGAGCGATTTTCCTCAGACTCAAAGTCTCATTTCCTTTCGAGACTCTTATCGAGTGTTAGGATGAAATATAACAACGGTTTGAAATTCCAGAGAAGTATCTTAAAGTAAGCAGCCCTGATCCAACGAGAGCTTTATGAACTCTGTGCGAAGCATTAACTATAGAATAGCGGATTGCTAGTTATTCCAACTTTTCCTCGTAAAATGAAATTTCAAAGATATTATTTTTTTTCTGTTCGCTAGAATATGGAAGGACATGCAAGGATATTGGTTGTAAGAGTGACGAGGTTTGCGTTCTGGCAGAGGATCCTTGCTCCATCTACCAAAGGGACAATTGTGGCAGTTATCCCACTTGCAGAAAGGCTAATGGCGGTAAGATTATTCCACATTTTAACTCTTCTATCGAATACTATACTTAGTAATATTATATTATAAATTATTGTTTTATTATTATTCCTTTTATCTATTGTATTTTTATTTAATTTCAACTTGTCCTGTTAGTCGGATTAGCATTTTCAATCGAGTCTATGAAGTTTGTAACGTAAATTCCAAATCTACTCTAATCCTAGTTAATAATTAGCACTATAATTACGAAACTACTGCTTTTTTTCTGCTGAAATTTTTATGAATTCCATTAGCTTGAAAACTTTACTGTATAATATGCTTCCGAATTTTATTTATCCTAGAGTCACAAAATTTTAATACTTTCTAGTAGTTTACTTTACGATAAATTAATGTTACTAATAATCGTAATGATCGTTATCTGCATGTAATATGTATATATTCGAGTTAACTGACCAATGACGGTACACGTACATATCAGGAGGCAACGAAATGAAGCTCGATTTTCCGTCAAAATTACTATAATGTTCACGATAATGTAATATTTCGTGGATTCATCAATCGAAGAGCAAGCAATATTCATGCACGCGTGGAGCGAGCCATGGTGCATTAGAGAGGCTAACGGAACCACTAATAATTTATGTACTGAGGTCTGCAAATACCACATCCCACCCGTTCTACAATAGGTTTTAGTCGATTACTAATGCATCATACATTTGGCTTGTTTATACGTTAATTAGATCACTACCGTTTACCAGGGATTTGGATGAACGTTGCTATCAGTCAATCAATATTGGAATTATAATGTTAATCTTATTACAAAAACAATCACTCTTTTCGTTGATACTAATTATCTTAAAAATACAATAATTATATCTATTGTTAATAGAATTAATTGTATCGATTGTATTTCTATTAATGTTTTTAATAGTTTAGCATTTTATTTCTTTCATTTATTTAATTATTATTCAATTTGTGAATTTTGTATTTATTTAAATCGAGTACATTCATAGCTCCCCTTTAGCTGGACATACGCGTAGCAAATTAAACTGCATCAATATTTCGGTTTTAAATTGGCCACCAATTTTCCGTTGATCGTCGCAATTCAATCAACGAAATAATACGCATAATGAGTTTGCTTTTGTGTTCAATTGACGAGGGATCCCAATTTTACTGTCCGCAGGGCCGAGCTGTACGAGTATGGTCTGTGGCGAAAATGAGTACTGCAAAACTGAGAATGGGGCGCCAAAATGTGTGAGACGAACCACTGGAAACGGTGAGTTTTGAAAACTATTGCAATTCCTTTCTCGTTATTCGCATTCAATTCCGTTGCACAAAGAGATGCATGCGGCTGCATTACTTGCATGTATAGTTAAATATATATATATATATATGTGCTGTGTCAACAGAAAGTTTGGAAATGGAGATATTTTTTGTCGAGCCATTAGCATATGTCTAGTACACAGGAATTTTAATTGAATTAGCAAATGTGTTACGATTTTGTAGTAACAAGATACCATTACCAAATTTTTTGATGAAAAGATAATTGCATGAGTGAAATGGTTGAATGCACAATGGGTTTTTTTTTGCATCGTGTCTGATCGTGAAATTCAACACCCGGAAATCATTCTGGAAATTAGAACTATCATACTCGAATATGCTTATTTTTATATTGAAGTCTTTTCATTCGTAAATTGTCTCAATATACTACGCTTTATCTTTATAAGCAAATTTACGTATGTTAAACACGAGACTCTGGAAACTTACTTATAAGTGTAATTGTAAAGGATGTAATTCGTATTCCTTGCACATGTGTAAGGAAATCAGTTTAATTTCTAATGTTTAATTTAATTAATTTCTTGCCGTAAGTATCGCATTCTCATTTATTTTACAATAATTATAGTTGTTTAACAAAATCCAACAACTTCGAAAATTCCGAGCTGTACCTTAAAGTAGCGTTGCTAGAATCATTTATATCTGGGCGTAAAAGTTTGAAGATTTAAGAAAATTTCGAGAAGTATTCGATAAATGCATCTTTCCTCGCGTTGGAAAACTCACGCGAGCTTGAAACCACTAGGATTAATATGCTTCGAGCCATTACGTAAACTTGCAAATCAGGATCACTTATCATACTCATCAGTCGGACTTTTATTAAGACTTTCGTAACATCCTTTTTAATCTCGAATCTCGTCTCTGTTGAGCTCTTCTTCGCAATACTCTAGAAAACCACGATCCTCGTGTCTTTAATGACGCTTATCAATGTTTGTTAATAAATTATGAAACACAGGAAGATTAAAATTAACCAATCAATTTTGTAGCTATTTTTTATCTACTCTCGCATCTGCCATTATCACCGTGAATGAATTGCAAAAGAATCGAACAATTTAATAACTTTTTTTAACTTATTGTATAACAACTTAAATGTGTTTTTTTGTTAATAATCCTTGACTATAGAAGTGAGAAATTAGTTGCACAATACTAATTATAAATCGTAGATTTTACACTGAAAACTTGTTGAATTTTTTTTATTTCCTACATTTTCATTACAACGTTTACGCATTTGCTACTTTCTTTTTATGGTAGACAGTTAACAATCGCGGTAGCAAGCACAGACATTTAAAGTTACACATAATAACAAACTACTTGTTTTGTTGTGAAATTGTACGGTGTGGCAAATAAGTCCCTTATAGAACAGTGTATCTCGTTAGCATTATCATTTCCGGAAAGAGACCCAT
The DNA here is from genome assembly GCA_963989405.1 of Trypoxylon attenuatum. Lineage (NCBI taxonomy): Eukaryota > Metazoa > Arthropoda > Insecta > Hymenoptera > Crabronidae > Trypoxylon > Trypoxylon attenuatum. The sequence goes on along the minus strand of OZ022493.1, from coordinate 9,963,963 downwards.
TTTCCAGTTTGCGAGGCAATTATACAGGAAATACATGATTTTCGCAGAATTCGAACCACGAGATAAATCACTTTTACGACAAAGTAATGGAAATAATGTTACGTTATTTAATCGATTTCTGATTAATTTGGATACGACTAACGGAAGAAATTTTTTACATTGTGGAATTTTATTCTAACTATCGTTTTCTTTGGTTTTTAAATCTCCACTTTAGATCGAAATTTCCATTTTATCTTAGAAAAAGAAAGTCTGTAATAAGTCGGCCCAGCTTAGACCGCGAAACAGTTTCTCTCAGCGTCGAACTTTTGAAAACACGATCCTTCCATTACTACCAACCTCTTATCTGTAAATACGTGCGTATCGCAGAGTTATGGGATTTTGGCGCACTGTAAACTTTTTCTCCTATTCTTACGAAAAAGACTTAAAAGAGAAACTCGAACTGGAGATCGAGCACTTGATAAAGATTCATCTGTTTCACTATATAGATTACCTTTTTCAATTGAGAATTCTTTTCGAGAAAATCAAGAAAAGTTTAACAAATTATTGTTTCTTAACTTTAAACGAGTCTCAAGGTTCCAAAAATTCTATCATTTTATTTCACGTCGAAAGTATTGACGCACGTATCTGTCAAAATTGTTTCGACTTTAATTCTGTTAAATGGAGAACTCTTCTATTGTATAACATATACATGTTGCATGTATTCTTCCGTTATCTTCGAAACTACTTTTTTGTCTCAGAGTAATAAACTTCTCAAACTCTTTTCGTTTTCTATTGTATGCACATATGTATATTACACGAAACCCCTGTTACATGTATTCTGATGTATGCACTTGTGTTGCACTCAATTTCAACTTGCCTGTTACATCCAGACCTCAAAAATCTATCATATCAAGACTCTTTCCTCCAATTTCATATTGAATCTATAAACTTGTATTCCCAAATATCCAGGTTTATTTCTAAAACAATTTCTATTCTAAACTTTACACACTTTGTTACAATACCACTTTATTCCTGTATTCCACGTACTTAATTCATCGCACGTTTAGACAATCGATACTTTCCCTTGAATTAGCGTTAATTAGCACGTTTCATTGTGCCTCTCATTCGAGAGACGAATCTTGTTCATAAAGAAAATGCAGATGAGAGACCGGAAAGAGTCGCTCTTTTCAGGATACGAATCCGCGGGAGTGTCTTACGTGAATGGACACCGAGTAAACGACGATACTCCAGAGAAAATCAATCCAAGCAATAGCAATACAAATCCATATGCGAATGCTAATGCACCACCACTCGATCCTGTTCAATCTGGAACTGGTTATCACATAAACTCTGGAAGTAATCTTGGTTATCCAGCGTATCCAAGCAGCTCAAACAACAACAACAACAACAACAATGGTTATCCACCATATCCCAGTACATCCAACAACCATGGATATCCACCGTATCCATCCTCAAATCGCGAAAACCAAATGCACAATCTCGGATATCCACCTTATCCGACACACGACAGGATGCCAGTGCCTGGATATCCTGCTCAAGGATCTTACCCTCCTGCTCAGGGCTATCCTCAGTATCCGGCGCAGCAGGGCTATCCGTATCCAGCTTACCCGAAACAGAACAGCATCTATACGCAGAACTCAGGCTACAGGAGAAATAACGCTGCGGTTTTTGGCTCTTCGTTAATCGTGGTGTGCGTGATGTGTCTCGTAGGGATTTTTGGTAACCAATCGTGATTGATTGATCCTTGTATTAGAGTCTGGATGCCTCTTGTTTAAATATCCTTGAAGATACTTTAAATTCCAAAGTGAAATTTATTTAGTCGGAAGTATAACCGATCTTCAATTATATAATTGATTTAATTCAGAAATCGCGATACTTGAATTATAGCGTTATTGGGATGATGCAGAATTTGTGAAAGGATAATAATAGAGAATGAAGGAACAGCAATGTTTTTAGATCCTTCGAGGCTTTAGTTTTCCGAGACCCTGAGAATCTCAAAAAGTAAGATACTTTTACAATGTTGTTTTATATTTCTTTTCTGTTCGTGTGCTATTTCTTAGGTTGTTAATCTACTAGTTTTTCTGATTATTTTAATGTCACTGTATATTTCAGGTCCGAAGAATTTCAAATTGCATTTGATTTTATACATTAGTTTTGATTTGGAATATAATCTTGCATGTTCAAAGCAACTATATTCTTTTACCTGACTCTTTACTCTTATTATTCTTACGGACTACATACATACATGTATAATATTATTAATATTTATATACTTGTTAATTCTACGACTATATCTTAAGCGACTACTAATGCTTCCTATCTACAATAACAATTGATTTTGAATACTTCGAGAATACTTGAATCGTAATTAAATTAGAAATTTACAAGAATAACAAATATTCAGAAGCTTCCATTGAGATAATAGTTAGTTTTATATTGCAAATGAAAATATCAGTATAATAATGTTGTTGTAATTATCAACTATAAAAGCATTGCTAACATCACGTTGAATATTAAGCTCGTAACACTGAAAGTAGAATTGTAATGAAATTACTTGTTGGTACCTGACGACAGAAATACATAATTTATGAATATTTTACATATACACATTAACTGAACGTTGGGAGCCATCGAGCATTCTTTTACCATGACAGATACAACTATCGAATGAACAGCACCGTAAAAAAATATTTGCCGTCCATTTAACGAAAAAGTATCTATCGATTGTCACAGACAATATTCCAAATTGAAATATTCTGTCTGACAATGAGCTTGCAACTGTAAAAATTCGATATTTTGCTAAAATCTTGTTACTATCGAAATCGATGTTATTACACTATTTGTTGGCCGATAATAAAAAAAAAGCCTTCATCCTGATTACGAAGAATTCGCTATAATTACCCACCACAGCATCCTATTAAGCGAGCAATCTATTAAGCCTGAACGAGATTCAGACTTAATTTCTTAAAAAAGCGCGACGGACATCGACTGATCCCATTATCAGGCCGAACCCTGACACTCCTTATCTACTTCGCGTAGCACGGTAAACGGCAGAGCGCTTTGTAGGTCGCAGTTCCTAAGTGGCGGATAAACTTGTTTTCCTTCCATCGTTTTTGCCTTATTTAAGCACTTTTCCACGTTGAACTTCTCGTTTCGTCTCTTATTCGCTCTGCTACTCTCATCCGTTCTTTTTCTTCTCGTATATTTGTTCCTCGTTAAACTTTAATTCAATATCGCATTTACCATTGTTTCTTATTAATTTTTAAGCAATTCTACTGTCTATAATTGACAAATTAATAGGTGTAATTTATGCGACTAATAATTCGGAAATTTCGAGTTGAATGTTTCGTCTGGTCATTTGGAAGATGTCACGAGACAATTTTATAGACAAAAATATACTCGTGGAAGGAGTCTTATTGTCTTTCGAAAGTTTGGTTCGTTAATTCTTTGCGCAGAGCTGCCGTCTTAGGCAGAAAGTAACGTTAACAGTATAAGCTGCTCGGGAACTCGGGGCGTCGTTACCCGAAACGATGAACAACCTCACCAGCCTCAAACTGGGAAACCGTGAATTAAAGCTGGGAGTTCTAAAGTTCTATCATTCCACTGTACAAATTGAAGAGTGGGAGTTCAAAGACAAAATTCTACTATAAGAGATTCTACTGTTGAATATTTTAGAATGCATGTTTTGGACGTTGGTCCAACGTGGAACATACTTCCATTCGCATGCAATATACTAACAAATTGTCAAATTCGTCTTTCAACCAAGTTATCATCTTCCATACTTGTCCCTCGATTACCAACATATTTATATTCATTTTCCCAAGTACATGTAACTTGACAATTTCATTCATGTGAAAATAAGCGTAAATCGAGGGACGTGTATATTCTAATATTGGAATCAGTGGACGGACTGCTACGTAGCAAAATATTCTAAAAGAATTTATCTATCTTTCGAAAATGACAACGTTAAGAGCGGGAGATTTTCTCGAACTGTATCAAAAAAAAAAAAGATATTATCAACTGGGAAGAGAATTCGATATTTCGGCATGGATGGAAGACAACTATCAACTGAGATTATAAGTCTACCACTCTCCAATTTGACAGTAATGCCAACGCGAGCACCATCACGGTATCCTGGTAGACCAACACGGCCAACACCACCACCGAGATCTTCTTCATACGGAGGAAGATACAACGGGATTTCTGGTTCGAGGAACACAATTGGCAGTGGCTCACTTTACTCTCGCTTGTTTGGAGATGATCGTAACCGCGGATCGCGAGTCCAGGTGACTACGCCCAGACCCAGGACTCAATACAGCAACTCGGGTTACTATCAGACACATACAACCGTTGATGCCAATGGTAACAGAGTGTGGACTTTTTCCGGATAATACCTCGTTTTAACACCACTAATTTATGGGACCAATATAGAGGATTTTCGTGAAAAACTTGTTCAATTTGAACACGTCATTCTAATCTTTGTTTAATCTAGGGATAATAAATGGTCGAACCAGTCAGTTTATACAGTAGATTTGGGCTGCAAATAATCACAGTGTATAACAGAAAGATCTGAAATACTAATTATCTGATTCCAGTGATTCAAATTTTCCTCGTGGTTAGAATTTTTATTTAGCAAATCGAAATAGTGGATTCTTGGAATTACGCGTATAGTTGCAAATTGAGTATGAAAATTTATAAACTCTCGTTACTTATTGAAATTCTTGACGCTGATCTGCGGAATTAGTTGCTATTCGATGCGATCGAAGTTTTGAAAAATGATGATATTGACATAAATGCAAGATACTGAAAAACAGTCAAATATTCAAGATCACGAAAATGTTGATTTGTATTATTTATAAAGTGTGACTAGTAGAACTTAATGCTTTATTTGAGCTCGCAGAAATAACAGTTTCTTCTTCTCATTGAAAATAATACCTCAGGTATCATGTAGAATAATACTGTTTTTGTATGGGTACTAGAGTCATAACTGTGGATTCTTCCTATTGTGTGCCATTCTACTTACTGCTACTTTTATAAGTTGCGACTGGCAACGTTTACATTATTTGGTTTGCGATAGTACTTTGAAATACTTCGAAATATAAGAATATACGATAAATATTAAATACTATATTATACCATGTACTTTGTTTCTTAAGTACTTAAAATACTGTTTTGTACAACAAGAAATGTACGGAAATACATATACATACTCAATGGCATATAAATAGTATAGCGTACATTTTTCTTTTACCAGCGACGTTAATCGATAATTACATTATGGGAATATCTACTTTTCTAAAAGTGCATCGATAAACATGCGAAAATCATATTCTGCATGTTTTAATCATTTTACAAAATAGCTCTTTACGATATTTCATAAATATATCAGCATTACGAAGCAGTTCTCCTGCTGCATGAGTTCAACCGTCATTTATTTATTTATTTCACGTCATGTTACGGATGCACAATACAGTCTTTCCACAGAGGGGAATCAGCCATCAGTTCCCATTTTCAGTAACCTTGACAATTATTCGATCTTCGAAACATTACGCCGAAGTGTAACCAGCTTACGATACGATACTTGCTGATTAAAACAGTCAAGATGACAAAGGGATCCGCAGCTATTCGCGCAAGAATACCAACAAAGCTTACTAATGCGACATTCATCATCGAAGCGCACAAAAGGAATGAAATCGCTCAAAAGACGAGTGAAACGCGGCATGGCATGGGGTACAATTTAGAAGTTCATAGTTCTCAATAATTAGAAGGTAGATAACGAATTGTTCGCAGAATTGGATACTTCGGAGGAGGATATATACAGAAGACGTCGAACTATCAGCGAAGTAGACAATGGTTATTCATATACAAATCCCAGTAACAAACATATTCCAACTGCCATTGGTTCGAGTGAGTCAGTAGCGACACATCAGCAACCACAACCAGGATACCCTTCAGAATCGACTGGAGGTGGACGAACTAGTTCGGGTTATCCTTCAGATTCTGGATATCCTTCGGCACATCCAGTGAGAGAGCCTACAGGTTCCGGATATCCATCCGATCGGCCGGTTAGTCAGCCAACAGCACACGGCAGTTCACCAAAATCCCCTGCTTCTGGTTATCCATCCCAGTCAGGATATCCTGCAACAGGTGCGTCACATGACTCCACCCAGTCTGGATACCCTCATAGCAGACCGTCCGGTTACCCTACAGCAACGGGTAGTCCGTCACGACATACAGCATCTGGTTATCCTTCACAATCAGGATATCCTGCAACCGATTCGTCAACCTACGCTACAGCATCCGCAGATGCATCGGCTAACAGCCAGCGAGGGTATCCTTCTCAATCGGGATACCCTGTAACCAGTCCGTCTCATGACACTTCTCAATCAGGGTATCCACACGAAAGACCAGCTGGTCATCCATCGAGAGGAAATACTCCAGGTTATCCTTCACAGCCTGGTTATCCTGCAACGAGTCCTTCCCATGATTCTTCGCAATCTGGATATCCTCGTGGTAGACCAAGCGATAGTTCATCAGGATACCCTTCGCAATCTGGTTATCCTGCAACGGGTCATTCTAGGGAGCCTGTAGAATCAACGTATCCTCATAGCAGACCAGCTGAGCATTCATCACAATCTGGTTATCCTTCTTCGCATCCATCTACTTCACATTCAGGCTACCCTGCTAGTAAATCATCAGGTTATCCAACAGCGTCTGGTTATCCATCCCAACCTGCGCATTCTGCTTCAGGTGGTTCTACTGTAGAATCAGGGTATCCACCTAGCAGGTCGTCTTCTGGTTATCCTACAGCGTCTCAAGGTTCATCAAGGGGGTCTTCTGTCGGTTATCCCAGTGGGTCTGGTTATCCTAGTTCAACTAGGACTGATGAAGGCATAAAACGAACGAATGTCAATACCGTAAATGCTGGTTATCCTTCGTCCTCTGGGTATCCATCGCAAGGAGGCTATCCGTCACAATCATCCAGTGGGCATCCACCTAGGGGTGGTTATCCACAACCTGGGAATCATCATGCAGCTGGGCATTCGCAGCATGGATATCCACAAGGCAGTTATCCACAGAGTGGTTATCCTCAAGGAAGTCATCCTCAGAGCGGACATCCACAAGCAGGAGGCTATCCTCCATCTCGTGGATATCCACAACCACGAGGTTACCCACAGAGGCCACCACAAGGAGGCTATCCACAAAGTGGATATCCTCAAGGTGGATATCCACAGAGCGGACAACCAGGTCGTAGTGGATATCAACGAAGCTTTCCTCAGAACTATCCTCAGAACTATCCCCAAAATTATCCCCAGAATTATCCGCAAAATTATCCTCAAAATTATCCCCAAAACTATCCTCAGCAACCACGAAGCTCCACTGTTGGTGAACAGATAACAAATATTGCCAAAGATTTTGCTGGCAGACTCTTGACGCAAGCAATTGTTGACAGAGTCACTGGTAGGAACTAGAATATTGCTTATTATTGATTTTTATGCAAATATGAATTTTATTATTGGTAGAAAATTATATGGGGTCGTTTTGTGTAACCCGTAATTCTTCAACTTTCTGAACTTTATACATCGCAAGAAGAATTTCAAATTGTTCTTTCGATAATCATTTGTAATTTGTAGAGACTTGTGATATCAAATTTTGGCTACTTTGCATAAAAATCCGCAGTCTAATTATAAGTATCAAATATTATTTAAATCATTTAATTACCTAGCTTCGTTTAGGTAGATGGGAATAGTGCTTCAGTTCCTGCATCTAATTTCGCATAATTAAAATCGAATGCATCGTGCCAGATAGTCAAGCTATTCATACGTAAATTACTGAATCGTAAGGATATGGCAAATCTTGTATTGTTATAAATAAACACGAAATGTATGAATTATTTAATTTTGATTGACATGTTATTTTCATTTTGAACATTTAGGAATAATATTTCATTTTTATTCATGGAATAACTGATTTATACGAATCGTAAGTATAACATAACTTTTGTAACTTTGTTTCTTGACAAAAGTAAGAAGTTCTAGCTGTAACAAACGATACCAAGGTTTCTGACAATCGAAAAATTAGATAAATCATAATGTGTCAGTATTATAGACCCTTCTTGCAGTTATAGAGACAGTAACTCAATAATATACCTAGCTATATTGTTGAAAACCGATCAAAAGTCTCACATTTTCTCGATAAAAGCAATCGAATAAGAATTCCGAGAGAAAGTTTGCAAGCTCACTAAAGTAAGTTCGAGCATACGTCCAGGAGGTATTTCTGGTGGATACTTCCAGAAAGAACTTTTTCTCTATCGATTACAATTTTTACCGCGGTACTTCTATAAAATGATAATTGGTAGTTTTGACCAATGATATTCACCGAACCACTCGTTCGATGCTCAGCACAATAGTTGTAAGTTTTACGATTCGCTCATAAAATTTGCGAGATGTGGGCGACGACACGTTATATCCACCAAATGGAACAAGAAGAAAATAGATGGTAACTGCAAGCAAGAGGTAAGAATACTACAAAGTTCTCGTGGTTCTATAAAATATGAAATATAAAATGATTCGTGCCATGAAAATTCGAAAACGTCTTTACGAAGATTTCAATGTACTCGCTGAAAAATTCGTGAATCTCTATCGAGTATGCAAGAATAAAAGAAATTCTGGTGATAGGAATGCTTCTTCCATTGATGTTGGTTTCACCGAAGTTTTTTGTTGCAACTCGATATCTGCGCGCAGCTGGTGTCGTTTCCTGCTGATGAGCAGACAATTCTACCGAGAACGAATTTCTGGTCGACTATTTGAATGGTATGAGAAGAGAATGTTTCTATGCGTGTGTATGTGTGCGAGATTGGAATTCAACTCTTCGACCCAATTTCACAAGAATAATACAGTCACAAATTTCTTGTAGAATGAACGACATTTCGTACTCCAACGTAAAATAGTTTCGTGACAAGTTAGGATAGTTCTACACCTACAAGGGTAGTTCTAAATTGAAAGCGAGAATTCGATAAGTTATTACTAGAAGTTTAAGACGTTTCATTCGAACAATTGAAATTGTCGTCAGCTGGTTATACCATCAGATTTATGATTATAATTTGCAAGAAAGAAATCTTTTTCTATTATTACTTAATACATAAGTTATACGTAAGATAGTTCCTTCATTTTACTTAATTCATTACAAATATACTTTCCTCTAATGCGCTTAAGATTTAACTATGTACAATTGAAACAGAAGTAAATTTATTCAATTGCACCAGATATTTGTAGAAACGCTGAAAAATAAGCGATAATTAATATCAGCATTGAATCATCAATCGATCGGATAAAAAACTGATTAATCTACAGAGTTCAACTTTGCCGACCGAAGATACCATGCATAACGTACCAACAGTGAATTTTAGACTGATTTCAAGAATTTCTTCTGCAACGCTGTATGCAAATTCCTAGAGCTATTTAAACAAATCGTAAAGATGCGCATGCGTGACACTGTATCATTGACACGAGGATCACGTCTCGAATTTGGTTCAGTTCTCTAGTGGCCGGTTTGAGAAGGACTGCCACGAGGGGAGTTTTTCGCGTGTTCTTTCTCGTCTAGCGCCTGCGCTTCTCCCAACGTGCCAATCCATTTCGATACGGGCTCCGACGTCACGGAACCCTTCATCCACCGACGATGTCGTACTGTACTCGAATCCAGGGTGTTCAGGTACGAAAACGATATTCGTAAACTTTCTCAATGAGAAGAATTCGTAATAAGCTATGCCGGTTTCGTGCACACCTGCTCTTAGTCCAAAGTACGGCTTAATCGTCATACTTGTTCTTCTCTTCTTATTAGATCTCTCATTTCTTGACCCCGTGTGTAAGAATGAATTCCAAAATTTCCAAACGAACATTGCAAAAATCACATTCCTAAAATCTTATCATACCTCCTTCTCCAAATCGATTTTTCTACCAGATTCGCGTAACTTTGTAGAGAAACTAGGACGAAACAGTAGATAGTACTCCATTTGTGTAACAGTTATAATAGTTTTTATTTAAGCTATCATAATGATTGACAGATTGTTAAAGGTATTTTTGGCACTGATGGTTTTAAAATTAGAAGCTTCTTCAATTGTTTTTCTCAGTGTGTCAGAAATAAAGGCTACTTAGCGTTCTTGCTTTTTTATTTCTCAATTGAAGGATTTGAGAACTTGAATGAAACACTCGTGACTGCTGTAAAATTGCGTGATAAGGCTGCGGAAACTATTTTGCAGAAAAGTCTGTTTGCACGTTACATAACCGTACTTTGAAGTATGCGCATATATTGGGTAGAGTTTTCGGGTGTGATTAGGTTATGTTTTCGAGGAGTGCGCAGGTTTATAGCGTAAGGCGCGCACTCGAATGAGATACGAGAAACTGCAATGCAATTTTATTTGCCGTATCGCTCGAGTTACATGGTTCGCAGTGATAACATTCGAGAAATAAAGTTGATTTTGTGTGCACGTGTAGATTCTACTCTATGAAGCTTGAGATACCTTATCGCAATGTCATCTCGCGTATTATTGAACGATATAGAGTAGGATGATTATATTTCGCAAATTGTGCAAGCTTGATTGAAAATTCGCACTTTGGTATATATGTAACACAGCTAAATTACGTAAGTGTCATTAGAAAATAGACGAGTACCTGTATGTTCACCGTGAGCACATCGGCTGTCATAAGTGGGACAAATTGACACAGATCTTCCACCTGTACTTCGAACTGTTTAACAAATTTTTTCATAATCACATTTTTTTTCTTATTTTTTTTATGCGAACATTACCGATATGTTAGTCCCAATTTGCTAAAAACAGTTAGGAGCAATGATAATAATTGATAAAGGTAAATGTGTATTTAAACTGATTACTGCAATTACTTTGACACAAGTTTATCGCAAAAGTGTAATAAGTTTTTCAAACGGTATCGCGACAATGATAATTCTACTGTAGCTTCAAAATATGTGTAATCATAATATAGTCATCTGAACAAATGTTTGCTTTTGAATTTTGTACAGAGGCTCGCGTGCTTCGCGGCCGACGTTCAACAAAGATGCTTCAGCACAAGTCCATTGACTTGCGCTGCCGCGAAGGTCGCGATGTCAAAATTCGACAAGACAAGCTACCTCCCCTACGATAAATTGGAAGAAAATCTTAATATTGTTAAAAAAAGGTAAGTCATTTTAAATATTTCAAATCAAATACGTAATAAATGATTTATACGTATTTACTATGACTATTAAATTAACTTTACGTTATTTCAGGTTGAACCGGCCACTAACACTTTCCGAAAAAGTATTATATTCCCATTTGGATGAACCAAACAAACAAGATATTACTCGAGGCACCAGTTACCTCAGGCTACGTCCGGATCGCGTTGCTATGCAAGATGCCACCGCACAAATGGCAATGTTGCAATTTATCAGTTCCGGTATGTATATTTATTTTCTAATATAACTCTCGATAAATGATTTATTTATCCCTAAATATTAATCCTATCCGTCGTTTCAGGATTGCCAAAAGTCGCGGTACCATCGACAATCCACTGCGATCACTTGATCGAAGCACAAATCGGTGGCGAGCAGGATTTAAAACGCGCGAAAGATATCAACAAAGAAGTTTACAATTTCTTAAAAACAGCCGGTGCTAAATATGGTGTTGGATTTTGGAATCCAGGCTCTGGAATCATTCATCAAATCATTCTTGAAAACTATGCTTTTCCTGGTCTGCTTATGATCGGCACAGATTCCCACACACCAAACGGCGGTGGTTTAGGTTGTCTTTGCATTGGTGTCGGTGGAGCAGATGCCGTAGACGTAATGGCTAATATTCCTTGGGAATTGAAATGTCCGAAAGTCATTGGCGTAAAATTAACTGGTGCGTTGAAAGGTTGGACCAGTCCGAAAGATATTATCTTAAAAGTCGCTGGTATTCTCACCGTGAAAGGAGGTACTGGAGCTATCGTCGAATATTTCGGTCCGGGTGTTGATAGCATTAGCTGTACGGGAATGGCTACTATCTGTAATATGGGTGCTGAAATTGGTGCAACAACTTCACTTTTCCCTTACAACTATCGTATGCAAGATTATTTGAAAGCTACTGGCCGTGGGGAAATCGCTAGTGCCGCTGATCAACATCAATCCTCTCTCTTGACTGCTGATGCAAATGCTAATTATGATCAAGTCATTGAATTGGATCTATCCACTTTGGAACCCCATGTGAATGGACCGTTTACTCCTGACCTTGCTCATCCAATTTCCAAGTTAGGTACGCAGTGTTTTATTACTTGTATTCCTACGTTCGCTTATCGCATATTTCAAATTAGTTATTTATAATGTCTGTTGTAATTTAAACCAGGTGGTGCTGCCAAACAGAATGGCTGGCCGAACGAGATCAAGGTCGGTCTCATTGGTTCCTGCACAAACAGCTCTTACGAAGATATGGGTCGTTGCGCCAACATTGCTAAGCAAGCACTCGGACATGGTTTGAAAGCGAAATCCGCGTTCAACGTTACACCTGGATCGGAACAAATTCGCGCTACAATCGAACGTGATGGAATTGTAAGTTATTCTTTCGGAAGTAATGAAAGAGAATTGGCTATGTAATAGTATATTCAAAAGAGTTGTAGAATTTTGGTACAATGCCAAGTATTGGTACACGTTATGTACTTATCGTGACCGAAGAAAGCAACTCAATCCAAATCTAATCTAGATTAGATCAATATCCGTGAATTAAATTGAAAAATCTCTCTCTCTCTCTCTCTAATCGATTTAATCACGCTAGAAAAATATATCGCATAGAAACATTTTTCATACTAGTTTTATAACAATTGTGTTATGATATTTTCGCAGGCGAAAACTCTTAGAGAATTCGGTGGCACTGTACTCGCCAACGCTTGCGGGCCTTGTATCGGTCAGTGGGATCGTCAGGATATCAAGAAAGGAGACAAGAATACTATTGTTACATCCTACAATCGTAACTTCACTGGAAGAAATGACGCGAATCCTGCTACACATGCCTTCGTTACCAGCCCTGAACTTGTCACTGCTCTTTCTATCGCTGGCCGCCTCGACTTTAACCCTGTCACGGATAAACTCAAGGGCGCCGACGGCAAAGAATTTATGCTCAAGGATCCATTTGGTGAGACTAGACGCTTGTATGATTCGGTGCAATGTTACGTGTCTCACTATGTAATACATCGTGACACGTGTGTTAGATAATAATTGGAAGAATGCGCGCGACAGTATCATATTACATATATACTTTTCTACGGCATATGACACTCGTTTCGTAACTCAATTATAATGTTATAAAGACTCGTTTGCTTGGGTTTGTACGGAAAGAACATTCTTACTCATATAATTTCGAAATGACGAATTCATTGCTCGTGAGAATGTTTGTAGATTTTTTTTTTGATTGGCTTTGGAGAATTTACGAATTACTTCTTCAGGGGATGAGCTACCAAGCCGCGGATTTGACCCTGGAATGGACACGTATGACGCCCCGCCATCCGACGGTGGCAAAGTCAAAGTGGATGTTGATCCAAAGAGTCAGCGATTACAATTGTTGGAGCCATTCGACAAGTGGAACGGAAAAGATCTTGAAGATATGACTATCTTAATCAAGGTTAAAGGAAAATGCACCACTGACCACATTTCTGCAGCTGGCCCCTGGTTAAAATACAGAGGCCACTTGGACAACATCTCAAACAATATGTTTATTGGGTCAGTATTTTACGTTTCATCAAAACATGTAGTTTCATTGTAGCATATTGCGATTATGTAAATTGCAATGTTAATGTTACAGAGCCGTTAATTCCGAAAATGGTGAGATGAATAAAATCAAGAATCAACTGACTGGTGAATGGGGAGGTGTCCCGGATGTTGCTCGTCACTACAAGAAGAACGGTGTACAATGGGTAGCAGTTGGTGATGAAAATTACGGAGAGGGATCATCTCGGGAGCACGCAGCTCTTGAACCACGTCATTTAGGTGGCCGTGCGATTATCGTAAAGAGCTTCGCGCGTATCCATGAAACTAACTTGAAGAAACAAGGATTATTACCATTGACTTTCGCCAATCCCGGTGATTATGACAAAATTCAACCAACGGATAAAATCAGTCTTCTTGGACTGAAGGATCTCGCGCCTGGCAAGGTACACTCATACGCTTAAATACTTAATTAAATATACATCAAAGAAACATACTTTGAATACCACTAAACAACAATGTTCTATTTACAGCCTGTAAAAGCAGAGATCAAACACAAGGATGGCAAAGTTGATTCGATCACCTTAAATCACACGATGAACGAACAACAGATCTCATGGTTCAAAGCTGGTTCAGCGCTCAATCGAATGAAGGAAATTGCAGCTGGCCGTTAAATCGACAGTCTTTCGTATGAAACAGCCTGTCAATAACATTCAAACGGCTGCACTATGGTCGTAGATAGTTGCGCATGGGCCGGTTTGCACGATTTCAAGAGAAGTTATCCGGTAATTGCGCAATGAGTTTCCAGGTAGACTTACTTATCGAGCATTCAATTATCACTAATCATGAACGAGGAAGCAATATCAAGATCACTGTCATTCTCTCTCACATCATAGCTACTTGAGAATGAATCAGGGTATCCACAGAGTTACTTAAACAAAGTTGAGCGCGTTTTGAACAATGGTGTCACGATAATGATGTATCGTTTTGTATCGACGAATACAGGAATACGATACCAGATTCTGGTTCAATGCCAAATACTGTGGCTGGTTGTCGGTTCTAGAGGATTACGAAATATCTGTAGTTACTGTATTAGGGTAATAACAACTGCGGAGGATGGCTGTCCACCGTTTCGGATATATAGTTTGAAATTCTATTCTAATTTCGAACGATCGAAGCTTCGATACTAAATGCCTGCATCTGTAACTTGGATGTGTTAACGTTTTTTCTTTTTTTTTAACATCATGTACAGCCTGCCGTTAGCACGTACTTATTACGGATGATCGTTAGTATTCGAAGCTTTGTTCTATCTAATTACGTATTGTGTACATATTCGAGATGAATATATTGAGAATTATATTATACAGATTAATTTTGTCTTCGAACAAACTTCTGCGCATGAAGTGGCGTAGCCAAGTTCTAGATACGACTGATTTATAAAAAGTTGTATGCACACTGTTAATACTCAAAAAAAAACAAAAAAAGGGAGAAATAAAGTATTACCTTGATCCTTGTCTTTTTTTTTTATTTCTCAGGGAGAAGAAAAATACTAGATTGATTATATCGATACTAAAACCTTTGGCAGTTTGTCAAAAGGTTAATTAATTTGTGCGAGGAAATATCGCAATCGACATTGTGTGATGTTCGAAATTGAATATATCTCACTTTCTTCTTAATAATAGAAGATAATTTTAGCATCAAAGTTTAATCTTTAATTAGAAAAGTAGCAATTTACAGGTATTTTTAGTTTCAAAAGACCTCTACAGGTTGCGAAGGTCAAAATTCAGCAATGACGTGAATTCACGTCGAACACATGGTAAATGGTCCTACTATAAATTTTCAACGGTAATTTTTTTATTTTACACGACGTGTATATACGTCGAACGCAGTTAACCGATTAAATCATCGTCAGTCAACTGTAATGTACCAACAGTTGTATTACTCGACACACAACTGGTTCCCATGACAACCATTTAGTCAAACATCAAACATGAGCAGATGTTTGCTTCACAATACTGCTTCACTTGCCAGTAGGAATACGTCATGTGAAATGCTGTGGTCAACATGTCGGTGGACGGTGAATTTTTCTTGTCAGTTACTGGCTCAATACAGTGCGCGAAATTTTATGAAATAGACAATGCTTATTGCAAATACGGTTTCCACATTGGGCCTGAATGGAATATAGTTGCTGTATGTTATCAATCTATAGGGTAATAAATTTATTGTTACACGTCGAGGATAATAAATACACGTACGTCTAAATTGTACTGTCAGGGTATCGAGGAAGGATTAACACAGATGTGCAAGTGCAGCAATTTCGACAATCTGGCAGTTTGGAACTTTCCTTTAGACGTCACGTTCCGAAGTACTAATCCTCATGGATGTAAGCGATAAATGTAACAATATTACGTGTATTGTGTCAATTTAAAGAATAAATGATTTCTTTTTTTTATTTCATTTCAAATTAAATTTTTGTTATAGAAGTTTACTTTTAAATTGACTTTTCAAATCATTCTCATCGCTTTATACATATTTATATATATTTGTATGTGATTACATATTTATGAGGAAACATTGGACGGATTAAACCCATTTATGATAGGCAAATTATTAATTTACTATTAATGTTAACGTTATTACGCGGTCATACGTAACTTTATTTGAATAGTTTCCGGACAAATATTTGCA
Organism: Trypoxylon attenuatum; assembly: GCA_963989405.1. Taxonomy (NCBI): domain Eukaryota; kingdom Metazoa; phylum Arthropoda; class Insecta; order Hymenoptera; family Crabronidae; genus Trypoxylon; species Trypoxylon attenuatum. The sequence goes on along the minus strand of OZ022493.1, from coordinate 9,947,547 downwards.
TAATAATACACAATGTTGCTATTAGGGCCACAGCTGATAATGTCGATATATGGTCTCGACATTTTCGGTCACGACGTGATCAGAGGCTACGGTGTTTGCCATTTACCCTTGGCTACTGGTCATCACGAAAAAAAGTAGGCATTTAGCGATATATTTATCTTTATTTTTATAGTTACTTGGGCTTTAGAGTCCATCTTTATAGCTATAAATAATTAAGTTTAAATATAAGATTTTAAAAATGGGAATTATTTTTATTTATTTTAGATTTTGAACGATTTATATTTTATAACAGCGAGACAGCATATTCTATATATCTACTATGTGTGTACTTAGGATGTCATCGAATTTAGCAGAACATCATACGCAGGCACAAGAAGACAATGCAATTATATTGATCTCTATTTCGCAGGGTTCCAGTTTATGTACCAGAATCCTCTTCCATTTTCCAGCGATTTGCAGCTTGGTTAACCGGCAGAAGACCAGAACTAATTGATCCGAGTATATTAGCCTCCGGGGCTGGCAGAGAACGTAAGCTAGGGTCTTAAATTGCTACAGCACCGAATTAACTATATTTCAATAGACACTTAATCGATTCTTTTATCTCGAAATTCAAATTTTTAAATATTTATTGTATCTTATTTAATCCGATGAATTGAATGATTCTCGTTAATATTTTCTTGCTACTAGCATGGACATGTATGACTGAAAAAAAATGAAAATGAAAAGTTCTGAATTGCTAAGGAAATTGTAATTGCAAAAATCAATTAATGGAATTCCTTTATTTCTATTTTTTCAAATTTTGCCACAATTCAATTGAGGATTTTATCGTTTGGCTTTAAGACGTTCGCAAAGTTCTATTAATATAATCATTAAAGATATAAATAGAATAGCGAACAAACGCGTAGTTGAAACTAACTGTAACTCGGGTTTTAATTGCAGTGACGCGCATGAGAGTTCAAGGGATCGTGACCGTAACTTTCAACGTTGCACTGAAGGATTTTTTCAAGTTGGGCTACGACAATGGCCAACAGCGGAGAAAATAATCCGATTTGTGACGTTCTCTTCTAACAGTAAGGAATGAAATGCAAGAACTTTTCTTGTAAGTATAAAAGTCTGTATAACTGTGGCGGAACTGCTGTTAATATGCTAAGAACATCGTCGTCTTTCTTAGTACAGTTATTTAATTTCCTTCTAGTCGAGGAATTAATACAGAGTTCTTAAAGGTCTTATAATTCTGCAATTGATTTAAATCTTCCCTTAAATCAGTTCAAACAGCAGAAATAATGTAATTCTATCATTTCGAATAGCGGAATTCTGAAATCGATTTAATTTATTAAACATTGATATTTAAGCACATGTTCTGAATATAAATAATACTACTAAATTTTTTTAAATAATATGTAGTATGGATAAGGTTAATCTAATTTCTAATTAAGTACGACAATGTAACAATGAATAAACTATTTTTGATACCTTTGAAGAACAGTAGTTTTTTTTCTGCAAACAAAAGAATTTTTCTTCAGAGAGAAAAATTTCAGTACATTTCCTCTATTAACAGGTCCATCGAAAGAAATCTGTTAAGTTAGTTTTTCACATAAATACCTGTGCTCCAGCACACGCGTGAAAACTTTTCTTTGTCGTTAGCTAGGAAAACTTCCTGGAAACCGTTTGTCTATCAGATAAACTTTGACAAAGTCGAATAGCTTTTTCAGAAACTTCTGCAGTTTCCACGGTGAACAGCAAATAGGCAGCTGTATCAGTTTTTCTCGTGTGAACATGGAGAAGGTTTCAGCTACAAAAATGCAACTTATTTATGTTGCATTTTTCATACATAGTTATATCAACATTTTCTATTCTATTCATTTGATCCAGTTGCATTCACTGCTTCTTCAATGAATTCTTTTCTTTATGCAAAATATGCAACATCAAAATTATCTCTATTTTCTATAGAAGTATTCTTGTAACGTTACAAATGTTATTTCTCGAAGTGTCTCATCGTTTGGTACATACATATAACGTATTACAATGCTGTATACCTTTACATTATCAAATTTTCCATAAAAGATATTGTTATTAATACGTTCAAAGTTTTGCGCGAAACTCATTGTATAATTGTATCCTGCTACAAGCTGAGAGTAGCTTGTATTCTGTTCAATGGAAATATTCCAGAATTTGTGGCAATGCAGGAAGTAGAATACAGTTAACCGTAGTGCATTAAATTCGAGCATAACTTCCACCGCAATTGCGACTCCCCTGACACTGACGTCAGCATACAACCGAAACGATTTGCAAAAGTATCTAATATCTCAAATTATGATTTTGAGTTGCAGGAGATTATGATTGTACATCGCGAAATGTGATTAATATCGAAATTGCAAGATTTCTGAAAGATAAAAAAATTTGACTTATAAGAAGTAACATAAAATAAGCATAAAACTTAGAAATATGTAGTTCATTTATTTAATAAATGCAATTTTCATTTATTTCCCACTTTATAAGATACAGAATTTTTTCTATTCCATTCAAGTGTAATTGCGAGTAGTTACAGTTTGAATTATACTCGTGGAAACCTATAAAATGTTGTTATTTTCAAGCTACTGTCTCCAATTAAAATCCAACGTGATAGCGCAAAACTGGACAGAAATAGTTGCTATGATCTTGGGATTCGTAGCTTTCTCCAGCCTCATCATAAAATAGTCTGAAATAAATCGGATGAAATTGTATTAACATTATGATTTTATAAGTAAAATCTTATGGATTATGATTTAAGAACAATTGTGTCGTCACATATGAAATTAAAACACACAAAAGTTATACATACCCATCGCAAGTTGATTTCCGCTCTTTGAAATAACATTGACGATCTTCCGTATTGAAATAAGTTTTTCCAAGGGCTTCGTAAATTTCCAATCCCGTGACGGCAATCGCGCGGTTTAAACAATCTCTGAAGATCTTGTCGCAGATGCAGGAATTTCTGTTAGAAATAAATTCGAGCTGTTTTATAATCCTTTATACTATCAAACTCTCAATCTATGTATTCGATTTTGTGATAATCATACAACTAATACTACTTATAGTTACAATCAATTATAATTGAGTTACATTTAAACTTTATCATTTTATGCTATTTACGATACTCACATGTCTTCCTTTCCGTTATTATTGATTCCGTATTTAGTTTCTCCTGCGGGAATTTTATCCGTACAATCTCGAAGAAAAACGCAACAATTTCGCGTGTACGATGCTTGATGAACTTGAGGACAGGTCAATTGGTATTCAGTCTTATCGTTGCAATACACTTTGTCTGTTATAAAAAGAGGAAGAATAAAGTTCAAATCGCAGTAACTATTGGAAGAAGAATTATTAAAAGATCGATATATATATATATATACATATATATATCACAAGTGATCTTCTAGATCTTTATTTCAATACACCGTTCGTATACAAGGTTTTTGTATTCTTGGTATAAGAACGACCCGTTATTATCATAGTCATTAATTAATGGCAGAATAAAATATTTCGAATAACGTAACGGCGTCGATTAAAAATAAATAGGCGACACAACTTAATTGTTATCCGCGTGCTGATACAAATCCCAGGTACGGCAGATAGTACCTACCACCATGATAGGGAGTATGGGTTACCGGTGCTTTGGATGTGAGCCTTAATATATCTGAAATTGATAGAAAATGCACGATACAGTATTCAGACAATTTTCAATAAATATTTCTTAAGATAATTTCAATATTACTTAGCTACCTATAATTTGGCGTCGTAGTGCTATAAGATTCTGTTGATCAGCATTCACTGTTATAGCATGCATTACGATCAGTACAATTGAAATTACAGCAAAAACGTGGTGCAACATTGTAGCAGATGAAGCAATTAAATTCCTCCTGTTAAAAAGTTCAATTTTAAAATTTACATAAGTTCGAAAAATCTTCTCTGAAAATATTTCTACTTCGATTCTCAATATGCAAGTAACATTTGTATAATTAACTTGTTTATATTAACACGTGAATATTAACAACTATTATTCTATAAAGAATACCGTATGTTAAAAAATGATTTGTTAAATGTCCGGGAAATACCTCTGAATATATGTTCTGTCGTTCGAAGCTTCCGGAGTCTAAAATGTAGAACATAGACTGATTGCTACTTTATATATGAATATAAAATGTGCTCGAAGAATCACTAAACACCCTTATAGCTTATGCACGATATCGTTAAACTTTATTGTTTCGAATTCCGCCTCACGATACTTCGGTTACAGACGTCATAAGGAACTGAAGAATAATATGTTTACATATCTATATGTACACACTAATCTATAGATATACATATGTAAATATGTAAAATTATTATTATGTAAAATTATTATCTTAATCAACTTGTAAACATCAAACTTTACTAGATATCGATAGATATAAGTTTTTACAGTAAAGTACTAAGATAATGATAACTATTAAAATGAAGATTCATATTACAGTGAAGCTTCATAAATAAGTTTATATAAATCAAAGGAAATTTGAAATTACAACCTAAGATAAGAAATTGTTTGAATTGTAGAATAAAATTGTCGATTGAACTGATAGTTGTCTCGCTAAAAGGTGTTTCTTACAAATTAGAAAATTGCTACCTGTTGCATCAGGTTGGAAGGCCGTACAAGTTTCTTTGATTCGGTACTGTAAAAACTTGTGGACGAATCGAAGGATCGCCAGGTAGACAGACGCACCTGTTGCATTCGATGCTTGCAGCTGTACTATATACAATAAACTATTATATAGTGGCAAAGTAGACTCATCACTAAATTTTGAAACTCACGGAAACGTGAGAATTATGTTGCCTGAGTCAGGAACTGTAAAGTTATAGGTCCCGGTATCAATATTTCTAGTAAGTCGTTTTATTCTTTTTCATTTTTTGGAAGAGATAAACTCCAATCTTTCATTTCCAGTGTATATAGTAGCTTCGAGACTTTCGAATTGCTCAAAATTAGGTATCGTATATAGAAATAATTAATTAATGGTAATTTAGTCTATTCGACAGTTTAGATTTCACGATTGCAAGAAATAGAAAATACTTATGTAATGAGAATTCGTATCTGGAGTATGTTGTATATTGTAGTGTATTTGTGAAAAAACAGAGATATCATTTTTCTCATACGTTTGCAACGATGACAAGCGGTATTTAGAAAGGAATTCGTATGTTTCGTTCCGCTAACGTGGAGATATCTCTATGGTAAAGGCGAGAAACCTACCATATGTAAATTCATTTATCAAATTTTTCAAACATGACAGCATCATAATGAGAAATTGCAGTTCTTATAGAGTCCATATTTCATCGATTCGCTTAAGACGTTTTCGTCACATTTATCATCATCGAGATGACATTACGTGTACCTCCAACATATGAGCTTTCTATTCTTATCAGTTTCTAGTAGATAGTTTTTACATTTACATTTTACATTTTTTATATCTGATATTAAGAAACTACCTTCTGTTTAAATTATGACACTTTTATAATTTAGAATTCTAATTTATATAAATTCTAATAATTATCATAATGACGATTATGATCAAATATCACGACTCTTTAGTAGCATTGGTTTTAAACCAAATTTGCGATGTATTAAAATGCTTAAAATTGGAAATTTTGAAAATCTATTGAAAATTGATAGTAAATATACTTATACGTAAAAATCGTTTCGTCACTTGCTATCCCTATAGTGAACCTGTCACTCAAAGTAAGTCCATAAGAAGTTGTTTACTTCTCACTTTAAACGACTCGCGAACCCAAACACTCCTAACTTCGACTAATGTTCCAGTCGATCGATACGTGGCGTACTTTTCTCGCTCCAACATATTGTCTTCGATTAGATAAAGGGAATTTGTGAAAAAGAGAAAATGTTGAGCAGGCTTTTTTCAAAAATTTAAATATGGATATGGATATATTGAGTATTGCTATTTTCCATAAATAGTGCGGCAACTGGCTGTTATATTTATGGAAAATTAAATTGATAATTAAATACGTAGCATATATATGACGTACAATTAATTTGTTCATCATATATGCGACGTAACTTTTGCACTTCCTTATCATTGTATAAGGTTGTATTTTCGTACTGTTAGAGCGGGCGGCTCTTTCAAAAGGATCGACCTTGTGTCTGGAAACACGAGGTTTTGCATCCTGATTATCTGATCCAAAAATAAATCAACCAATGAAACTTGGAGAAAAATTATTCATTAATATATACATATATATGTATATATTAATCTCAATCTCAATATACAGGGTGAGTCAGTGACCTTGCACCAAACTGAAACCACGTATTTTGGGGGTCAATAGAAGCCTAAAAGTCCCGGAACACAAAGTTGAAATCTCAACCCTTTCGGAATTACAGGGGGTTGAAATTTTAAGTTTTAAAAAATCATATCTTCCGACAAGATAATACTAGAGTCACGGGTCTTTTTCTAGAATGTGTGGGACGGCCCAGGGTACCTGGAAAAAAATAGAAACGATGTGAAAATTATTATTAAGCCACATTATTATTGATTTTCTTGTAGTTCTTCTATGAACGTGAAATTTGCCCGTTTAGAGAAAATCAATAATAATGTGGCTTAATAATAATTTTCACGTCGTTTATATTTTTTTCCAGGTACCTCGGGCCCTCCCACACATTCTAGAAAAAGACCCGTGACTCTAGTATTATCCTGTCGGAAGATATGATTTTTTAAAACTTCGAATTTCAACCCCCTGTAATTCCGAAAGGGTTGAGATTTCAACTTTGTGTTCCGGGACTTTTAGGCTTCTATTGACCCCCAAAATACGTGGTTTCAGTTTGGTGCAAGGTCATTGACTCACCCTGTATACATATACTATATGTATATATTAATGAATAATTTTTATATTCTTTTCTTGTATATTCTTTTCTATAATTGTACATATTTTATAACTGCAACATACGCATAAATCTTCAACAATACGATTTAGGTAGTAAATTACGTTTTAATACTCTAATGGAAGGGCATCTTCTATGAATCTCTTATTCTCGAAGAATAAATTTCTACGATTCATGAAACATTCGGTGAATCACTTGCCCAGCAAATATTTTATGACATACCTTCGGATCTCCAATACACACCATAGCGAATGACGTATATGCTCACTTTTTACTCGCTTGCTTTATTAAAGCTTCTGCATTCATGTATGTCGAAGCGCGGCTATCTTTTGATTATACTTTCGCAACGTGTTTTTAAATGAGATTTTTCAACCCTCTAAATGCATTTATTCATATACACCGGTCTTGATGGGAATCATAGCGATCGTATAACAGGCCAGACGATATGAAACATTGTCGCAAGTCTACAGACGAACATGAATTTTTGTTACAATATCAAATCATATAGTACTCACCACTTTTTTTTAAAAGCAAGTTGAATGGGGGTAAAATATTAGTTGTACCATTTGCAGAGGGTTTTTTTCTTTTTATTTTCAAAACATAATCACATATATATATATCATCTTACATGATAGTTACAATGAAAACACAACGCGAGGCAAAAATCGCAACAAAGTTTATTGTGGAATAAGTGGCAAGCCTTGACACGAGTTTCTTGCTGCTAGCGTTGCAAACAACAATATAGCTGCGAAGTTCTCAATTAAAAAAGTTTCTTACGGAGGACTCTTGGTGAAAGTAACAAGCAAGGATTAAATAAGATTAGTTATTGTCGGTCGTCGGAGGCTTGTCGCCAGCGTCACTCTTTAATATCTACACAAATCGATTAATTTACTAAGTCTAGGATTATGCTAAAATACTGAGGAATTATCTGCAATTGTGCAGTGTGTTTTGCGCGAGTGTGAAAAGTGTTCACGTGCAAATAAAGAACTCTTAACACTCTTAGGTTTCGTGAAATAATAAAATACTCCGAATTTTTTTCTACTTTGTACACTTTAAATTATTCGTCTATTATTCTATTGAAATATTCGCATAACTCACAGCACAATATATTTTTTGTTTGATATCTGACATTGTATTGTAAAAAAATGAAATTTAAAAGAGAATGTTCATTCGATTATCTCGTGGAATCGTTTCCTTATCAAAATACAAGAGTTTCTCTGATACGTATCGGAACACTTGTCACACGTAATACGTCGACAAAATGCACTAGAATTAATCCTAACTCCGCTATCCAACGTCACCGGTATCTACCTGACCCTTTATTCCGCCACTGGCCATTAATTCTAATTGATGAAGTTCGCTGCTGAGATTGGCGCGCTCTGTGAGTGAGCTGTCTAACCGACTAAAGCAAATTGGTACAAAAAAGGTTCAAAGAATTGATCTTCTCAACGCGAACCAGTGAGTATCGAAGAAATTCGATTGTTTAAAAACTGCATCTTTCTTGTACTTTTGTAACATTAGTTTCAATGATTTCGCTTATTACAAATGTTTCTAAAATATAACTATTTAAAATTGAAAGGAAAAATACTTTATACAATTATTAAGAAATTCTCTGAATAAAATTGTAGTTAGAACAAACTATGTTTCGGACCTGGAATTTATCACACTTGTTATTCTCTTTTTTTTCTTTAATAGGATACAACGTAGAACCAACACCGTGGGAATAAACACTATACCGAGCTTTAACTTCGTGACGGAAATGCTTTTGAAGTGCGCATTGAATAATCTATAAGTTGACCTAAAAGCATCTGTACGTTACTATACACTTAACGTATGGTGGGTTTTGTGTACTGTGTGCTGCCCTGTTTCCCATTTAGACTAGATTCGTTGGAAATTAAATTGTACGTACAACACTTGTCGTCAATGTAGCCTGTAAAATAAAACGATACACAATTGCTTGATTTAATTCCATTGAAATAGTTTTTTTTAAGTTTTCTTCAAAAGCTAGAATAAATTTGTACAATTTTCTTCCTTTTTCTAACACAGTTTAACTTCATTGTTAGAAAAGCTTCTTTATCTTCGTTTAATTCATTAGGAAGAATGTTCCAAAAATTCATTTTTTCGTATTCAGTCTTCTTTAAATTTCTGCTCGTCTTCTATTTCTTATTATATATCTGAATTTCTTAATATCGTTATATCTCTCCTAATGCTCTACCCTTATCTCATTTCCTATTAAGAAACCACTCGCCTTTACGCCTCGTCAGTTTACTCCACACCTAATTGACTAAAACCCTTTTCTTGTAACAATTATCTCATGCTTGCTTTTCCAATCTAATTTTCTTTCTACCTTTTTTCCCCCTATAATCGATTAAATTCTCATGATCTCTACGTATCACTGTTATCTGTGATCAGAATACCTTTATCGTAAATCTCAGTGATAAATCCACTTATAAATGTATTATCAAAATGTCATATAGCTATGCAGAAGAAAATTTATGGTAACTCTAATTTTGGAATATAAATTGAATGCTTTGGAAAAATTGAAAAATGTTAGAATAATTATTTACCTAGTTACGCTTCAACTTTCTTCGGTAGTTTACCACTGATTAAATCGTAGAAGATGTTCGAGTGTGGAACAATAGGATCTTGTACATTGAAGTCGTTAGTCTTTGGACTTAAATAAGGGAAAATGTTCAAGAATTGGAAAATTATGCCATTTGTCCAACCGAAACCTTCTTGCACTGTGTATTCGCCACCACCGCCTCCTTCTCCAGGAACAACTGCGTCATACTAAAATTCGTATAATAATATTGTTATTAAAACAAGGAAGATTAACACTGTTCTTTTTTATTCTATTTCAACAACGATTTGATTCTGTATCCATAAGAAATGGTTGTATTAAGTTTCATGATTGTAGCTATATTTCCTGTATCTGTAACCTATAGCTTGAATAAATCACTCCGATTGGCGATTGATTACAAGTATAAGACGCAGTAGCAGTTCTACCGAGCACTTGGGATATATTCTTGAAATAATATCTTATTCAAGTTATTTTCAAAGTCATTCAAGAAAGATTAATAATTAATTACTAATTATTAGTGTCAATCAGAAATAGGAATTTCTCTTGATTTTCTAGGGAGGATTGCGTCAATAAACTCCATCCACAAGAGCTTCTATCTACCTTTTGACAAAATTCAGACACTTCTCTCAATTTACATTCTAATTGTGTCAGATGCACCGAATGATAATGTTCTGTAACGACGAGTGAGCTTGACACTTATGTAATCAGAAACTCGGATGCTATATTCCAATGATATTCACTGTCGTAACCAATTGCTTCGCGATAACTACTTATTCTTTATTATAGAACCGTAAATTCGATAGTTTCTCCTACGATTTTTCCATAATAGATTTATTTTTCACTGGAATTTTGAGATTAACTTTAACATCGATGTAACGATTTTCAAGATTAATTTCACTTTTCTCCTTTCATTACAAACCTCGAAATTCGTAATTCTCAAGTTTTTTTTTTTTCTTTTTTCGTTATAAATAAGGAACAGGACAGTTGATTGGATATTGATGAGGAACATTTGTTAGTAGTGAGACAGTTTACCCAGGTGTGACCCAAGTCAAGCTATCGGATAGCGAATAAGTATCTAGGCTGGAAATTCCAGGAAAATCCACTGTTAGATTTCCCAAACGAGGGATACCGATCTAAAGACAAAACGGGCCAATGGGATTAGCGAGTTCTCAGGGGGCTCTCTACCACTCGTACGCGGATTCCAGTTGAGAAAAGGGACACGAGTCTCTTTCTCGACTATCAAGATCCGTCCCCGGTAAAGCTCATGGAGCTTTTCCAAGTGTCAAGAGAAACGAAAGAGAAAAAACGAATCTTAAAACCTTCGGTTACAACCCCAAACAAATATACGTCTGTCTGACAGTGTTTTTCACACGGTTGACGTTTGATTTTCAGACTGAGTGGAAACTGATTCTTATGTTAGTGGAATTGGACGGTGCGAGGGTAGACGAACGTCAAATTGGTTCCCAGACTCATTGACCGGCTTGAAGACTCTACCAGTCAATGAATTCTAGCGAATTACGTCACTCACGAACAAGTTTACAGAGTTTCTTAATTAGATTCTTAATGAAATGTCTTGTAATCTACTACTTTTTGAAATAACGATTCGAGTTAATTAAAAAGAAATTTGATTTGAGAGTAAACTAAAATATTTTATAGATTAAGCCAGATGATTACGATTAATTTAAACTTGAGTTGAAATCATGAATATAAGTACAGTCTTAAAATGTATTTCCTCTCAATTATAATTGTTGTAATCGTAGATATTGATAGGACAATAGTTTATACGGAAAATCAAGATGATTGGTAAGATTTTGTTTAAACACAATATTGGTAGACGAAGCTTGGAAAAATCTTGAATAACAATATGACTTACCTTTTCGTACATTTTTCCGGACTCACGGAATCCAATATAGTTAGAACTAAGCCACCGACTAGCCAGTGCTGTTGCAAGATCTTCAGCTTCTTTTACTCCAGTCCTGTGAAGACCCTCCACGACGAACGATTGCAAAGGTGGCCAAGCGTTTGGAAAATCCCATTGTTCGCCAGTGTAGTTCAGCGAAGTAGGTGTACCACCTGTTTAAAATCTCTCTTACAATAAATATCTTCGTCTTTATGAAGAAAATGAATATAAGTTTTGGAAAAAGTTAGTTACACTGTATATAGAAAAAATTATGTACAAGTTTAAATAAAACTAAAAACTGTCAATTTGACTAATTGTATTAAGATGTAAAATGTACTTACCCCAGTAGATGTCGATTTTTTGCTTATGAAGGTAAGCAACGGATTTCTGGGCGATAGTCGTAATTTTGGTGGGATCGTAGCTCTTGGTATAGAGTGGTGTTAAGTTCGAGGGATAGAAGATACATCGCGGTCGACTGTTTTTCGTATCGTAATCGCACCAAGTCCCCTCTTTTTCGTTCCAGAGGACTTTATCGATCCCTGTTAGATACTCGTTCGCCAATCTTTTGTAGTATAAGGATTTCTGAAATTTAAGAAAATTTTCCATGACGAACTAACAAAAGTTTTTGTAGTTGCTAAAGTAAGTGTTTCTTAATTACTCCTTTTGAAAGCGAGCTATTATTGTGTCAATATTCATAAGAGAGCGTAATCGAGGAACTTAGGAATAACATTTCTATATGTTTCTAATTCTTCACCCTAAAGGAGTTCGAATGAACAAACCAAGCGATAGGAAGACTTCTGTTGATCTTTAACATCATTTTCCCAGCAACAGATTTATTTATCTTCGAAGAACTTTTGGTATAAACTCGACCTCAAATTCATTGTGATGACTAAAACTTCAGTGTTTAACTTTGAAGAATTGAATATCTGTACTATCTTTACATTCCAAACACAAAGTCATTGATTTATCTATGTATATTGCTCGAATTTCAATATGAGAAACGTATTCGAAATGCAAATCAATGTTATTATACCTATCCACTTTGAAGCGCGTGTCTGTCAAATGGATTGGCTACTTGACCCACCAATCCATTGGATTAATCAATTAATGGTTAGTTGATTGCTTGCTGAATCTATCAACGCCGAAAAGCGTCAATGGTATTTTGCATAGTGGTTGGAATACGAATTATTGCATCCGGAAAATCGAAGAAAAATTGTAACCGTCTGGTTAAGAATATATATATATATATATATATATATCTCGAAGAAAATATAAACAATATTTATCCCATTTGATTATTATTCATTTTTTAAGCAAGTGTTAAAGAGAGTTATTTTTAAATGACCAACTTGTATAAAAGAAAAAACTTACTCCAATGTTACCCATCAGATGTGCCCAATTACTGAGCAAATAGGCATTGTGTTGAAGAATTGCATTGAGATCGACTGGTACGATGCTACTGGTTGAAATGTTAAGAAGGCTAAGACTAGCATTCTTTTGATCAGCAATGCACCACCTGTTAGAAAAGTCCCATCCACTCTCAGCACCAGCTTTGATGTCATTGTAAAAGTTTTCACGTTTTTCCTCTGGCAGACGTTGTGCCATTTTGTAATCCTCCCTGTAATTCGAATGTAAGCTACTTTGTAACACGTGAACCTTTTTGTGAACTGTATAATACTTTTTTAAATTCATTTACTGAACATGGCCCTTTCAAAATAATTAAAAACTGTACAATATGTATAAGGTTTCTGCAAAGAATTAAATATTTTTTTGATTTAGTTAGAAGTATAATGTTATGGTTAACCATGGAATTGAATGAGAATAGTGAATTATCAATGGGATTCTCGTGAGACAAAGTTTTCATAGTTCAACTGAGGTCTCACACGAAAATTAATCAAGGTGAGAGAGATACGTTGAGTGGTAAATGATCAAAGGAAAGCAGTAGGTGCTTTGAAATGAAAATCCTCTCATGACCAGTGAGTGGTAAACCCTAGGAAATTTGTCCCAGAGAAAGGTGCTACTCTGAAATTCTATAGTTAACCGTCTAGTTCTACTCGTTGGCATTCTCTGATTATGTCTAGTCGGTTTTTTTATCTCCGAGATTAAGCCAACGACAAAGTTTTTTATATAGACTGTGATACTGTCGTGCTACTGATGAAATCAGAATGAATTACCGAGAATATCACACTTCAGAATATTGACTCTAATCCATTTCGTTCAATTTTCCGATGAATGTTTTCTTTAAAATAAACTTTATATTATAAAAGAAATAACATCGTATATTTGATCAAGTTACATAAATATTTACATAAATATTTGTACCTGATTACTTCAGGATCTGTAATTTTGATTATCAATATTAATTGAGTGGTCCCTGCGGAATAGCTGTTTTCCACAAATTAACGATATTTCAAAATTGGAAAATATTAATTTCCCAGTGTGTATCGATTCTCAAGGGAGATTTGTTAATCCTTCGCGAGGACTAAATATTCTGTGTGTTTGACACAATGGAAATTGGATGCCATCATTGACTCGACAGTTCATCCTGATTAGCGATCCGTGGATATTTCGAAGCTGATTTTCCCGATGTTGATTGCCACATCAGGAAGATTATGGAGGATAACGGAGAGAAGGATTTGCGAAGATTGACCGAAGGATTATGGTCTCGTCAGATCGAATAAAAACTTTTAGTAACTCTGACAAGCTTCCCGATTTACCAATCATCGAGTGGGATATATGAGCTAACGTTGGAATCGTATTGGTGCTCCGTTCAATTACGACTGACATGAGAAGTTAAATTCATTTACCGAATTACTTTAAAAAAATTGGATTCTCGATTTATACGCATACCTAAACGTAATTAAAATTTAATCGAACTTACTTGTAACTCTCGGGTCTTGGTTGTGGATCTCTCACTGAGTAATGAGCCAGTTTATATGTTTTTCCATTCTTTTTCACTCCGATTGTCTTGTGCTGTTCCCAATAAGCAAATTCTTTTTCCAAAACTGGCATCATAGTGTTCAGGAACTGTAAATTTCCTGTATAATCCAGATAAATACCCACCTGTTTAAACAGATCGTACATTGGTCAATTGAATCTATTAATCTTCTTGTTATTTTATTATTCTCAGAATTTCTGAAAATTCATTTTGAAACATGCCTGTGAAGCTTATACGAGATGGGTAACAATAACATCTCCTGACTGAAATATTCAGCTTTTTATTCACTTTATTAAAAAATTTTTCAAATGAAATTCCCTCCACGCGACAGATCCTCTCCAAATGTAGATACTCCCATTCATTTTTATATTACCTCTGTTTTGAGATATCAAGGTAACTTATGTTATTTTGAATGGCACCACACAGTTTTTTAAAGCCTCCTTGTAGTCACTTTATTTAGCGCGATTATCCTACTGGAAAAACGAACGTCACTGTGTATTTAAAAACTGAAGAGTTTCCATGATATTTCAGAGGAATTGAAATATTGGAAATGAATATACATTCGTCTGACGGAATATTTTTTGATAAAGTGAATAAGTATTTCTTAATCAACTAAACAATGAATGAGTTCACAATTTTTGTCCTGTGTGTTTATGTATTTTTTATTAAAAAAAAGGGGGATTAAGTGATATATTATGTAAGATGATGGTTCGGATCAGACGATGGTTGTGATATTCTACTTCATTTCTCAAAATCAAAAATTTTAGTCTGGAAACTATAGTATGTGTTGTACTTTGTTTCAAAGTTGTTAGGAGAGTTCAACTGCAACTGGGTACATTACAGTTCAGAAAGTATTCGGCTAGTCAAACTTCCGCAATTGCAGGGGATCGCGAAAATTTTTCAGTTCTCGTGTCTTCTCCGTCCTCACGGTTCACTTAACTGTGAAATCGAGAATAAACGAAACAACGCGAATGAAAGCTTATGGGAAAATAGTTCTAGCGATAACGATTTATTTGATTCTTATCTTTTGTGCGAAGCCTAAAGATATTGGAAAATTTCCATGAGATTGCATTTCAACAAATATTGGCAAATTCTGAATTTCAATGCTGATCTGAATAGTAGAACGATTAATCGATAAAAATTAAAATTTTATATTATTGTGTACCATTCTCTTTCTACTTTTTAAACAAATTAAGTCCTGAAAATGTACGTAAAACATTTCATTTGACACAAACGTTTCTTATATTTCTCTTATAAAAATTTGCCATATTAATTCACAATATAGTATTACTTAGTTCAAGTTATCAATTTTCAATTGATTTTCGTCATTGAAAAATTATTAATCTTACCATTGAAGGCAGCATAGGTGGTTGACTTCGCATAAGATAGTAAACTCTACCGCCGTTTGGTACAAATCCATAGGTGTCAACCATTTGTGCGAAATTCTCGATCATTCCTTTGACTGTATCGTGCATTTCACATAGTAGCAAGCCTTGCATTATCCAATAACTGTCCCAATAGTAAAATTCTGGAAAAATTTCAATCCCAATAATATTATCTTCCAATAGATATATGTATTTATATTTCAAATATTATATCATGTCTATATTTAATCATAAGTTTATATTATAACAACGAATATTTTATCTCTGGAAAATATTTACCTCTAAATCTACCACCTGGAATGATGAAAGGATTTTTAACATAAATTAAACTATGTCGTTCAGGATTCTTTTCCACATCCTCGCTCATTTTTCTTGCGAGTTTTTTCCAAATTAAATTGAGATTTTCTGCCCATTCACGATATTCCGGATCTTGTACGCGTTTCAGAATCGATGGATTTTCTTTCCAGTCTGGTAAAGTCCAATTATATAGTTCATCTTGCATTACGAAGTTTTTCGACAGAAAGTTCGCTACTTGAGTTCGATTTGGTTTGTTATTTGTTTCTTCCATGAATTTCTTAAAACTGTAAAAACAATGAAACTTGATCAATTATATACCGCAAAATAATTCATATGAAATTTTCGGTTTCAATTTTTGAAGAATGACAAATTCAATTAATTTCTTTGATTAGTACTTTTTTAACTTGTACCATTATTATTGGCACAATTAATCGTAAGAGTCGGTGAGTTTGAGAATTTGTGTGATGATGAGTACGAAATTAATTGCATTAAACAGAATATTGATCTAGAGTATGCGAAATACTCTCTGCAAAAGATTAAATTATACCCACTTTGCTAAAGTGACGCTTGGATCGTGTATCTGGGAAAGGTCGACGAACGTCTTGCTGTCGTTATAGACTTCGGCAAGTTGTACGGTCTTCAGCAAGTCTCCGGTGCAATAAATTTCGCTGTAAGACAAAAAACAACATTGGCATTAGTTTTCTTTATTACGATAATCATATGATTTATTGCTCCATTTAAGCTGACTATTTATTCCTATGATTTCTATTAGCAGTTTAGCAGTAAGTGGTGAAAGAATTATAGATATGATGTTTTTCGGAAACCTTTGATTGCAATAAATTTGATTGTTGCTCTAGTTGGAAATATTAAATTACATTGTAAATAAACACAATACATGATACTTTATACCGAAATGTTTCATTTTATAAAAGTGACAGATTTGAAAATCTAATAGCACTATTTGATAGTTACGTGACTCGACGTATAAAGTACCTATGCGATTGATCCTGAAAGTAATTCTACACTGCGACATTCAGTTTCATCCCCCTATAGAATGCATTCGAAGTCTTTGAATACGATACGTCACACTGATCTCGTTCGACACACGAATATCATCAGCTTTACAGCATGAGAAGATATTAGTTGTCTTTGCAAATTTATTACGACTAAACACAATACTTCAACAATATACATTTTACACAGAATTATTATTGTTTTTTTTAACATTTCTTTCAAATTCGTTAGTCATTATTATCTTGTAATTGTACAGTACATTTTGCGGTGTTGAATGAAAAGAAACTTTTGAATGTCAGATCTCTTTTTACGTCCATGATTTATGCATGAAAAGAAAGCTGTATCAGTGACAAGAAATCCAAGTCGGCTGGTGAAACTTCACGTACCAACCCCCGAGACTTATGGACGATAGTCCGCATTCTCTGAAACTTGAGACACTTTAAAGTCGCCGTTCGCCCCAGACACAGATTTTGAGCAGAAAATTTATTGAGTATCCGAGTTTGGCACACGTTTCGCAGTTAAGAAACCATACGCGAGTTCAGGCGGATCGATTTTCTTAGAGAGAGAGAGAGAGAGAGAGCTTGAAACAAGAGTTTCTCTAACGGAGAATCTCTACTCGCTGCCAAGATCTGCGATTCAAAGATAAACCGAAAAAGTATAGTTTCAAGATAAAATCTGCCACTGTGCAGAAATTATGAGACAAGCAAATTTGCGAGTATAATGAATATTTCCTGCTGGAAATTTATGATCCATAATTATCCAAGGTATTTTTACCAATACAAAGTGTATTTTCTTAGCTCTATGAGTTTTGTACATTAATTTGAATTTTTTCATTTAAAACTCATATTTCTAATGTAAGAATTTTTTTACAGTTTGCATAAAAATCCCTGGTTTAATTATGAGTCTTGAAAAAATTGCATCAGGGATGCAAATTACGTTACATTTACTTTCCACTACAAGAAACTATACTTCGTTAGTAAGGTGCAAATTAAAGAAAAAAAAGAGGTTTCATGTAAAAATTGAATAGACCAATTAAAACATGGGGAAAAATCGTGAAAAATATTGCAAAACAAGCTGCATGTAAATCAGACGTTCAGGATAAAAATGAAGCATCCCTGCGATAAAGTCTCATTATTAAGGGTCTCATCCCTTCGTTCCATATTTCCTGCTTCATCACCAGTCGCTTTTTTTCCCATGATAATATTTCGGTAGTCCCCAAGTTGATTAAAGTTATTTCGTGAAATCGGCATCGACGCTTCCACGAGGTGGCCTCGTTCAATCGACTTAATCAACACTCATCCTCCCTCCGTAATTTTATCTTGATCTCGCGACCCAAACCCCATGGAAATAGTCCGTTACTTATATCTACGAACTTTGCTGTTGGATCATTCAAATTTTCCTAAGCTTTCGTAATTGCCAATGTTGAGATTGTCTCGTGTTAGCTATATATATAGTATCCTACACAATGTCCGTACATAGTATATCCTTGACACACAATAACGTTGGCTACTTCATGTTATACTGTAGAATCATTAGTTATATTTTAAAATACACTAAAAAATGCAATATTTTCTGTTGCTCATCAATTTTTGTAATATAAAATTTCAATTTAGAGAGTAATATGCATTCGATTTTGCTTTGCGCATATTTCACTTTTATATTTCATTAATTGTTTACAAATTCTATTCAAAGTTTAATTACAGTCACTGTTTTTGCCAAAGAAGCTTAATTTGAACAAAAATCTGGTTGTACACAGTTCCCAGTAACAATTACAAATTTCAAGTAAAATATCCTGACTCTCTTGATAATTGCATTGTTGAAATCAATGTCAGTTTAATATGAATATACGTCGAAAATAACGAGTGAAATCATTTCTAGTGCAATGATAGTCGTATAATATTATCAACTATTTCTAGATGTATTTTGCAGCGATAATTATAGTAATATTCTATGATAATTGCTTCTTGTTACCATCACAGATATAGAGACTCCATGACATTAATATCCATAAACCGATTCTCGTGGAGATAGCATAGAATACAACTGTTATCCCTTTGGGAGATCATATGTTGAAAGAGCAGTATATCACGTCGCTTGTGTTTGTAGTAAACCCCTGGAGTATTGCTCACTTTAATGTCTTGTCTTCATATTCAACCACACAGTACATATATCTTCATGCTTGTACACAATCACAATTGTGTTACTACAATCACTGAAATTACCTTTCATGTAACAGTATCATTTGTAAAACACATTCTAAGCCTCTTCATAATATAACTATGTACACCAACAATACCATAATACACATTTATATAAGAAACAGAACTCAAATGCTAATTTCTTTTTATTTCTAATTATTTCCTTTCTATTGCGTTGTTTAGAAATTTTTAATAGTGAAGAGTTTAAATAAAAAGTTGAAATCAAATTATAGGTATTATATATTTAAGCTGAATTAATACAGAAGTATTTGAAACGGTAAAATTATTCGAAATTCAAAAGGTAGAATTTCAGACGTAAATACTCGAGATCTATAGTGAAATCTATAGTCAAGACCAAAGCTGGGAATCTGTTTGACGCTTACTACGATATGTTCGTCGAGTAGTCGAGGGCTATTGTTTTCACCTGTACTCTGCTCTATGTCAGTCTGTGATGACTCTTTTGTCTAGGTCAATGCGGCAGAAAATCGAGGCATTATATCACTTACAATTATATTTAGATTTCCATCTTACATTTTTCAGAAGTCAATCTTTCAATCTACTCGATTAACTGAATCAATTTTCGAGTATCAGTATATTCTAATTATTATTCTACTTAATCTATAACATTTTCACTTGCTAAATCTTTCTACTAGAAGTTCAACTTTATGACTAAAGAATAATAAATTTATAGATCCATTGAATCATGTCTAATTTGTAAAATTTATTTAAGATAGGGTTTTGTTAATAATTTGAGTTACACTGTAGACTCGATTACCGAGGAAGAAATGTTGAGAGAAATTTGTCGAGAGCAATGAAGCGAGCATTTTTACGACTGGAATCAGAAGTTTCCGAATGATTTCCTTTGGAAATGTCATATTGTTCAGCGTGTCCCACATATTTTTTGCGGTGCTCAAGATGTAGCCAATATGTGTCTCAAGGAACAAAAAATCGTTCAGAAATATTTGCGTATAAAAATTTTTAAACCCCACTCCGATTAAAGTCTAGATTCCAATAATATAAGATTTTAAATTGCAGGAATAATATTCCATCAATTTCTTGAGTATCTGAGAATAAATTTGTATTGAATTTCAAAATAATTCTCTTTGAAAGCAATTCAAATTTCATATTTGTTTTTTTTTTTTTCATGAATTACTTTACTTAATAAACCGAAATCAACGCAGTAGTAAAAATTGTTGTTTTAATTTGCATCAATAAAATTGAATATTAATGCACTCAAAACACATTAGTTCACGAAGTATTAAACAATATAACAGTCAATTCTTTCAGCTATTGGGCAAAGAGTTTGTTCGTGTACGACGAAATACCAATAGACATTTTAACTACATGATAAAAAGGTCTTAGATCGACGAATTACAAACTTCGGGGAAGTACATAAAGTGCTCATCGTAAAATAAATCGTAAAACTGGAATCTACGGGGCAGTTATTTTAACACGAAGCTTCCTCACGAGTTTTGTGACATCAAACGTACTAGTTATACTTTACCATTTAGTCACGAGTAATTGCAACAGACTCCGGTTAATGTAAACTCATTTCAACTTGTTTAAACTTTTGGTGAGTCATATTTAGATCGAAATTACGAAATTTTTTTTCTCTAAATAAACCTTTACCTATTAAAGTTGAGAAGTACTTAGTTGCACATTATCGACGGAATAATTTCGTTCTTAACAGGATATGTGTGAAAATTGCAAAATGTTTGATATCAGTTTTATTTAGAAGTCATTTGATTTGATATTTGTTATTATTCTCCCTATCGTAGGTGTTTGATGTAAGCTGGAAGCATATACGAAGTGAGAGCGCTCGAATCCATAAACCAGGATGAGTTTACATCGACCTTTAAAGCCGGTTGTTTATTTGTACAATTGAAAGCCCTTTAGGCGTTTATAGAGTCGTTTCTACAAGCGTAAAATCCAGAGTGAATGCTTCATTTTCCAGATAAATGATTTAGCTTAGTCTTCTATTGATAAAATCAATATTATCTCAAAATTTATATTCTCAAGTTATCCTTAATAATATTACTTGTATTGTAATCTTGAAATATCTACAATATTTATTTATCGTGTGACACTTTGAATGAATTTTTAACAGATCTCAAGTGAACAGGATGAAAATTGTTAAATTTTCATCAAAATACATAAATCTGGGTACATATGATGGATATCTTTTTCGAGATGAAATACTTTGCCAGAAATTTTAATTTCGCTGAAAAGTGGATTTGCAGCTGGAGTAATATATCAGGAGACGTGATAGTCACGTCTTCCAATCTCACGTTCTAACAACTTTGCAACTCTTTCGATTTTAAATATGTTTTTACATATATGCCTCATTTCTAGAGATGATTGGGAAGAAAGTGTTGAAAGGAATTATGGGTTCATAAAGTTTCATTAAACCCATTTTTAAATCCTTCTTTAAAAAAATCAATAATAATTATGTTATATCGGTTATGACGTTAGAAACTAAATTGGCATATAACTTTGTTCCAAATTATTTAAATTAAGATAGTATATTATAGTCGATCCTGAATTTTAATATATTCATTCACAACTTATAACTGCTGCAGTTCCTTAATTAACAAGTAATTAAAATTTGATTTTATATAATTTAGAATTGAAGACAAAACTTTCATTCTAATTAAAGAATTTCCATAGAAACTGCAATTGAGTGTTCTCTACCACAAGCTTATATAACATTCGTTTATGAAAACGTTCTTATAGTAATTTCCCCGCAAAGATCATCAGGTCTCTTTCGAGAAAAAGTACATGCAATATTAGTGAAATCATTCGTTAACCTTGAAAAAGGAATTGCACCTGTTCGTAATAGTGAGAAACGAGAATTTCGAACCATAATTTATAGAAATCTATTTGATATTAGTACAATTTAATTTATTAGCTCGAAATAAATAAATAAATTCGAAGCATATTGCATTCGTGGTTGCATTCTAAACGGAAAAAAAAGAAAAACACGCAAGAAGTTTAATTTCCCAAGCGACTATAAAGTGTCGGTTTTTCCTAAAGCGCCAAATTCGATGACTAAGGTCAATCGAATTGGTTCCACGGTCGAACTCTAGTAATTCGACCTTTCGTTTCACCGGAATATCGGCCGGTACGTTTGAGATTGCACTATTCCCGGGTTTCACGGGTCAATTCTCAAACCAATCGCAATTACCTATCATCCGGAGTTTTCTTCGGTTCCAGTTTTCTTTCTACACTAAATTTTCCACCGAAAGTATTAATTGACAAGCGATAAACCTCTCTCTATCTAATTATCAAAAATATATGAATCGAATAGAAAATATCGTTTCTATGTCCTTATCCAATTTCTCCAAGGTAAACAAGGAGAAAATAAAACTGAGCGAAAAAATTGGTGAAAAATATTATTTACACACGTGTAAAAGAAATTTAGAAAAACAGGAAATATTTTTATTTTTCCAGCCTTTCGATATAAACGTACAATATTCGTAGCTTCTATTAAATCAATAGTGGATCTCGAAATAAATCTCTGATCCAGTTTCACGTCAAATTGCTACAAGTGTCGATGATTTCCTGCTTGACCTCATGAACTTTTAACTCGTCGTGCTATAAAAAGGTCGATGGGCGTCGGCGACACTGTTATTGATACTGAATCGATCCTAAAATAGAATCACGTAGGCTAACGTACCCACGGTATCAATCGACGTCAGAATTAATCGTCAGTGCCATTTAAAACGCGACACACGAAAAATGTTATAACCTTTCAGGCACGTACATTCGAAACTACAAATACAATTCCTTGAAATGTCAAAATCCTATGGATTTTCACGACTCTTCTCTACACTGTGTATTTTTTAAAATAATCGATTATAGTAATGGATATTTATTCTGCACTGTATTTTTAAAAATTCAATTTCTATAATTTAATAAATTCTTTCTATTTCTAATATATTATTTCTATTCTATTGTCAAGACAT
The DNA here is from genome assembly GCA_963989405.1 of Trypoxylon attenuatum. NCBI lineage: Eukaryota > Metazoa > Arthropoda > Insecta > Hymenoptera > Crabronidae > Trypoxylon > Trypoxylon attenuatum. The sequence continues at coordinate 9,924,368 of OZ022493.1, read as the reverse complement.
TTATAATGATTAATCTTCTCTTCTTGTCAATTTGAGACAAATACAATTTTGAATTTCTAATATTGACATTTTGATTGATCTCAATCGATATTTCGATCCCTCTCACGAATCTAGATAAATCTTTAAATTCCAGATTTGCAACGAACAATCAAAATCTTTGCAAAGTATGTTGCAATAATCAAGTATTTTTTGCAATTTATTAGTTAATACAATGCTCCCTCTATCAAGAGCATCTGTTATGTCATATTTGCATTGGTATGCATAATGCATGTATATCCGCGAAATTGTGATAAAAATATTCACCAACGATGTGCACACTCTGAAACGTCCTCGTTAAGCCGAGAATTAATACTACCACCATATTATTTTCCCCTTGCGATTTTTGCCCCGTGAATCGGACTTTAATGAGACAAATTTATGGAACAAGCACACACCTTGAAAATGAGCCTCGTCTGGCGCCGCGTGGCGTAAAATTTGCGGGGCACACGCTGGGTTTTGTCATGTAAATGCGTCATATCTTTCTTAATAAAGAGTTATATTTTGTTAATTGGGCCTTACGCGTTGCTTTACACAGCCTGATAAGAATCTATTTGAACAGTTTTGAGGAAAAGTTTAAACTGTTGAGTGAAAATTATGAGAAAATTGCAGAAAATGTATATATCGCATCATTCGGAGTTATTTTTAGATACGTAACAGGTATTAAGAGATTCTATAAACCAATGAAATAATTACAAATGCCGAACTTAAATAAACGTGTGGTAATAATCGCTCAATTGGAATTACTGTATTTAAACTTATCGCTGTGATTGAATAGCGGTTCTATATTTTATAATTATCCAATAAGAATCAGATTTCAATTATCAGGTTAAATATTCAAAATGTTTTAGAAGACTTTAAAATCTCCTTAAAAATAATAGAAAATATCAAATTATCAAAATGCATGATTATACCTCCTCTCGAGTGCCAAGAATCATTTTATCAACAACATTAACTTCGCCGAAGATAAATTACTTTTTAATAAGATGATATTTTGTCACTTATCGTTTCGAAAGCCGCAAAAGTATAAATTATTCTTTCGAGTATAATTTCGTTGCTTGACAATGCTCTGGGCAGAGGGTAAAGCGAAATTAAGCAAACAATGTGACAGAAAATTCTATTCATACTTTTCTGCTGATTAGCATTTTACATTTACTATGCGTGTACTCTTACTGCAGGCGTTCACGGGTACATTTATTCATATATGTAGATCAGTGTATTCGCCCGAACCATATGAGAACAATTTCGTCCAGTGAAACTTACCGTTGTTGTACATTTTCTTTATACTCTAAATTTATAATTTTCTGGATATTATTCCAAATTCGTAATTTGTAAAATTATTCCCAAATTTACCCCCCAAAATATCAAAATTATTCTACAATATATATACAAGAAAATCTGTTCTAACAAAATAAATTGTCATCTCAATCAGAAATTAAATTATTAAGAACAATATTCGTAATATTCAACTTGTCTTTGGAGAATAATTGAATAGTTAAAACAATGCCCTCATTTTGTCATTTAAGATAATGTATTCCACGTCACTGAAAATCCCTGATAATTGTCTTTTCAATCTGACTGACGTTAATTAAATCTTCACTTTCGTGTTGTATGTGTCGAGTAATGTTCCGCTACACCAACCTCACGCAAACTCCCGATTATCTTATCGGGGCTTGACGAAAGCATGCAACACATTGCACGCAATTAACGCAGTTATTAGCAGCTGTTGAAGTTTGTCTTTGCAGTACAAATTCGGTAGAAGTTTGTCAATGAAACCAGGATTATTGCTTAATCTCATATTCTGTGTCACTGAACTAAATTTGTTGTAAGTGTATTCAGGACAGTGTCATTCCTTTAAACCAGTCGAAAATGTCGATTCATTATTGAAAATATTTCAAATCATGGTAAAAATTGAATATAATGAATATAATTCGAAAAATATTCCTTCACTATTAATAAAAACAATGTAAAAATTTTAAATAGAATGATTGTATTTAAATTGTGTTTTACTTTGCATTAATCTGAAAAAAAATAATAGCCTCTTGGTATCACTGATCTTATCGTTAACTCGTAATATCATCTAATTGCACAATTTAAACCGAATTGTGTAACTGGGTCATATTTATATTGCAGCATGAAACGAGTAAGAGATGCTTGTAAAGTAAAGCAGATTTCCGTCATATCTATCGTTATCGATATCAAAGAAAAATGTGATACGGATTTCTTCGTATTACCCGCCAATGACACGTTATTGGAGATACAATGCGCTTGTGTACCTAATATCACGATATTGAATCGACCCTGTTAAAGCCTGAGAAGAATTCTTGAAAAATCGCGAAAATTTTCACGTTCATGCTTCTTGATATACTATAACGCGAACCTTGTACGAATATAGGTTGATAAAACAACGTAACCAACTGTTTGTTGATCAACAGTATTAGGTTTGTGAATTTCTGAATGGCTGATCAGGCACCTGTTATCAGCCGAAGCAAATAACTGCATCAGTTGGTGACACTCGCGAATTTATCGATGACAAAAACAGTAGTATAGTACAGAAGGAAAATTTAACATTCTGTGAACAGTGTTTACTAATTTATCTAAAGATTCGTTTTCCAAAGAAAAAAGTTCGAAATTTTCCAATATAGTCTAATTTCACAAATTTATAATGTTAGATCAAAATCTTCGGAATTTGATTTTCTAATTAAAATTTACATTAGTTACTTATAAATTTCAAATGTATTTTTTCTGATATATGGATGGTTGTAAGTTACTTACGACAGGTTTATTAATTAACTGCGAAATATCTCTACAAAGATGATACTTTATATTTGTGACATTAGCACGTCGCGTGAGGAGACTTAAAGAAATTGAAATTTATCACGTATGATTTATCTATAAATTCATTCAATTAATACTTGAAGTTACAGAGCTCGATATTTCGTAGCAGTTCGTATTATTTTTCTTGACGTTTGCGTGGTAAGCAGTTTAAAGTGGTGATTCAAGAGAAATGTGGTTTAAGCTATTTCTATTTCGCGTGTGTGATATCGCATGCTGAATTCAACATTTGACTATGTCGGCGAGTCTTCCGGTTTCTGCACAGTGAATATATTGTAATACTACACGTAAGTTTGTCTACTCAGCGTACGTAAGTATAATTACAATCCTTATTGTATGTCTAACTTTCTTGATTACATAAATTACATCAGTAATGTTTTTCCACTCATTTCTGGTGAAAATGTAGAAAGAAGAGAAATGTGATAGTACAATTTCCTGTTTCAGAAATTCGTCTCGATGAACAGATCGATAAGAAATTTTTGAGGGCAGAATTAGTACTCGTCAATTTAATAACAATTTTATACCTATTAGTATAATTATGACCATATGTGAATTTCTTGGCAATTTTCTAAAAACACTTTCAGATCTTAAAAGTTTGTTATTGAAGACTAATCATTCGTTAATTCCATTAATAATAATGAACATAAGGAATTCCTGATGCGAAGATTCCCAATTATTTATCACAGTTTCGATTTCATTAACACTAGATGAAATAATCAGTATAAAGTGGTTCAAATCTGACGTTCATTCGTTGAAACGCAATCTAGCAATGTCGAGTATATATATCGAAGTAAAGTAAAACGCATCGATCTGTCGCATTCAGAAATGTGTCACGCGAATTCAATTACTTTAATGGTTGACTACCTTTCTGATAAGTGCCACAAAAGGAAGCAGAGTCGAATCGGATTCTAGCTAGCAATTTGATGTGGAAAGTGCTAACTTTGGATCAAATCAAACCCGCTTATTGCCCTGACAACGCAGCCTTTATCCAGGTAATTACTTAATTACGCGCACTCTCATGATCGTTAAATGGTATCGATTAGAAAGGTCCAATCAAGATGGGAAGAAATTGGTCTGATGACCATTTATAGAAGGTAGATTCGATTTCCATTGAGTTCCTTGAATACTACAAATTTCTTAAAAATAAATAAACTCACGATAACTAAAATTCAAGTATAAAATGATGATTATCGGCATTCACTAAAATTCAATTATTCTCAATTATGTATTATTTAATAATCAATAAGAATTTGTACTTTCCAAGATCATCAGAATGTTTCTCGTCTATTCTTTAGTCTTCAAGAACAAAACCCTCTAGGTTTGTGTTTCGAAAGAAGTAGACGATGTATTAAGACAAAATATTTGACTAATACTCAGTTGTAATTACATCGACTTTCTCCAGAATGTTCGTTTTTTCCAAGTCAATATTATCCCCTCTCTTTTCACCTTCGTATCAGACCCATTGAAATTCCCCATTCTCCCAATAATAACCGAAAAGTAATTATAGATACAATTGCACTCCTCTCACTAACAACCTACGGAAAATTTCGCAAACGATCGACAAATAATTCACAGCCCATAATTAAACAATGACCAATCGCCTGTATTCTACAAATATCTTATAGTATCCAAACAACTCAACGTACAATTCCAATGTATCTTTATCTCTTTAACCCAACCAAAGCAGAAGCATCAACCTTGACTATAGTAGAAGGGTCACGAAAAGTGTCTAAGCAATAAAATCAGTTAATCGTAGCACGTAGTTAAACGAAAAGAGTCAGTCTTACATGGAGTCTCAATATGAAAGAGAAGAGGTAGATTACGTTGCTGCATGGAATTCATAATAACAAGTGTATCTAGCAACGTCTAGTCTCTCGATCCTCCCCTAATCACGTAGTAGTCTCATAGTAGACTAACAAGTTGACAACGGTTCGTTTCCCTTTCACTCACCTGTCGCAGCCGTCCGTGGCCTTGCCTATGTTCACTCGCACCGGTACAGCAACAGTCAAGGCAACTAAACCTAGACACGCTACCGATCTGATCAATCCAGTTGGCATCATCTTGATTCCTTCAATGACACTATGGTTCACTGTTCGAGGATAGGGGTAGAGACAGACCTACCTACCGTTTCCGGTAGGTGTACGCGACACTCGCTACAAGTCGCTTGTACGACTGACAAGAGCTCTCTCTCTCTGACGGGTTGTAAAGCAACACACTCGCGCGACGAATCGGCGAGAGCTCGACTGATAGAGTGCGTCTGGCGGCCTTGCTCAGTCCGTCCGATGACTAGGTGATTGTCGTCGACAAACCGATTGACCGGTACGGCCTGAGGAAGGGAGAGAAGGATCAAGACACTGCGACTTCTCTAGCTACCTCTAACTCGGATAGGACCCTGCTGATCGGTTATATTTGAGGTCTGAGCTTGATAACGAGTCGTTCGCAATTGGTGCTACTCGGGGACAGTGTCCTGGTGGGGTTTGATGACGATTAGGACGCTTCGTACCTTTGGATTGTTCGGGAATAAACTTGGGATTGAGAATCTCTAACGAAAAACTTTTAATGATTTATCCTGGTTACATTTGGAAAAATTCGAAACTTTTTATGATATGATATTTTTTTTTGATGGATTAGAGAATGTCTATGATTTTCTATCGTATCTGAAAATGTGACTTAGTAATAATTTTCGCGTCGTTTACATTTTTTTACAGATTTCACTGACCCACCCTGTATATCTATATCTATTAGAGTAAAAGATTGAATTAATACTTGAAGAATATTAGAAAGTAGCTTATGAAAGAACCGTAACATAATGAATGAATCTAGGGTAACGTCTTGGAAATAAATATTTATCTGTGTTAAATGTGATATAAGTATTTAGCATGCAGTCTGTCATTTTGATAATGAAACGATAATGAAACGAATTAAAACGAATTTAATCGTAACGAGGTTTATTTTTCAACGTTCAATTTATAATAATTGAAAACAATTAAAAATTAAGATTTTTAATATTAGTCTAATTTTATTTTGGATTAATCGATATAAGGAAGATGGAGATGCCAATCGAAGCTCAATTACAATCTTATCAAAGGGTTATTCAAATCTGATGTGGAAACATTGCGACTGGGTTGCCAATGATGAACGGAAAAGCAGATTGAGACATTTAAAAGCTTCGCAATGAGTACGACACAATTGGCTGCTAATCGCCACTGCGAAGTGAAAACGATACTGTGCGTGGAAAAGTTTCGAGTGCAGCCAATAGTTTCGCATTTGAGATAAGACCGTTATAGTATTCCATGAATTTGTAGAAGAGGGTTCGGACAAAGTGTTATCTTGGAAGCTTGTCGTTAATAAAAAGAAACGAGGAGTATCTTCGATAATGCCTCGTTGCATTTTAACTTCGATTACGTTATATAATCACAATGAAGATCGAACTTCGAATACCAGCTTCTTCGATAGATTAAGCTGTTTGTTGCGGATCGCCACTCAATAGAAACTAACGCACTTTTATTGAATGAGTAGAAACTGGACAATCAGCGTCTGGTCGGAATCAGTTTCTTGACTCTGCATCTAACAAGACTATAAAGAACTGTTCATTCCACAATAAAATTTTTATTTTAATTATCTTTCCTTATTGGAAAATCTTCTCTTATAAAATAATGTTGCTGTTTAATCGCGAAATGTTTCGCGAATCAATTACTGGTTTACGAATCTCGTAATTTTAAGACAAATCAAAATTGTTACTTTGTTCTCTAATTTGTGTCTGACTAGTTATATCAAAATTCCACTTACGTGTTTCCTAGTATTTCATGTATAAATTAATTGCTATTACGAAAGAAACTCGGTAGAAAATCAACGTAATTGTTTGGAAAATCCATTTTGTTCAGAAATCTTGATGAAAATCAAGTAAAGACGTAGTTCGAGTAGTTTCCAGTGATCTCATGGTAGTTTCGTGAGTAATGATTCGAGGTAGAAAATTAGGATAAGTTAAACGTAAAGTCCAGTGAGACTTATGGTTAACTACTCTTGAGTAGGATCAATTCCACGCTTATCTCGAAGTGAAAGGAGGAAGAGGAAGCCATTTTCCCTTGACCTTTGCAATACTATGTGAGCTACTGTGCGAATTTCATTCGTAGCATCATCAATTCTCGAAACAAGATAACAGAATTTCTATTTTTTCACTGTCTCTAACCGCGATATAATTATGGAATTTATATCAAACTCACGTTGCTTTGTAGTTACAGTTAGAAATTAAAAAAGAAAAAGAAAAATACAATTATTTGTATTGTAGTTTTATCGATATTGTATCATATCTTCGGAATACGATGCACTTTGCTATATATACGAGTTTAGAAGTACTATGTAAGTAGTGTGTAAGTACTTGTGTTTCAACGAACTTCACGCAACTTGAGAGTTAGAATATCGTAGAGACACAGAAATTGAATTGCCTGGAAAAGTAGAAACTAGATTCGTACTGACAGTTTGGAATTGCAGAGTACGCGCTGAGATTTAATTAAAATTCTAGAAACAATGAGTCCCATACCGAATTCCAGCAAGGTTCTAATGAACCAGACTGACAATCTGATTCCTTGTTATCGAGTGACAACTTTTGCTAATAGGAAATCAAATATCGATAAAGTTTGGATGCATACGATTCAATAAAATTTTCCTTAAACTACAGTAATTAATGAAACTTTGTTATTATATTTGAAATATATTCAATATAACATTATTAAATATGAAATTAAATTATATATCGTTATATTGGAATATTGAAGTAACTAACATTTGTATAATATTGTTGAGTACTAAGCTCGAAGGACTCTTTTTTGTAACGTATTTTATATCTTGGAAATCGCTTCACGATAGTCATTACATTTCCACAAGATTTACTGGCTGTTCGTCATTGATTCTTGCTGTCATTCAAGTACCGATAAGTATCAGTGCAAATAATTGTTGGATTGGATTTTGCCAATGAAGCTACAAGTAAATCCTTTGTACCATTAACATCATCGTACGAAATAATTCCATCTTTGGAGTTATGCAATGCCACACACGAATTCAATCAATTTGCAAATTCTAATGGTAAATGCTAATTTTGCTTCATGCAAAATTATGTGCGATTGTAGATTATTATGAATCTGCTTGCGTTATCTGGTCATCGTGAACATAATTCACTTGTTTAGTGCGGAAGCACGAGGTTCCGGAAAATTTATTGTCTAACACTGACTATGTATCGCTTCGAATTATTTATTAATATTCAATGAAAATGTTAATTGTAATATCTTCAATTTTCATTCTCCAGGAAACATTTTCATTTTCACTTTTTACATGTTCCTGTTAAACGAGTTAAAGTTGGCTCATTTTATTTTTATCCTGGATTAAAAAATTAGAGGGAATGCTTTTTGGTCGACGCAGAATTTAAATACTATTAATGGTCACCGTGTGTGTACTATTTTTCAGACTATTTCACGTGTTTGTCATATTAACACGATAATGAAACGTAAACTAAACCGCGAGATAAGGCAACTGTTCCGAAAACCATGAGTACCGGGAATTGCATAACAAGCTCAAATGCATATATATTTTTAAGCACATCGTACACGATGGTATCGCTGAGCGTTTTAGTTATTTTGGAAGTAGAATTTTCGGACGAATGCGAGCTACTTCGAATTTTGCTGTTACATATATTATATATTCAATGTTTAATGCTTTCTTATAGACAAATAATAATTTTCGTAAATTTGATCAATTCAACGTTTCAGTTTTATTGTAATAATATTAAAATCATATAATCATATTCCAATATTTCGTTAAAAGATGAATTTTTAATTTCAGTTTTGGGGCTAATTGATGATGCTCTATGAATTTAGTGGAATTTCTCTCAAGTCAACATTAATTCTCAAGTATAACAGATAACCATCAGACAGATGTATGACTGAATACCAAATTTTTGAAAGTAGAAAGTCAAAACGGAATTCTACATTGTCACATTTCCTGAATTCCATAGATAATTATTGATACTCTCGCCAGAAATTCCTTAACGTTGGTATAATTATTCATAAATGACAAATTATTATTTAACTTATTCAAGTATTAGCAAAAAAGAACTGCAGGATTGAATACTTTTATATAAAAATTTGAAAATAGGTATTTAATTAAACGAGTATCACGTAACTACGTTATTACATATTTCACTGTCTTTAATTCAGTGAATACCACGTTTGAATTACAAAGCTATTCACGTTTCACTGTTGCCCTTCGTTGCTCTTGACCATGGATTCTTCTAGGCCGTAAATCTATCATTGAGATTATTAATCAAAACACTATCAAAAACTCTGTTTCAAGTTAACAATTAATTGACTAACATTAAAATAACGTTACTTAATAGATGAACAATATGTATAAAAATTAATCAGACAATTAATTTCAAATTATTCTTTAATATTCAACTATTTGATATCGATTTTATTATTGTGCGTCGTCATCGAGCACCGTCATATCCTGTTCGGGAGTTCGTCCGCCAAAGTGTAATTAATCTTGCCCAGTTTACTGGCAATAGGGTTACATGTTAATCTCGTGCTCCAGCTAATTGCTATTACCAGTTTTTGCACTGTCCACCGATGAAATTCACGGTGATCTGACAGGATAATCAACCTAGCAAAGAGCGACGAACGTCCTTCAACTATAAAATCACTGAGGTTGTCATTTGGATGCGAGAATCGTACGTTAAAGCTTGAAATTCTACTTCGGAAACTTGTTACAGAGATACTAATCCTATTCACGTATTCAAGCATTTTACTCGAGCAACAAAACTGGTCGACACCTTTGCCAGTTTTGGAGTACCCTAATCCGATGAGATCTTACCTTGAGAAGTTCTCGTCATCGTTAGGAAATATCATTATACCCACGATCCCACATTGTAATTCAAATTGATAGACCTTGCTCTTGGGTTTTTGCGCTCATCAGACGTCCAGACTAGATTACGTTGGCTTAAAATCTTTAATCAATGTCGGGAACCTAGATTTCACGTACACTTTACAATGAAACACTAATGAATCGGACACACATACAAGATTCACGCTACATGTTGTAAAGAAAGTCTGGTAAAATATTAAGGATGAAAACGATCATTTAGATGATTTCGAAAAATTCTTACTAAAACGCAAGAGAAAAGCAAAGATTGTGCTTTAAAAAATGTCCGGATGTATCGAGTGAAGTGGTACGTACTATCTATTCACCGGTTAGAAATGCAAATGGAGGATACGATACAGAATATTTATTCTTAAACTAAAAAACAGGACTAGAGATATTTAAATTTAAACTCAGTTCTACTAATCTAATTTTCTTGAAACCAGTGAATTTTCTGTTTAGATATTTTTTCTATTATATGTATATCGAATATAATTAATTATTATCAAACTAGGTGGTTCTTTATAATAGCTTTATTAGAAAAGACGCTTTTAAAAAGATTTCGCTGGATAATATGCTTCTCGACTTTTGATTTCCACTCACTTTCTTCCGGACTCTTTTTCCAGTGGTTAACGTTATTCCTGCGAGATTTATCAGGCGTGTCCCTCGCGAGTCGAGGGTATCCATTATCAAGGAGGAACCTCAGATTTTCGTATTACGGTCACGTATCAATGATACGACGGAGCATTTCCTACATAGATTGCTTTAATTGCAAAAGTGCAGGGAATATTTATGCTCGACCGCATTCTAACACCTTCGAGGAAACAGTTACTAGTTATCTTTCCACCCTTTAATCACTTGGCGGAAGTTACACGACTAATTAGACTTGCATGAAATCTTTCCTAACGTTTAATGCAAATTATTATAAATGTTTATGAGAAACGTCTGGAAGCTTCGACTATTTGCAACAAATTTGGAATAACATAATTTCCATGGAAACTAAGAAGCAAAAAATCGTGTATAAATAAATAAATAAATAAATAAATAAATAAATAAATAAATAAATAAATATATATATATATATATTGAATAAATCGAAATAGAATCGAAATAGAATTCAGTATTTTAAAATGTAGATTTTATTGCAGCTTCGTATCGTAACTTACGTTAATTAATATTTTCTACTTATTTAACTTTCGATATATAATATTTTACGTAAAATACAAAATGAAAGTTTTTCAAAGATAGGTTACCGAAGATCAGATTCGCAGGATTTAAAAGATCGTCTGTTGTCAATATGATACTAGTCTTTGAATCCACCCTCACGATGGAATCGAAGCGACGCGGTTTCGCTGCGAATAAGCTGCGCTGTCATGTTTACGTTAGATCTATCCAGTTACACGCTCTGTGCATCGCTGATAAGAGGCACGCTGTAACCATACTGTGTTCCTTTGCATGAAGCAAATCCTAAATATTAACAAGACGAGATCGATGCAATATTGTTTCCTTTAACTTTCAAAATTCGCACTTCCTGTTCTTTAAAAAATCTCCATCGATCCAATAGCTTTAAAATTCCTGATTAATGATGATGAATAAATCAAAAACACACTTACCGAAAAACAGTGTATTAAATCTATCGAAAATGTTAAATCTATCTGTTTGTAAATGATCTGGTGAGTAAAGATTCATTTTTTTATCTCGTGGTCGAGTTGCCAGCTTAAACACACAGTTTGCAAGTAGTATTGCTCGAATTTTATTCAGCTGCAAAAGTTCTCGCGATAAACTTGAATCCTGCGAGTTATCCACCTGGCACCAAGTTCTTCGAGGAGTTTTTCGACAAAATTTTATGTGAAGGGGAAGAGAGAAACAGTATTGATGTTTGGTTTACGTATCCCTTCGTTAGGGATCGTTCCAAACTTGCTCTCCTAATTTTCCCCTTGGGTGCTATTAACTAAATTACTGTTTTATACCGACCGAAGCAGAACCACTGATTTATCTTTTAATTAAGCTGTGTCTCAAATTATCTACAAACCTCGTGACCACTGATATATTGCTAATATATGACTGTCAGCATTAGTTTTAGTTAGTATCGTAGAAATAACATCCCCGCTAACACTGTTCTTCTTCAATTTATTTTTCCTAGATACTTCTTCATCAATTACGAGCAATGAGATACAATAATTAACTTTGTAAAATTATACAGAAATACAATTTCCTTAGTCTCACTATTGAACATATATCGTTTTTATTTCACTTCTCGTCGTTTCTCATGACATAAAGTGTCTTCGATTCTATCAGCAACATTCACCAGATATTTCATATACTCAATTTATAGGAGTATCGCGAAACAACCCCCTAGACATTCGAATGTCTGTATCGAGAAATGTCCGATAGTGGAAAGAAAGAGAGAAAGGTGGAACGTGTTCAATTGAATTCGTAAAACCGTGAATCATCCGTATGGAATATCGTGGCTGGACATCTAGCTGTATCATCAAAAGGAAAGATCTCGCTTTGAATTCAATGTACGCAATGCAAATCTATTGAACCTCATTTTTATTAGCTACGTTCAATAACTTTAGTAACGAGAACGACAATTTTCCCATTATTTCTGCGTAAAACTCTTACTGTGCATTTGAAAAAATATCTGGCAATGATTTTGTATCGGATAAATATTAACGAAGGTAGAAAAAGCGAGGAGAACATTGATTATTAATAAGTTGATCAAATTAGTTGATTCGAAGGTGTAAAATAATGTTTCATTCACTCGTTCTATTATATATTGATTCATTTATTTTTCAATTTATTTGTTTAAATTTTAAAATAAAACATTAAAGCTACTCTATCGATAACGATCAATAAACGAAGACATTAAGATTAGTAAATACAAAAAGTTTCACGCTCTAATTCACGATTACATGGAAATTGCAAAGAAATGTGTTAAAGAGAGAGAATCATGAATTTGATTATTCTACACTCGACTAAAGATTCCGTTTACCTTAATTACCAATTTTTCAGCTTACTGACACACAAGTTAGAGGATACAAATGGTGTGGCAGTAACAAGAAACATGTCGCTCGACAAATGCATTAATTTGTGTAGAACGAACTTGTTGCCTGTGGAGTATTTTGTACCAGCTGTTTCGCGACCCCATACCACCGTGTCATGCAAAAAACAGTCCTTCTAGCTTCATTTGTCAAAGTGATTTACCGTTCCGCCAGAAATTCCCTTTTGATTGTGGCCTGAACAAATTTCAAAATTCAACGTTTTTTATACTCGCTTTTATACTAAAATCGTTAAATTGATGCAGGGAGAATTTCGTGTATTTTTTACAATGATATTTATCGTAATTTGCAAATAACTATTCAATGTGAAAAAGTAAAGAAGAAACATTGATTCGAAAAGTAACATCGATTGGGTAAACTGTTCCGAGAGAAATTAGAAACTCACTGTTGGCGAAGGTGAAAACTAATATTAGACAGATTTAAGGTATTGTACAATATTGTGTGAGAAGTTAGAAAAAGTCACCCTTAAGAAGTGTTATTTTTATAAATGAAAAGAAATTTTATTCGAACGTAAGAAATGGGTAGAGTTATTCCTACGATTTCAACGAAGAACATAAATCTTTGAATCATTGTTAAATGGACTGTTAAACTGCGTACTGTGTGAATCGACGTGATTGGCATTGGCTATTATGGAATACGAATTCGAAGTAGGTTTTTCTCCATTCACTATGATTTTCAAAAAACTCCAACTCGAGAGAAGAGTTCAGATTTAAATACATATTATGTTACTTTCATTTACATATGAATATTGTATCAATAAATTTACAACCAGAAATTTGTATAAACCTCTTTATATAAATATGATGTTGCTGATAAGTTGATTATGGTTTTTCTAACACGTTTTGTAAATCAGCGATATTTATTACTGCAATATATCGCAACAGGATCAACATGATATATTCCAATATATTCAGATGATAATCTACAAATAGTTCGCGAAGAAACTCAATAAAATATACGCATCGTGAATAATAATAGCTTTTGATATTACGAATAACTCGTAAAACTGGTGAAACACTGTCAATGAAGATTGATTCGATCTATGTGGCCAGTGAAGGAGAAAAAAAAGGTCCCTTTACTCAATGATAATGTTTAAAAGCTACGGATGGGAAGCAAATTTCCCATTCGAGATATATCATCCTTCGGGTTCGCGTAGCCTAAGTAAGGTGTCTGGGAAAATCGAGTTATATTACGTATTCTCTGGTCTCCTCGTATATCCTTGGATCCACACGCGATCTTATTTGGCCCATAAGAAACTTCGCTTTTATCCGATGATATTAAATAATACGATTCAGATAGATTTTTTTAGGAAGATCGCTCATACGATTAAAAATATAGTTTATACTTGACACGTAATATATTAAAAAAAAGAAATAAAGAAATATAATTATTTCTATAACTATATTCTTTTGATTAGAATATAGTGCTTGGTATATTTAATATAATAAAAAGTAGTATCTATGACCTCATATGCTTTTAGATATGAAACTCTCGTGAAGGATGCACAAAGATTGATAATTAAGTTTCCGTCTACTTTTATTGGTGTTTCCTGCTCAAGTTTCATAATTTTTCCCGCCGCGTACACCTCGTAGTCTTGTATGTACCATGTAATGCAATTTTTCTCGCGTCCATCTTCTTTAATTTCATGCCTCGGAAACATCCGAAACTTCTACATGCTGAAACTCTAGCCTATAGAAATATGTAGATGCTTCTCTTGAAATATTTTCTTTGCAGAAAAATCTAATTCCATATGTACGTGTTCTGCTCTCTTATAAAACTCTTTGTCATTATTCGAAGCATTTTGATTATTTTTATATCGAAAAAAAATTGGATGGGTTTTTAAATTATGGTCAGTCATGCCGAATGACTGCTATTAGTCACGGTCGTTTGTCAAATTGATGTATTGTAAATACGCATTGTTGAATCGGTCACATAAAATTCGAAATATATCAAACATTTCGAAGAGTCAATAAAACGTAGCAACATAATTTATTACGAAATCTTCCTTCTACTAATTTGTTTATTTATTGCAGCCTCTCTCTCTCTCTAAAAGAGTTAATGAAAATAATATAATCAAGACATTGAATCATCTACAGAATGACTCATTTGAAATTTTACACATAATTATCTTAGAAACCACAGCTCAAATAGAAAAATGTTTCTACTGATTTTCATCCAGTTTTTTTCTATCGTTCTTTAATGTCCTGGTGTCATTTAAGTTGAAAAATCTTTTATCGTACTTTCAGTTAGAATCCAATAGTTTCCTAATCTTTAAGAAGACCAACGTGTCCTGTATTTTCAATGAGGATCGTAATGCTTCTCTCACAGTTTTATCTCCTTGTTTCTATACTCACCGTAGTCACTGCCATCGAAGTAAATCAGTAGTCTGAGCCATCTTCAACTTTCGATCCAAAAGCTGTATGAAATGTATTCCCAGCTAAAACCAAAGCACTCGGTTTCAGAATCTCGGTAATCAACTCGAGAGCATGGAGCCCTTCAATCAGTTACTGATAGTCATCAGAGGTAAAAGCAGCACGAAAATAAAAAGTTCGAAAATGTGATGCACTATATGGAAGGGTTAAAGGTTGAATTAGTACATAAAGGTCTTCTTTCTTCATCATCATACAATTAAACAATAAATTTTCACGTAGCTCTAAATTTAACTTATTACTTATATTTTATTTATTACTAAAATTGTAAATATTTTATACAAACACTTGGAGTTTATTAATAAGCCCTCTTAATCAAATTCTTATCAAGGAAGTCACGTAGAAATTCGATTAAGACAAATTTAAGGGTAAAACTCTTGTAAATTTCTTCTACCCTCGATTAGCCAATGTGAGTTTTTAAAGCACTCTCGCTCGAGATAATCTCTTTCGACTTCCGAAGAGTAGAGAGCATAATTAATGGGGAGATTGGCAGTCCGTTAATTGGTCGATTAGCTTCGCTTGGATTTGTTTGTGCATCAAAGGACTTAAATGAGGATTTATTACTTTCCTTATCTTTATTAACATCTTCGCTTTGCAACCCTTTCCACGGAAATCCTTTGCTTTAAAATCTTCTAACTCCTGTATTGTTATTTATAAATAATCGATCTTTAAATATCTATCGTTAACTTTTTCTTAAATAGTATATATATTACGTATATATATATATATATATATTATTTCAAATTTTTTACTGCAAAGTACAGAGAGGTTTTCGATGATGTTTCACGAAAAGATCGGGTATTTGGAAAGTCTCTTTGAAAAAGTAGACACTCCATTGATACTGAGAGACTAGAGAGACGCAACAGTTTCTTAGAATGTGGATCCTGTCGCTGGAACTCAAGGGACCTCTATTTCTGTGATAATATATCTCAACCCTCGCATTAGTTCTCATACACCGGAAAATTATACCTCCCGGCTGAATTTACTCTAAGCCGTGTTTTTGAACGCGTCATGTGTATTAAAGTGCTGCAAGCATAAAATTCTATGTATATTAACAGCAAGAGGTTAATTAAGATAATATATTGATAAGCATTTGAACGATGCAATTTAAGCTAAAAGCATAATTGTATTATAATAAATATCTTTTGATTCCTTTTAAATTATATTTCGTCACTAGATAAATAGATAAATAATTTATCTGTTTATCGTTAGTTTAAGAAGTTAGAAATAATTAGTTTAATTCTTTAAAATTAAGCTTCCGTGGAACAAGTCATATATTATTTTACATAAATTCTTAACTATCAGTCTTTTATTACTATACTGTTTTGTTTATGAAATATTCTACTCCGTAGAACGTTAGGATAATTTTCTCAGTACGAGTTACGTATCTTGGGAGCTGTAACTTCTACAGTAGAAATTAATTCCGCGTAACTCGACTTTAGTCACGATCTGTATTCTCACTGCTACTGTTTCAGAATTGAGAGTCTGTCTATTGAGGAATATATAAAGCGTGAGCTGAACTACATCGAGTAAACTTCAAATCCAATATACAATATACTTAAGGCAATTCGTGTGTCTCATTAATTAAATTCAGAACATTAATTAATACTAGCTTCTGAAACACGGCTAATTATTTCGTATAGATCAAGTGGTTTATAATTAATTTTGTATCCTGACATCTATTCTAGTTTGTGGTTTTATAAACATTAGAATGTTACAATTAATTACAATTACCTTTGCTGTAAACTATAATACTTTTTGGAATTTTTCCCAATATTTCCAATCTATTTATGTATTGTTTACAGAGAGATTCATCTGTGGACAGTAATCTACGTCCTGCAAAGAGCTCAATATGCAAAGCATTGGTTCCATGAATTTTCAGTCCACCTTTTGAGGCCAATATTTACAAACAGTGCGTGGAGAGACCCAAAATACCACGGTGCTCGTAACTGTGGCATATTTCCCACCACACATGGTTCCATAGAGCTCTATGTATACATATGTATTTATTCACGTCACTGTGATTGCAACCCTGGTGTCGTTACGAACCGAAAGCCTAATAGCTAAACGCAGCATTAGAGTTTCAATTCAATGAAGTCATTTCTCGAAATTAATTAGCACTAAGGAACATCCTTGATGGTGTGATATCGTTATCTCAATTTTATCTCTATCAAGATCAATATTCTACAGGACCGGAAACTAAATGTATTTTACTTTTGTTATCGTGATGCAGTATAAATACTAAGAGAATTGATAGAATATCTTCACAAAATTATTATTCCAAATATTAAATTAATATGATAATAGTTTTAGTTTGAATGTTGTTTTTTCGTAGAATATAGAAAATGGAAAAATACAAAATCGAACGGATTTCCTCTTTATTACATAAATACACAACCAAATTCCAAGCGCAACGTGGGTAGATTGAATTTTCACTCCGGTGTCGCGCGATCAGACTGCAAAATCCCTTCTGTGCGCCAATTCAGAGAGCTCTTTGCGTATTCCGCGTGGATTCCTGTGACCACGTTGTTTCGGCACGTCACGCGATTTATTAAATTATTCGAATGCCCCCAAGACTTTCGAATAGAACGAATTAGCTATACGCAAGTGAACTTTTCTATTTCAGAATTTACCTAGTTAGATTCCATAACTCTTTTTTCCGTGAATGTCGATCGATGTCCAATATATGCAATATATGCAAACATTCAGAAACATTACCAATAATAATCAACGCGACTATTTCTAATAATACCTAGAATTTTGTTCAGTAAATATTACTGTATTTATAGCTGTTATGTTAATGAAACTTATTATAATCAATATTTATTATTAAGGATTATTAATCAAGTGACAAATGAAACACGATTCATCTTAATATTGTATATATATATATACACTAGATTCATCTTTCATTCTACCTAATTTACAATTATTATTCCACTATCAAAAGGTCCTATTAAAATTCCTATCATACATAAGTAGATGCTGATAATAATTAATACACTGAACTATCCAGCAGCTAATAAAGCAGAATTACTAGTCCAAGCAATATGCTTTACAGACTGTGGAAGCACAGATATCGAAGCAAAATGAAGTTGGTAGTGCAGAATGGTACCTCGCAGAATGTGGTTTTGCATTTGGAAATCAGATTCACACCAGTGGAATCTCACTATAAGCATACGATCGAAACCTCATACCAACGATAGCTACCGGTCAGTTACAAGGGTCCTCTCAATTCAATTGGTTTGCATGTGGATGGAAGATCTATGCATGAATCCTTCTACTACAATAGTTCGCTACCTCCCTTTCTCTCTCACTGCCTCTATGAATTCATTAGTGGTTACTCTACCCTTAATCACCTTTGTGTACACTTATCGGAGTTAGCTTTGAATTGTGCTTCGAGATTATTCATACTGACAATGGTAGAATTCCGCTTCTACTTCTAGTTAATGAATTTGTAGAATTCAATTTTATGCTCCGAAGGAAAAATATTTATTTCTGAAATATCGTATATTTACATATACACTTACATACATGTAGTAGAATAGAGTACAATCGATATAATTATGTAATACAAGAATTTTTATTATGATAAACTGAGAAAATTCGCCACTGTCAATAAACTAACATAAGCGAAATTTTACGAGAGGGTGGGAAATGTCATTGAGGAAAGTGATCGTTCAGGATGCTTCACGAGTTAGCTCGAGGCAGATGGGTAACATAACGACCGTTATACAGTATCCGCAAATTTGGTGGAGTATGCAGAAAATTGTGCCGGTTCTGCCGATTCAACGGCTTCTACACGTGCGTTTTATTACTTTATATTATATTTCCCATTGAACTTACTACTCCTTGGAAATATAAATTATACTTGGTAACTTTCAGTTCGTAACATTAATTTCTTTGTCTAAGTTAATACCAACAATTCAATAAATTCGTCAATTCAACTAGTTTTTTTAAGCGAAATGAATTGAGGTGCAAGTAAACAGGTAATTATGGGAATTATGTAAATCGAGGACTATTTATCCATCAATTTATCCAAAGTTGGATGCTAAAAATAATGAGAGGATTTGTGGACTGTGATTCGAAATGAAGTTGAGACGAAACGTGTGCTACCGATATCAAGTGCAGTATGACACTTGAGTGCAGCTTCGAGTGGCATTCAAGCATGATGGATAATCTGAAATCATTCAGGTTCCTTGACACGTTTACTTTACATGCACTTTCTACTATGCAAATCGGGAGACTCATGAATACTAGCAGCACACTCTGCTGCATAAGAAACCCAGAAACATTGTGCTAAATATGAGAGATCTTGGTACAGTTATGACTGCATCCGTCTTAAATTTAGTACGTGTTAAGTTTTACTCTATCCACTTACTCCGATTTTTTATTTATAAACATCGGAAGATATATCTTGCTTTGTAATGTGTTACATAAAAGTGGAATTGCTTCGCATTACATTTTTTGCACAGACAATTTGAACTTGATCCCAATGTAGAATTTTGCCAACAGGAATTATTTTTGCGAAACAAATTCCACATGACAAAATCGTTCACAATAGTAACGTACCGAGGAAACTGACGTTATTTTCGATCACTGCTGAAAAGAGAACTGACAAACCGTATTCTCGTTATTTAAAAATAATTTAGTTGCTGTTCTACAGTTTTACTGTTTTCCCGAGTTTTTGTATTTCAATGAAAGCGGTACTTCACAGTCAACAGCCTGGAATTGCGAGTTTCGTACCGACTCTCGAAACAAGAGTTTAATCATTCTGCTGCCAAAGTCGAATATATATAAGGTGCAGATTTTCGTTTACAAAATTAATCTTAAGAAACTGCGAACTAAAACATGACGACAGTGAAATTGAATATACATATAAGATAATATTGTTCAAAGTTCATATTTATAAATTTGAAAGTAAATTTTCCATATATATCAAAAAATATCGATTATATAATTTGTTTTAGAGACACCTAACAGTTATATTTATATTCTGTGCAATGTTCACACAACGATATTAGGTTTGGTGTAGCGTGTAGAGAAGCAAGTTGTTAGCAACAATTTCAATATACCTATCGACAGGAACAACAACTTGATACTGGATGCAAATTTCTGGTTTTAACAGGGTAACAGCGTGAAATTTAGCCGCAACACTCAGGTAACTGGCACTACGGACACTGCATGCAGATTAAGTTCCCGTAATCTCTAACAACAGCTTCTACTATACTTGCGAGAACTTGCTAATTTCCGCTGAAATATTGAAAAGGTCGCAACTTTTTCAAACTGATTCCTGTCGCTCTACGTGGACCAATTTGATACACTTTATCTGAGACCCTTCAAATTACGATATAGTTACATTTACACCTTTAACAAAAAAACCTCCTAAATGACTTTCTTTAAGACTTTGTTTCATCAAATAATAGTATCTTACAATAAAAACAGTATTACGTATTATCTATTACACCTCATACTTTATTGTATATTCTATTTTATTACTATCGATCAATAAATAATTTGATCGATTGTAAGAGTCAATTTTACTAATCAAAGTAAAATGATCTTTTCAGCTTATCGCCTTTTTCCTCTTACTCACCTGTTGCTTCATTTACTTTTTTAAGAAAATAGGAAATACCCTTCGCTGTTTAAATTATTCTTCTGATTTTCTACCATGTTAAAATATCTCCACTAATTCGCAATTTTTTTAAACTTTAATGAGAATACAAATCTTAGAAAACCGAGGGAAATAAAACAACGGAGAAAGTTCAACCGAGAGTAAGTATTTGTCTTTCGATTGCTTCGGTTACAGATCCCCCCTCTAAACCTGACAAACTTTTCCCTAGTTGCAGAAGAAATTACGTAATAAAATCACTGATCTAGAAACCTAGTTACTCTCGTTTAGCGATGCAAACAATACAAGCACAACGCGAAAACATCCAGAACAGCAGACTACGTATGAAATTATAACGATAGATGGCTGATTGCCAAATAAGTTCTACGGTGCTAACGAAATTGTGAATTTATTTCGTGTGGAAACTCCAAGGTACTCGAACGAACAGTATAAATTCTGATTGACTGGTAGTATGGGTTTAGCACTTCATCGTACGGTTTACGAGGCGCAAAGGATCAACGAACAAGTGGAATAAATTAGCCCCCGAGTTTCGTATGTCTCGTTCGATTAAACAAATCGATTTAATTACTGCACAACATTGTAATTTCAACCAACTTGCTCACTTTTCCCTTTGATTTATTCAAACAGTAATGAAATTTGAAACGACTTGCAGTATTAATTGTTCAGTAATAATTTATTAATTGTAATCGATGTAATTAAATTCAGTATTAGGGAGTAAAAGTACATAGTAGGTTTTAGAGATGTTCTTAAAAAAAAAGATAAGAGATAGACAAATGTTTTTAGAAGATATACTACGGATAATAAATTAGATGTAATTAGCAACTTAATTAATTGGAGCAAAATAGATAATAATACCGAAGGTTGCTTACTTAAGAGTTATACGACTAGCAAGCAATATGTTGAAATTTCTTATTTACTCTCGCTGCGTCTGGGGATCGAAGAAAAAGAGCTTGATTTTCGAGGAAAACTCAGAATTTGTTGTATCCCTCGGGTCTCAATTAACGCTGTTCTTTCTCTATATCTCACGAGATATGGCTGCTCCGTGGCAGCTTGTCTTTCCGCGATGAAAAAACTTTTCTTTTTATGTTGCTAATAATCTTTTTCCTCGGTATTTTGTGGTTGTTTGTAAAAATGTTTAATTACTCTGGCAACTTTTATGAAATTCCAGTCTCTCTCTCTCTTTACGATATTAATTAATGTATTTATTCTCTAATAAGTTACGTCATATGTACATATGATATATGTATTAGTTTCAAGACTATAGAAAACAGATGAATAGAAAATACTAAATGACCTTATCCTTACGAATTAATGAGATAAAGTGGAATAAACGGTATTGCTTCGAGTATGATTCGGGTTTTGTTACGATGATGGGTGGTGTCATGTGAATCATCCGATCAGTTTGCTCGCTTTTAGTCAGTGTAAACAGAACCTGGTATTCGATATGTCTGTTAAAACTCGAGGCTAGCGATTCATAAAAAAACTGATGAGAAAAGAATTTCGCGAAGAGACAAGAAGGTCACCAGTGAACGTAAATTAATTAAATAAGAATATGTATATATCTTCTTTTCCTGGTTTTTAAAACTACCAAAGGATTTACAGAGAGAATATTTCAGACACGAGAATTTAATTTCTTTACTGTCACAAGAATAAACTGAAACACCACATAAACTAGTATAACGAAATAATCCTGCTGGTGTCGAGTTTAAGTTTCCTCTAGGTAAAAGCTTCCTTCAGAACGTCTTGGAGACGCCTCGTGCTACAGGATTATACTCCGGAAATGAAATTCAATTGACGATGACAAGGAATCAGCACTCGAAAGTGCCACTTAAGCTCTTCTTTCATTTTCAAAGTCTGCTACTTTCAGCATGCATCTCCTGTTGCCGTGATAAACTAAAATTGAAGGAAAATGTTGAAAAACATGACACGGGACAAGATACGAACGTAGATTGATCGAAGAGCTATTAAATCTGGCGAGCAAACTTGTGTGTTTCGAAGATAGAGCGTTAAATCGGTGAGCTTTTAGTTTCAAGGAAAAATCTAGCAGTCTTTTGTTCTAAAAGCAAACCACGTATTATGATTAGAGAGTATGAAACATATGATTTATGGGCCACTCAGGTGTGTATATACGCATCTTTGACGCAATGCTTGCTTGCTGCAGAGCCCAATTTTTAGAAGCTTAAAAGCTTTTGAACAAACTTATCTCGCGTACAATAAATTTCAGACGCAATATCAGGCGAGTGGGCAAAGTATCAGCGAACTGATAGTTCAATTCGAAAACCACTATCTTCCGTTTTAAAGAGATTGCAGAATATATACATTAAAATTATATCTTTTTCAATACGCGAATATTATCGCAGAAATTGTTGTCACAAGTATAAAGCTGCTTGCAAAATCCATAACTTAGATAGATGTAGTGAATTTCGCATTCGCGATAAATCAATGCAATTCTAAATCTAGATAGATTTATGGTATCTGATTACTCTTCGCCGGACGTGAGCGCTGGTCGAACAAATACACGGTGAAATTTGTTCTCTAACAAAAGATATTATCCTTATATCGTATCTAGTATATTCTCTGTCATTGCTGAAAATAATGCAACGTGATACCTGTCATTATCAATCAATTTTATAGAAAATTATGGAACTACAATATCGATCTTTATACACAATATTTTATAAACACTGTATTACAAATTTATGTAATAACGTTATCAATGGAAAATGTTTTTCATGATAACTGGAATTATTAATGAAGAGGAAACAATTATACTGTTATAAATAGACTTTTTAACTTTCTGCGAACAACCTGGGAATAATAAAATATACCGACTGGAAAGAGACCTAGAATTTAAAAGCCCTTTGTCAGACGTTTCGTTGCTAGTATGCCAGACGTCTCCGACTCGAGAATGTGGGGATACTGTGAGTTAAAAAAAAAAAAGAAGAAAAGGAGACGTGGTGGAAACACTAATTCAGTTCTAACATGATTCCAGACGCATGTTCAGTCCACCGTGAAAGTTTTTCCAGGCAAGTGGCCGGAGATAAACGGTGCTTACATAAAAGTTTCCCTTAATTCTGAGCACGCGACACGCTTTTTAAGCTTTAACAAAGGACTGTGGAGAGCATAAGTTCGGATAAAGTCCAACTTCTGTCGAGAAAAGAGCTTAAGACTCACTTTACTATAAGCTTCTCGATCTCTTCTTCCTCGTGCTTAACTATTATTAACCTATAAGAATGACATATGTACGATCGACCAATTTTTGTAAAAACTTTTCGATCAACGATTGCCATTTAAACTTTACACCTTGCTAGATCGGAAAAATCTTTTATTCTTCTTATATAACAATATCGTCGAACTTTACTTCTCTATGATTTAAAGTTCGACCTTTAAATTCACACGAATAAGGTATTGCAACAAACAAAAGCTCTGTTTCGTACTTCGCATTTTCTTGGTGTAATGATCCGCCATGTCAGAAAACATATTTCCCTGGAAATGTTCGCTTTTATTCCAGGGTCTTAGCCAAGCGAGCAATCCAATATTGACAAAGCTGCAGTAGTAACAGGACGCATATCTCAGACGGACGGTATTGGATAACTGGATTCCGATATGCTGCTGCTTCCGTTTTCTTGAGAGTCGCATCTTCCTTTGAACATTGACGTATGACGATAAAATTAAGATAAACACTTCGATTGTGTATCCAAGTTGATACGAACTTTTCTTAAAATTGTTCACTTGGAAATGAAACATGAGAAACTAAAAAAAACAGATCAACTGAGCTTTAATTAATTAATTAATTCATTCATTCATTTATTCATATTTCACATGCATGCGTTAGCTTAATCGTGAAATTCAAAGTTGTTAAAATGAAAATCGTAATTCGGGAAACAGAGTTGTAGGTAATAATTCTGGATAATACCAGGATTTTAAAGGGATTTCAATTTTGTACTTTTTGTTAAACTACGTGTTTTAGTCACAAATACTACGTTACACGTGTAGCTGATGTCTCTTGATTTGCTTGTGTTTCTTCCCGAATTATTTATTTACAAGAGCTTTCCAAAGTTTCTAACCAAAACATACTCCAGTAGTATGAGTCTGGTGTTTCTGCTGGCGTAAGTAGTTTTAATCGCGATATTCTTTTTCACATAATCAGCCGTAAATAAGTAACGTTAAACTTGCAAGTGGACCACACCATTAGCCCGTGACCAATAATAATTCATGAGAAAATAAAGTACATAACTCCAATACTAAAGTATCATTTAATAATAATTAAGTCACTGCTGCTTTACAAAAACAACATTAAGGAGACATTTAATATATGCCAAACGTTAAATATTTGTTGTAACCGAACATTGGCCATTAACCGCGTTATTGGTCAATTCAGTATATATCAGTGTTATCGATATGTTACCAGCGATGCCAATATTCAACATTCCTGACATAACTAAGTTGTGCATGATGAATTCTCCAAATTGCTGCCACTTCCTGCAACAGAAATACCAATTAAAAAAGATATCGATGAATTTGTCACATACTATTTATCTTATATAATTAATGCAAATGTATATTAATTAGAATACGTACGCGTTATGATTAAACTAAAGAACGGTACAAAAAATCGTATTATGATTCTAATATTTTATAATTGATATTGTATAGAATTTCAAATATTTTATTTCATAATTATTATACTCGTAATTTTATGACTACTCGGCACTCATGATTAGTATTAAGTAGACAGCACAGTTATCTCAATTTCTATCGAGACAGACTATTCGCACAAGTTGAGAACACCCTTCAATTGAATTGCAATGGGCGCATAATTGCACGGTTTCTTCTCTCCCGCGTCTCATTTATCCATGAAGAAAGCACAAGTTGGAAATAGTCGAGCCCTAATGAAAATTCCGCAGCTGCTTCTCCGACCTTTATACACGCATCCCTTTAGATCGCGATCTTTTAATCCTCGTGACTTGTCTGAATAGTTCTTCCATGAGTTTACTTCCTCAACTTTACTTCGTGGTACACAGAATTTAACCCATTAGCGCTATTATTCCTGCTAGCAGATTCTCTTGAGTCCTGCTTTCTCTTTTGGGATGAAAAATTCCTCGCACTTAATTAATCAGAATATAAGTGACAAAAATTAATACAAAAGCGTCAGTAGGAAAACATTAGTATAACTATCTTAATCTGAGAATATAATCTACAAGAAGATTCGTGATGTACAATCCTCGAGTGGTACAATTACGAGTCATTAGTTTAACTGCAGAGTCTTTTCATTCTAAATAACATTGAAGATAGTAGAATGGGAGCAAAAACTCGTGTTTAAATCTCAAAACACTGTCGCTTGCGGCACTTTCTTCTTTAAACTGGTACGTACTGTGCATACGTATATTGCAACACTCATTACGTTTTGTCTTCTGGAAGATTTGTTTTTCAGAGTGGGTAGCATATATATATATGGATACACGACACCGACAAAGTAGCACCTTCACAATACCGCAAAGTCACGGTATGTCCTCGAGAAAACACACTCTGTGCTAACCGAGCGTAATTTTATTAGTGGCCCTTGCATAATATGAAAACTACTTTCCACTGTATACTGTTAACTATTTGACTACTGGAATTTGGGGAAGAATTTCAGATTCGATATATGTATATGTATATGATATTTCGTACCACCAAGCATTGAGTATTATTGTTATTCAGATACTAAATGTAATGTTACAATGAGGCAGATATTGAGAAATTCAAAAGTGAGACGAAAATCTACTGTGATTTTAAGCTTAAAAACGGGATAAAAACAAAGTAAAAATAGAGTGAAAATGTAGAAGGTCGTGGTCGAAAATCAACTACGATAGAGTATTAAAGCTGCTGTACAGACAGTGTCATCGTCGTCTGACACACATTTCACCTGGGTGACATACTTTTTACGTCAGAAACTTGAGACTAGGGTTGCAAATTGCGACAAGTTTCGTAGTGAAAAACGACACTCTTTCTAGAATTACCTATCACAACGAAATATGGTTTAATGAAATAGCCAAATGATGAAAATAATATCGGAAAAGAAAAGACACGTTTTTTATTATAAAATAGATTTCGAAATTATAATTGATTTCAATTAAACTGGATAGATTCTTGAAACCTTTC
Organism: Trypoxylon attenuatum; assembly: GCA_963989405.1. Taxonomy (NCBI): domain Eukaryota; kingdom Metazoa; phylum Arthropoda; class Insecta; order Hymenoptera; family Crabronidae; genus Trypoxylon; species Trypoxylon attenuatum. The sequence goes on along the minus strand of OZ022493.1, from coordinate 9,897,321 downwards.
CTCCTGAATAAATAATTGTCGTCCACTTCTAGTTTTAGAGTTTACTTGACACTTTATTGAATCATTAAATTTTCATTCGAATGATTCTTTTATACAGAAGATTGTTTCCGAGATGTTCAAGAAGAAAGGAAACTCAATTTAATATTTAAAAACTACTTTTATCTCTAAGAGTAAAAGGTGACGCAAAGGGAACATTTTTTTATGCTTCTGTCAATGTCTCCTCCGAAACTGAAAAGTTGAAAAAAAAAAATTCGAGAGTCTGGATTACTTTATGTCCTTTTTAAGTTCGTCGTTTCCATTTGGAATTTGTAGTTGAAAAATGTTATTTTAAGGCCACTGCTGATGAAAATAAATGGAAGATTAATTTAACGCGTTTACTATCGATTACGAAGGTAAATTGAGTTGTTAAATTCTGTCTGGGATATGTGGCTCTAATTACCAACAGCGCGAAAATCTGCAGTCAGGGAAGCATCTTCGAAGATATGTAACAGAATAGGATTAGTTTACGTTCCATGTTGGCTCCATGTTCCTGTGTTCACTTGTCTATGTAGCGAAATCTTGCTACGTCAAACTCGTGTCTTCCACTGTAAGTAACACTATGAGTCCTTGTCACAATATTATTTTATTGTTATACAATATTATCTAATTCAAGAGATTTGTCACTATTAAATTACAAATTTTCTAATATTTTTTAAAATTCTAAAGTTCCTGATTATCTGTTTATTAATTACACGTATCATATGTTAGATTCTTCTTGAGCTAAATGATAAGACATTTAAACTATGGTTAGTTACATATGTGACACTTGAACTTTTATTGTAAGAGAGATTAAAAATCATTCGAGTTTTACAACATTCGTTGCACTTTTAATCCTTTAAATGGCCGGGGCAGAATGTTTCCATTACGCTGATGGGATTTAGATGTCACTATTGGTAATACGATTTTTTACACGTTGAATAAAAAAAAATGCTACAACGTGATTGCTTGTTTTTGTTAGAAAATATTCCTTCGTAAGATACTGTCACTGGTATTAGAAACTAAATCATACTAATTCCTCGTTTAAGGAGAATGGAATTTGAAAAATATGATGAAGCACTCTATTTCATTTTCCTGTACGTGTGTTCATAATTCGAAGCTGTGATGCACGATATGGAGCAATATTGCCTTTATTGCAATATTGCCTCCATAAAGGGGGGAATAAATTGTTCACTGGAAGTAAAAAGTCTTTTAATATATTACAATAAAAAGCATCACTTCTTTATGAGATCCGGAAAATGCACTTCGCTTTCCTCGCATTCCAATTACTTATCTTGTAACTTAAATCAATTTTTCAAAGATTAGTGTCAATAAATAGAAATTGAAAGTTCTGAAACTGAAGAATTTATGTCATGTAAAATTGTGCATATCGTTTATTTTTCGATATGTAATTGTCTAGACTTTTGTTACAGCAATGAATATCCTGGTTAGAGCTTGCATAGCCAAGGTGATAAGCAATTGCCAGCAATTTCCTAAATTGCACATTGTAGTAGATATATTTCCGGTGCACTTTGCTAGACAAGAAAAGTACGATGAATCGAAAGTCAAGCGAAAAAAAATTCCAGAAATTGTTCATCGGCATTTAATAGGTGAAGAATTGTGCAGTAAGAAGGAGGAGTGAACGATACTGTTCACAAGCTTGGCAAGTTGCCTGTGTATCGTACGTCCTCATTCTTCTATTGTTACGATAGAGTTTAAAATATAGAAAAATACAACAACCTGACACTTAAGAAATCCAAATCTTAAAATGAAGAAACAGGACAGGATAATTACATATATTAAAGACTAATGTTTCATTGAGAAATAATTCTTCTAACAGGCTACAAGTGAAAAAAAATATGTATTCTCAGACATTCCTGATTCAATGGATATCTCTTATCTATCGATTACTTTTTTTCCTTTTTTTGTTACCATAATTCACTTTGTGGGATGAAATAATTTAGTGACCGCCTTGCAACGTTTTTTGCAATTAATACCTCGTATACAGTAATTGCAAAAAATTGCGGTGAGGCGAGTTGAGGAGTAATTATAAAAAAGTAGAGAACCGGATTAAGTAGTTTCGGGGGAGGGGGTAATAACGGTTACTGAATTGTATTTGTATCGAAGAATTAGTCAAGGAATAATTTATATTAGAAATGCATAGCTTCTTCTCGAGTATAACACAAAGTGAAATATTACGATAAAATTGAACTGAGATTGAACGTTAACGTATGCATTGATTTCTGCATAAATTATCAGGAGACTCACCAGCTGAGAACGAAACAGACAGTTTTCATTACAGGCATTTTCCCCTTGATTGTCAGTTACTTAGAACGATTTCGACGATCCCTAATACCAAAATAAATGGTGCACGAGTCCGATTTTTCTCAAAAAGATAGATAAAAATGAGCGTTAGTGGAAAATCAGAAAATTCCAATTGACGATGCAGAAAAGTCTGACAATATTTTATAAAGCTATAAGTGAAGTTTATTCCTGCAACACCAATCGAGGGTAATTTGTAATTACAGCTTTAATGAGATTTCTTTGGGAACCATCCGGAAGGCGCGAACGAGCCGAATCTACCCGCTAAGAGATGAAGGGTCACGAGTGAAAGGAAAGCCGGTGAAACACCCACCAAGATCCAGATTAACTGGCTAAATGAGCCGCGTAATTACCACTAAACTTCTCTTTTTGCTGAATATGTCGCAGCTCACTCGCCCGTGGAACACCTTTAGCAGCTATTCATTCGATTGTCTTCTCAACTGGAATGATAAACGCTTAACTCACTAGAGTAGCGTTGTCTCGATGCTCAAAGATTTTTCAACCTTTTTGTATCATCTTCTCGAAGACGTCATCAGTTTCTCATATATATATATACAGTCTCAACTAAGGGTGTAATTGGCTGGAGTCTTAATAAGAATTTTATGACTTTATCGCGAAAGTAATTACTTGACTCGTTCACTGTGTCTGGAAAATACATCGTCTAATACTGACGAAGAGAGTTTTAATTGAACGATTTAACGCTAATAAACAAAGTGTCATGGAAAAAGAGTAAATTCGGTGGAACATGTCAAAATTGATGATTATACGCGAAGAGTATGATTTTTGTTTAATAAGAAATAATTTGATAACAACTTAATGAAACATATATTTAGTTTAGAGTTTCTTTTTTTTATAATATCAGTGTAATACGTTAATGTCGGTAATAAAATCGATACTTTCAGGTCGGAAACGCCATGTGGTAAACATTCCTGTTTTACTGCCACTAGGATAACATATCAAGGAACATAAAACTGGCTCTTCACCTCCGACCTTAGCTCCTGATTCTCAAGGTTCCCCTCTGGTGTTTTATGCTCTTCGCTTCCCTAAATCGGTGGAACCAATTTTATTTTACCGGTCTCATCAACTGCTACGATTTTCTTTTCAACACCATTGAGTATCTCAGCTGCTAGAAAATAATTCCGATAGAATTAAATTCGGCGAATCTAGATTTTTTTCCTTAAAACTGTATATTTACTGCTCACGAATGTACTAATACTATTGATTAATAATCCGGAAAGAATACAAGACAAGATCTCGAAAACCACAATTCGAAGACAAATTATTTTTATACAGTAATAATTTAATAAGATGAAACCTTTCAATTTTTTGATGGAATAAGAATTCCTGATCTTGTTATGATTTTAATGATATTCAATATAGATAACCTTATTACTTTTTTTTTTTGAATAATTAAAGTTTTAGCAACATTGACTGACAAGGGTTCTTTGTTGAATAATAAGATACAATAATACATAAGAATTGTATCACGATTAAACATAAATAAGAATATTGTGATTTTTTTTTATAGAAATTGTAGTTTTATTCGCAACTGACGTTCGTAGACTTCGCAACTGAATACTTTAGCCAGAGTTAAGAGAAAAGCATTTGGCGGCAGCAGCTTTAAACTTCCATAAAGCTAACATTTCTACTGCGTACCTAGACCTTATACAAGAAAAAAAAATGAAAAAGAAAAAACAGGCACTCTCGTATATAACGATAATATCCCCGAGGTTCCATAAATCCTCCAGTTTTGGAAACCTATAATTAGAGCAGACCACATGCAGTTTTCACTCCCTTGATACTTGGTTTAATACTTCGACACTGTGAAACAAGCGAAAGAATGATTTAATTGAAAATCAGTTTTCCGCAATGTTTATGACTTAATGAATTTCAAACCTCATTTACGAGTCAATGATGAAGTCTTCCCAATATGCGAGTGTAGAGAACAGTACTCTCATCAAGGATGTACACTGGGAAATTGGGTCAAAGAAATATTATACTTTGCATTCAGAAGAGCAACCTGCACTCAGCGTCGAATGCTGCGTTATGCAATATTTATGTTCTCTTTTGAGCCCTTCTTACATTGACGTCGTAGACCGCGAAGCCAAGCATTCCTATTGCTTGGTCCTTTTTTTCCTTTTTGACCCCGAGAAACTTTTTTTTTTTTTTTTTTTTTTTTGAGGCAGATACCTTCATGAATTTGCTATTTGCCATCGACGGGATTTCCGTGAAACCGAAATATCGCTCGTATTCTTGGAAAGTTCAATTTCCATAGCTGGCTCTGCACGAATTCCGCCGGGAGCTCAAGCGTTCGAACTAATCTCGCCAATTTCCGCAGCTCAAGTCCGACCTTTGTTCTTTTCTTTTGGTTGGCGTATCCTAACTTCGCGCCAATCACTGCATTTTGCACCCGAATTTCTAATGTAAATTCACATTCGCTGAAAAGAATTATGCGCAAGTAAGATTTCGTGTTAACAATAAACAATGGAACATTGTGCAAAAGAGAATTGCAAGGTAATAATTATAATTGTTTGTTAAAAATTCTGGTTATTTTAGATAATCTTTAATTACCATGAATTTTATAAAACAAACTGGTATTATTAAATGTAATGTGTACTTTGTGTTTGCAACATTTTCTCCCATTTTACTTCGTCGTAAACAGTTATGAATTATATTAATTCATGCTGCATTAAAAATTATGCAAATGTATCCTACACGCAGAGGAAATGGTCTCATGCGAATACTACGTACGACTGGAGATAATAGAGTTCTGAATTACTAATGATTTACTACCCTTTTGTGCCTCTTGCTCGTTGCATTTATAAACAGGATTATTGGCAAACGTGAATCCAGGTGGGAAAGTTTGCAATTCGTAAAGAAATGCAAATACTGAATTTTTATGTAATTTGTAAATTTTTCGTGTAATTAAGATGTTACATATTAAATATAATATAATACTTCGTATGCTAACTCTCCAGGTTCTATTCAGCTCACTTGAATATTATAAATAGAAAATTTCATTGTTAAGTGTTATATATATATATATCAGTGACAAAAGCAACAGTATCTACCTTTATGATAGATATATACCATCGTGTGCATTGTGAATCTTCGCCGAAAGGTGAGGGCTCCTTTCTTATCTTGGTTCTAGCCTACTTTATTTATTCCTGACGGCTTTTTCAACGGAATTCAATACTTCTCTATCACTAAGGAGAACCGTCCGTTACCTTTATTGAAATATTCCTCTCCCTTGAAAGAAGAAGTGACTCTTTTGCATCTCAAATACAATAAATTTATCGATCATTAAGTAATTCTTATGAATTTACTTGAGCATTGTTGTTATCATATATTTTATGATTTTTATTCCAACGCTTTCTGTTTCTGCCGCGAATAGTTTGAATGGTTTTCGAAACTCGCATTGTTGGACACTGTTCCGTGGACAACGTTACACAGGAATCTCGTTGAACCGTAACCAATAATTCTGAAGCATCGTGCTGGTGAAGATGATCGATTATACTTAATGACAGTATAAAACTTACTTCATATTTTCGTCGTAGAAGTCTGAAATTTTTTTACATTACATTCCAAAAATGACTCCAGCATATAAAAACAATAGAATTATTATTCTGATTTTCATTAAATGCCATCGTTTCGCGAAAAGTCTGCGGAATGTTAAAATGAATATTATTTTCGAAACTGGATTTTATAAATGAATCTCAATAGATGGCAGTTAAAATTAAAATATGTCCACATAGAAATATGAATTAGTTAAAGGAAAATCGTTTATATGTATTATCTGAGGGAGTTTTATTACCAAGTGGAAAATTTAATCTTACACAGAAACAGAATGTATGGAAGTAATCGAGCACACGTTAGATTAATCCTAGTTGTTGTATTGTTGTGTAAGAGTATGTGGTACACGAAGCAAACATGGGAAGCACCTGTCATGCCGATGATGCTAGAGCTGATATTATCAGGCAGCGTTGACCAACTCGGACCAGGGTTCGTGACGAGTATTACAGGTCAAAGTTGACAAACATAGCGATTGGTAAATGAAGATGGGACATACAGCTGGATAGTTGTTTGTTCCAGCCTTGTAAACAACTCTATCACTGGTCCTTCTACACACTGTCACAAATCGAATAACACTGTTTATAGCTAAACCAGTTATTAGAACTGTTCAATTTACTAATTAATACGGTAACGAGACTATTATGCAATTAGAAAATAAAAAGAAAACTCAAATAATATCAATAGTGTTAATATAATAAGACGATATTAGAGGAGATCAATTGGTATTGCATTTTTCTTATTTTTTATATAAAACAAATAGCGAAATAAGAATAGTAGTCACGTTGTATAACTCTTGAAGCAATTGAACGGAAATTATACCGATACATTCGTAGAAAGTATTGGTGGGATGACAGTTTCGAGCTGTGAAAGTCTGTTTCACGGGAGACTGAGTGGGCCAGGTGTACATATTTCTTCGCTAACGACTCTTCCATCTTCTTTTCCACCATCTAACTTCGTTAATTTTCCACTCGAAAGAATTGTCGGAAATCCCCACCTCTATGCCACAATTTACTCTGCTTTCCACCATTTGCTCCGTTAAATACGCGGAATCGCAATTGAGGTTTCTCACGAATCAATAATTTGATTTAGAGGGGGACGCGTTGTGGCGTCCAATAAGAATGATGCTTTGCTAAAAATGTGAGCTACAGATATTTGTAATTTTCTTAATGAACAATTATTCAGGTTATCTAAATTCTTTGTTACTGATCAATGAACTGTAGTATTATACTTTTCCACGCGAATTCTCCCACATTTATGTTAACTATCTGAATTCAGTTAATTTCAAATCTTCGTTATTATTGGTAATAATAATTGTTGTTCTCATTGAAGCATAATAATAATTATTGCTAATAATAACGAAGATAACACATTGGGAACAATTAATTATTATTCTCTATTTAATACTTAGCGTGATAAAACAATTATTAATTAATGTTTCATTAACGTTGCTTCGTACCACCAGAGGCATATTTCGCCATTGTATAAATTGAAAATGTTTATAGATTATTAAGGAAGTGGAACGAATCATCAGAAATTTCAGGATAATATTTCTCCAAATTTACAGTTATAATATTAATCAACATTTGAAGGCCTTATATAAATATTATTGAATCGAACGATGAGACACACTGACTTTTTAAGAATCTTCTTCTCTTTTTCTATATTTCTCTTTTTCTATATTACAAGATTGCACCTTGTAACCGGTGACTTGATTTTATTAAATCAATGATAAACAACTGAAAATTCTTTCAACACTCTCAATTAATTTTCTTAAAAATAAATGGTTTTATTATAATCCCTTTAATTTTATTATCCCCTTTCTTGAAACTGTTCACAACTAGATCTCAATAAATCCCACTTTTGAGCAATTAATTATAACTACTTATTATAAAATTATATTTCACTCTTCTTGTTCGACATATCTACGTCAATGTCGAACTAAAAATATTCTTAGAAGATTCTTTATAAAAATGACTGAATCCTGAAATCTCACTCTCCTCGTGCAATTCTATCCAGCGTCAAAAGAGACTTATTATTTCACGTACAATAGTCGTTACTCAATCGTTCGTTTCCAGCAGGAAAGAAGCGAGTAGGGCAGTGGGCTTCGTGAAGCTTGTTGCTTCCTGCAGCGAAGAGAGCCTACTCTGCGATTGTCCGCAAAGAGTTCATCGATCTCATTCTCCCCAAGAAAAGAGAAAAACCAGTACTAACACACTAGCATTCTTCTTTTCCGCAAAAAAACGCTTCCGGGCGTATCAAGCTCTGGCTCTTGGTATTTCACAGCTTTTCTCTTCTTCTTTTTCTTTTCTCTTCTCTTCCTCTACGCCTATTTCTACCACCCGTCAAGGCGACACGCATTATTGTTACTCGAAGCTCGTACGTACGCTTCCTGATATGTGACCTTTTTCTTCCCACTCGGTTCAATACACTGTTTCCTCGGGCTTCTCGATTCAGACCACACCATTAATCATAGCGTGATATGGCGGGTTTTCCTGATAGCAAAACGCATCGGGCAAAATATTTTTGATAATGGATGATTGGCTGATCGGAGTCTTCGAATCTTCTGACTCATGTTCAACTTTGTTTTTGACTTCGTGTCATTCTTATAAATCAATTAAAACTGAAGAAACTTAAGATAATTTTATATCATTTTCGTATCAATTCGAATAATATTTGACCCAATTTCCCAAACTATTCGTTCACTACCGAATTTATCATCAATAAAATTCTCATTACGTCTAATACCTTAATTTTTCCTAATTTAGAAAAAAAAACTTGACTGCGCTTTTCTCGTAGTACTTCAGCGATCCGTTTCACTAAATCGTAGCGATCTTCGCATATTTCTCGAAGCTACTAATCCTGCAAATGGTAGAAACTTGTCACACCCGTAGTTTTTGCTGAGTGGGAATGTAATTAAGCCAGTGTTTTCTTGCGCAAGAGAACTGCTGTCTCGTTAGATAAATCAATCGATTTGCGAGAAAGGTACAGACATAAATCTAGGAGAATTGTTTTATATCTCCTGAAATACAATTTGACTAACTACAAATGAATTAACTCCTATTTCATCACTACATCCAATACAGTAACAAGAAACGTCATATACCTACATAACCGAAAAATGAAATTGGCTATCGATACCCATCAACTCTTTCCACAATTTTATCAAAACATTTGAGAGTTCACTGCACAAATACAAATAGAAGAAGCTACGAGATCGGTAAAAAAAAAAAAAAAAAAAAAAAAAGAAAATTCTTTATAGCAAACTGGCCGCGAAATCGTTCCCTCCGGTAACCCCAATTTCAACCCTCGCTCTCAGCACACGTAACTCAAATAGACCACAACACTCGAAGCACATCCATCCGAAGCGAAAGCATTGCGACAGGCGAGTTTCTCAGCTGTGGAAAGCGTTCCTCGTAAAATGTCAACAGGGAAAACAACGCTCGGCAGAGCATAGCGTTTTCGTGGTAGAGTTAAGTGAATCAGGCTCATGCGTTGGAGCGTAGAATCTCGTCTCTCGGTCGCGTCCTGTCAGCATGATCTTATAACTCTGTCAGCTTCCCATGAGAGAGGTTTTTTTCCTCGTTGCGACTGCTCTTTTTTTTCTTTCTTTCTTTCTTTCTTAAGGATAGCTCGCGATCCCTATAGCTTCAGCACTTTGGTAAACTAGTAACCAACCATGATGAGTCGGCAGTGTCAATCGATTAAACTATCCGCTGTCAGTATGATTAATGTTATCCTGACTCTTGCTTGGTTATCGTAGATCGCAAGGATAATTGCGGTTGTTATTGCAGCGCTCAAGTTTGCTGGACTGTGGAATTACTTTGTTAGTAGTGTGAAGTGGATTAGCTCGAGGTGGATTGGCTTGGGACGACCAACGCTCTACTCCGTTTTATTCTGTCTCTGCAGGGATTGGACCAATATCGATGTGCGCGAACAGAATTTACGATGTAACAAGTTCGAATCGCAGGTGCGATATTATCACGAACCTAAAGGAAATTGAAAAATGGAATTGAAAAGATGAAATTCTTTGTCTTTCACAGATATCATTGTATATTAGGTATCTAAGAAGAATTTAAGAATCACCTTTTACTTTTAGTAATAATAAAATTTAATAATGATTAAAAGCTTCTATCGTATATTATATTCGTAAGATTCTAATATAATTTATAAAGTTTCATATAAAATGCTTTCAGGAATAAATTTCTACTTCTGACATTTGACTGTCCATCTAATTCCTTGGGAGTGGACCATGATCCGGTCCCAAACAGTAGCATAAATCTGTTGAAGGGCTCCTATAGTCCTGCGAAGCTTCTGCGAGTAACTACATATATAGTGATCTCCATTAATATTCTGGTAGCAGTGCAGGACAGTTTAGAGAGAAGCCTTGTGGTAGCTGAAAATCCTTGGTCGTAATGGATGAGACGTCCCTACAAGGTAGCCCAACACTCCCGTGGTTTCCGGGCACTCAAGTCGCTGAATATCCGCTGCCACCTTGATCGTTGAGCTACCATCGCTGACGGATTCACTCTGATTGCTCATTATCGCGAGTAACAGTTTTCCTCAAGTGCAGTTTAATATCTTAGATCCTGAATACTTTCCCAAACTACAATCCACAGTTTTCTTACAATATATATACATATATATATATATATATATATATATATATATATAGACGTTTATACGTAGACATTTTGAACATCGAACAATGTGTTGTAAGAAAACTGTGGATTGTATATATATATATATATAAATGTTACAATCGATTTCTGTTCAATTGTGTGGAAGAAGTTGGAAGCTTTAGACCCGTTGTTCAAAGTATCGGAAGAACTAATCTAAGAGTGGGCGATACGCCAACGCGTCACGCAATAATTTAGGCGTTAGCCCTGGAAAATTCGTTGTATCGCATTGCAATTACTTTTCGCGTCTGGCTATCTCGATATCTGAAAATCTATTTTTAGCCTCGTCTCGAATTTTTTCGGGACGGTGCGTAACGTGAAACGTCTGGGCACGCAGGCAATTTAGTCTGAAGTAAAGTGACTAGGTTGGTAATTTCGCGTGAAACAATTTAATCGACGCTTTGCGAATTGGATTAAATGTGTTTTACTTTACTAAAACACTTTTATAGAAATATGAATGATCATATGGGATAGAAACATAGAATTCTTGGATCGTTTGGATAATGAGACTGGTATTGTTTGAACATGTTTATTGGTACACTTTACAATTTACACAATTTGGACAATTATTCGATACACCTGGAAAATTATCAGTCACTTCACAAACAAGACCACTCTCGGCAAAACACACACACACACACACACACTCACATACGTCACTGTTCATACCACGGGACCGGTAGGGGCTCGTCTACCGTGGCCCGTGGCCACCAACAAAGAGAATACACTCGAAATACAGTTATCAATTAAAATTCATTAATCTTTCAAACCGAATTACGCACCATTTCTTTTATACACTCTCTTACAAACTACATCAGTTAAATAACCTCTTAAGGGCTACATTGGTTAAATGACCCCATATTGCAACTCTCAGTCACTGGCATCGTTCGAAAAAAGCTCAGAATTCAAATCAAATCATTTCAGTCTATTCATCCTCGATACATCAGTGTAACTCTTAATTTCAAATTCGAAAGAGATTTCAAAATGTGCTAGATAAATTTCTCGAGTGCCAGGGGTTCCAATAGGGGTAGTTTATCCTGTTTTAGGCTGCTGCTTAGAATTAACGATCTAACTCATAACTTAGTAACTTCACTGTTGCTCGAAGCATCTTTTATACAAGCTTGTATTTACAGTTGATCGGTTAATTGTGGGCCCCATGCCAGTAGACCAGTAAAAAAAAAAAAGGAAAAACGTTCCAGGACATCGATGGTGTTAGAGTGTAATCGAGTCACTGGCTCTCGAAGGCGTATCGATTCGACTGGAGTGCAGAGCTGTGTCTCGCTAGGGCTATATGTGGCCTCGTAAAGTCGAGACTCGATTTATGAGCCTGGCATCGAGCCCTTGCAATTACTGGAAGGTCTTTCTATGGAAACATCAAACACTGAATACTGAGGATATTCCTTAGTTTACACGTAGATCGTCATGACACACCTTGCATCTCTCGAATCTGCTGACGAGACACTTGTTACCTGAAACAAAAACGTCGAAGATCCTGATGAGACTGTGATTTTGGGATTAATGGGTTAGACGTGGGCGTCGGTCACATTGGTGAATGCCTCAAGCGTTTGTGGGAAAGTGGCGAGAATCCTAAGATTTATGTGATCGTTTTCAAGCTAAAAGGAACATCAAGGTTTCCATGGAACGATTGGGTTTCAACGTGTTCATAAGATTCATGCAATGCTAGTTTCACATTTTCTTTTATGTTAAATCAGATTATTAGGTTAAAAAATATGATTTAAAATCGTTAATACCTTATGAATATTTTCTGATACAATAATAAGTTGTGATTTATTGTAATCGTAAAATGTTGACAAACGATTCGCATTGTGAAAGTAAAATTGTGAGACAACTCTTTGTAGGTGACTTTTGGAAACTTATGAAACTTAATGCAGTTGAAATGGATCATTTTTTGTTTATTCTGTAATGAGAAGAAACTTTGCAAAGACCAGAAGGTGAACCATATTCAAATTTAGCTTTGAGAAAGTTCTTGTGTTATAATTACTTCCGTCTGTCAGATACTCGCAGTTGGTAAGAACGTGGGAAAAAAGTGTAATTAAGACGTGTTCTAAAGATTTTCTGGCATTCTACGCTCCTTTTCGGACACTTGAAGATTAATTAATTGATGCAGGACACTGATTAATGAGATATACATTGTCTGGGATTCGAAGAAATTTCGAGAAAAATTTGTCTAATTGCCTGTGCAATTAGACAAAGAAAAGAATTTTTATTTTGCTAAAGTTGATAGTGACAAGGATTCTTATTAATATATCTCAATTAATTGGTAAACTTCCATTTGAACAATGAATAATCCAAAATTATTTACATTTTCACTCGATTAATCGTTTCTATTAGAAACAGTATACAAAATCCTCTTTTTCTTCGTCGATTTACAATAAATGAGTAAAAAATATTCCCGAGAAAATTGATGTTATTTAATAGTTTTTTTTTGTTTGAAAAAATAAAGTAGTAATTAAGTCAGTGATGTATGGAGTCAGTGAAGTGAGTAAACCTTCGTGGTTCAAGTTAACACTTCACTAGATCACCGAAGACTTTAACAGTTTCTCTTTCCATTTACGAGAGAAACTCATGGTACAGTTTCAGCATCTGTCTCTCTCAACACGAAGTTCTCGTTTCGTTTGCTCCTTCGGGTGTGCTTACTGCACTCTTTATTTACCCACTTCAACTACAGTACCATAGTACATATATACATATATATGTATACCATCTACTGAAACTTGTAGGAAGCCATAGTAGGATACCGCAAACAAAAGTTGTCGCGCAACATCAATTCTCAACAAACATTTAACAATAAGTCTTCACGCATAGAAAGAATATATATAGTATATATATATATATCCCTCCGAGTACGGAAGATCAAACACGAAGAATACGCGTATTCGAAACTCACTTTGAATTTTACACCGTCGTAAATTTCTCGTGAAATGTTCTTCTTTCAGCTTCGTGCGATTTTTAACCGGTAGTTCTTATACTCTCGCGGTTTCGATGTCATGCGATAAAATTCCTCCGCGATTTCGCTGAGAAAGCAGCGGTACAATATGTATGCAATTTCCTTTCTTGCTTGTATTCTTCCGAAAGAACACTATTTCCGAGCTACAATTCCTTTTCGTCAAAAAGAAAAATAGTTTTATTTTAATAAAAATATTCTAAGAATATTTTAATAATTCAAATTATTGTTTATTTACTGTGACAGTTTTTTCTTATTGTTGAAGCTTTCTGATCTTTCCTATCGATCTTTCCTATCGATTTTCCACTCTTAATAATATCAATGTGTCAAAACAACCCGAGGAAAAATATCTTTTTAGCAGAATACTTGTCCTCATCTTTACGATCTCTTTGAGCCAGTCATAAGTCCGCGATCACAATTTTCCGATGAAAACGAAGATCATTGATTTGTAATAAGTAGCTAAATAAATCGACTTTGACAGATACTTTGATTGGTTATTGCATTGTATCGTAGCAAACGAGGAAGAATTGTGCGCAGTAATGTTTAACGATTGACAGTTAGACATTATTGTTTCCAATATCTGTGGAACTCGATCGTGATAGCTTTAAAAGTAAGCAGAAGTGTCACTTTGTCGGGTAGCGATACTTCGCTGCGAAGAGCGAAGAAAAGTGGGCAAGCGACTCAATGACAAGTAGACAGATCAATGAAAACTCGTAGAGGAAAGTTTTCCGGCGTTTCATCCGTTGGCCTGGTTTCCTTCCACCGCCCAAATCACAATTCGTGGAACGAAAAACTTTTGATATACAGGAAAAACGGAATCCTCTGCAATCGAAGTTTTATAGTTTCGTAATAAGCTAAACTCCACTATTGTCAACTTATTGTTAAATCCTCCATTTAAAAAAATCTACTACACACGATGGTTTTGACATATGTATCAACAAGTGGTTGCAATTTATCACTGTAATTCACTAAAGCTCTGTTAAATAAATTGGATTCACTTCACATTTTTCTTTGTTACACGATTTATTTTATCCGTTATTCTTTCTAATTAAAACTCGTGATTTGTGTTACGTGAGTCATAAAGTAGCAATGTAAGGTTTCAATACGATGCATCCAATTCCAATGTAAATTGTATTACACGTGTTTAAACATTCCGTTGTTAACGCAATTTCATGAATTCTCCTAGTATGCGTGAGTGCGAAACGCCAGGAATCCTCGTGAAATTCAATTAACTTCAATTGTACATTTTGTTCTGTTTTAATGAAAAAAAGGCAACTGTATAAAATTGTAGTTATTTTCAGTTTTCGATATTAACGAGACTTGGAAAATATCGAATCGCAGTAAAGAATGATTAGTTATCATTGTGGTTTACTATAGTTTCACGATGTACGTAGATATCCTTTTTCAAGAATCGTATATTTATAGAATCCTAGATAACACGGAAGTGAGTGTTAAACGTAAAGAAAATCGCCCTATTCTATTTGGCTGTCGGCCACATTTTCACTGGTAAACCAGAGACTTCCGAAACGACTACCTAAAGAACTGCTCTTGCTTCATCGAGTGACCCTATTCTTTTTATAGGGCAAAGGCACCAGTTTGAATAGCAAGGCGCGCATAAAATCGAAATTGTCCCAAATCGTGAGACTTGTGTCTCATTACACATGTTTTCACTGTTCGAAAGAAATACAGCTTAATTGCAAATCAATTGAAAACTAAAACAAATTCGCAACTTATTTATTTCTGTTGATTAATATTAATCGAATTATTATACGTATTTGAATTTAATTCCAGTTAATTTATAAAGTATCGATTATATTAATTAAAATTTGTCGATTTCTTTTAATATTTACCGGTAAAATGTAATATTGTCGTCACGGATAAGCTACTGAGTGTGATTAAGTCGACCTAAATCCACTGTGTACATTTCACCGAGCATTCAAAGTAAGTGAACTCGTGTGGAATATAAAATGAGTGCCAGTTTATGTAATAATTGCAGCTTGCATTACAGTATCGCAATACGAATTTTACAATAGTCGAAATATCTAGAATTAAATTATTAAGTATTAATGATCAAAAATTGTGAACTTATGCTCTAAGCTATAGAGATTTTTTTAAAGAAAATCACACACGTGCTTTTTCGTGTCTCGATTGTGTTTCACATCCGAATTCCATCGTGATCGATCAAACCCTCACAAACCGCAGCTGCTGTTTTTCGTTAGTGATGGTTCCCATTAATAGAAAAGTAAGCAAACATTTCGCGTGTGATCTTTGAGGGTTCTTAGCACACGAGAGAGTGAAAATAAATCGGGCAATAAAGTCCCATAAACGTTTATCGATCCGAAGGAAATACCAATAAACGAAACCATAAGCGTGATTGTTTGTTAATAAACGGATCCACTCGTAAATTAATTCCCATATGTCAGTGGAGATAAACAAAATCGTAAAATATTTTTCAAGGGTAACATTTTTGTATATGAAATAAGGTATCCGACGTAAAGTTTCTAAAAATTCGTTTAATAGTTCGAAAAGCATTTTCAAGAAACCAGTAAAAAATTGTACTTACTTTTTATCAGCTTGCTACTTTGAAATATTCTTTCACCAAAAGTAGTTCTTTGCTGCATGAGTACTTTGCTACTGAAACTACTCGAGATAGCTTAATTAACTAAGTTTCAGTCGAAACAGGTTTCACCAACTTTAAAACAGAAATTTGTTAAAATACAACTTAAAATTTAAAACTACATTATTAGCTAAGCGACCTCTTAAACAAATTTTGAGATTCCTAAAACTTTTTAAATTCAATCAAATAAAATATAATTTCCAATAAGGATTAAAATTCTGATTAGAAGAATAATCAAAGTGTTCCTTTTTTTTTACTTTGAATTTCATTTCCATTTTTGCTACCTCACTGAGAAATGCATCGACCCCAATTCTCAACTGTCAAATCTGGCAACCTCTGTTTCATACTCTAATCGGTGGCAGCACGTTGCGAAAGCTCGCAGATGCTTGCTGCTTTCTACAGATAACATCCAATTTGCGTTATCAGTTTTGGTGAAGACGCTAGCAGCGTTCGTGCGAATTTACGAAAGAAAATATTCTCCATAGTTATCAACCCAATTATAATAACAAAAATTCACCACGATACAAAATAATTAATTCGAAATATTACATTGTTCAAGTAAATCAATTCTTGATTGGCCATACTTGTTTAATACCAACTAACAAATAATTTATTATTCCTGACGAATAACAGCATCAATAGTAAAAATGATAATTTTTCAAGAAATGTATCAATTATCATTTTCATTCTTTTTCATAAGAAATAAATATAAAATTATTCAAGATGATTCAAACAACAATTTTGTCTCTCTCATCATTTATCATTTCCGATTTTGAATATAATAGACGTTGCTTTGGATCCACCTGGCCGATGAAATCTTCATTTCAAATGAAAGTAGCATCAATCCACGTCATTGTCTCATCGTAGCTATTAATACCGCAAGGTTGTATAAAGCTTATCCTAATTTTACATTCATTAGGGTGACAGTTTAAATCGACGATAGGGGGTCGCACGCCAATCGCTCACACCCTTGCCAAAAGAAAAGCTCGACCCTTTGGGTGTTGGTTAAACGATTGGAGACTCTACTGCTAGCCAGCTTTTATTTTGATAAATGAACTGGCTTCGCATTGCTTTATCTTTATTACGAAGTAATGAGGAGGAGATTAATGAGTCTGGTATGAGAATGCGGAATTTCTCAAAAATGTTTTTCCAACCCCTCTCATTATAAAGTACACGGATTAGAAACTGCTGATATTCTTTCCTCAATTACTTCGATCTTCCTACTTTTAGCAATTGATCAATGTCAAAGTGGAATCTCGAGTTTTGTTACTTTTGCTTCTTCGTGTCTGATCTTAATTGCTTCGAGTCGTCCTCCTTTAGATTTTTAATTATACAAAGAGCTAAGTCCATTTAGTAAGAATATTTATTCTCTTAAGTAAATAAGATAAATTCAATAAACAGTCAAAGTTTAAATGCAGCTATTAGAAAACACATTTGTTCAGTGATTTCTTTATTTACTGGCGATTTAAGGTTCAGTATCCAATATATAATATAACCTCGGATGAAATCGAAGGATGGAAAAAATTTGCGGTTCGCGAGATTACCCCCTCCACATAAAAATATCAACGAAAGGTAAATGCTTTTAACGGGATTATCGGGCGGCCTCTCGTCAATTTGTGTAAAAAGTGCTGCCATCATAAAGTGCGGGATATCCGAAATCAATATGGACAAACGCAACACACCAAAACGTTAGCAAAATTCTTTGTTGTAAGATAGGAATTCTTAAATTTCATCCTGGACCTTCGACACCCTAACAATCATACTTATTCATTGCCCACAAACAATTCTATCTTATAATTTCGTCATCATCTAACTTTTTTACTTGATAATAATTATTAATTAATTACAGTAAAAATTCAATTTAATTTCTTTAGTATCATTTCTTAGAAAAATAATACCAAGTAGTTCCAATGTTAATTAAAATTATATAAGTATATTATACAATACGTTTGATTAGATCAATTTTAATTAACGCAAAAAAACAAGTTTCGGAAGAACAATGTGTTTATGTGGAGTCACTTTGGTCTCAAAAGGGAAGAGGTATCACAGTTGTGCTTATTGCTTTCCAACTATTAATACGAAAGCTTTGGTCACTGCACCACATAACGCTTGATTTATGCAGCACTCTGCTTTGATAATTGCACATTCAGATGCGAGCGCTCAACGGAGCAAATAACCGATTTACGTGTAGTTAGTAGCTCTGAGGAACTATTCGGAGATTGCATATCTGGGATAACAGTGAACTGCAACCCTGAAGCCATTATTATGGGGTTTGATTAGCCCTTTCGAATAGTGTTTCGCATTGACACTACTTACTAGGGAAATATGAAACTGTTGTAGCTTATCACAATATAGTTCAAGTTAGTTCTAATAGAATTTTTAACATAATTTTTGGTAAACATAGATAAATCATTACCAGATTTTATTTTTTGTAAATTGCAAAACTAGTTAGAATGTATAACATGTTGTATTTATAATGTTAAGGACAGTCACATTTGTTGAAACACTTCCACATGTCACTGACTTAGCTTCATGAATTTTTATTTAACATATTCGTGCTTATCCCAGAATGATCAAGATATTTATGAACCATCCCTGCGGCGAATCCTACATAAGTATATTTCGCAAACACTGGCACCATCGAATACACCCTTATATCCTTATTAGGTCGTCGAGGAACCACTAAAGTCGTTATAGTATCTGGTCTAACTTCGCAAACTATCCATACTTTTGCATTTGGCTTATAATTTGCGTTTCTTAAAATAATTCATAATTACAGTGAACAATAGTATTTACAATCCTGATAAATATGTATAACGTACAATTATAATAAATCGAAAATTGATAACGTGTAATATTTTTTTTTAAATTAGTCCTTTAAAAGATTTCTAGCAATAGAACGAACTTTCTTGCAAAAACAAACTAGAAAATGATCTACTCGATGAAGCAGAAAACGTGTGGTAAATTCTCGAAATCACCAATGCAATTCGTTCCTTTCGATTCGTTGCTTCAGTTGAGAAAGTAGTGCAAGCGAATGCGGCATCTTTCCTTAATGAGATTATGATCCTGGTATATTAGGATGCTGGTAGACCTGGTGAAGCGAAGTTTAACAGCGACTTCAAGGATATTGAATTAATTTGAGCGAGAGAAGGTATTCATGATGGTGCACCTACCGTGTCATGAATTAATTCTCAAGTACCTTCCTAAGTCATAAGTTTTTAATTAATTGCAGCCTGGGGCAACGAGCAGCAAAGAAATAACAAGGGATGAACCAACAGTGGAAACTATACTTTTCCTTATCCATCAATTATTCAGTTACTCATAAGTAAACTATAATTAGCCTCTATGAATTTTATACGTTACAAGAATAATATTCTTAACTATTCAACATAATTATTCTGATTTCAGATTATTTCTCAATTTGTCTAAAAATCGAAATAAATAAATTGCAAATATATTTTCATTATTCATTGCAGAATCAAATGAAACGAAAATTCCATTTTAAATCGTATGCAAGGATGAGTAAACACTGTCTTTCCTTTCTATGCATATCCTAATTTCGTGTGTTTGACTCGAAAGCTCACCGGGAAAAAGCAATGTCATCAGTGTTGTCATTTCCTTCCTGGGGATCAAGGAGATTCCATCGAAAAAAAAGTGGGGAACGAGAAAAAGGGAGCGCCGGGATCAATATACGCTTGAGATATTCTCAGCTTGAAAACAAACTTATCCACGATTCGGTGCTATTATCCGTGACTCTGTGTCCCTCTGAATACCTATGTGCAGAAGGGTATATAACGAAACAGGGTGAAAATACTCCGTTGAGACCGTTTTGGGTGAGGCAAGACGACAGGGAGTCGACTCGCTATGGAAACAACTGCCGGGAGCATATGCGAATTAAATGGGGAAGGGCATATACATGTACACAGATACGAAGCCACTTCTGTAATTAAGCTTACTTTAAACTTTCAACTTAAGTTTTTAATGTGATTATTCTAAAAGTATGATTTTAATATAACTTTTATACTTTTTAATGAGTTTCTTTTGCTTGAAACTTATTGTTAGTCAACAATGCAAGTTATTTCACTGTAAGTAGCATAAATATCATGAATATTAAATAGCAGTGGAAATTTTATGAAATTTTGCGAATAGTATTTAATTTCTGATTTAAACTGTAAAATATTAGACGTGCAAAAGTACACATATTTTTATTTGGTATTTCTTTGGTATTCGAGTTCGAAACTGAAATTTAATAAGTTTTATTTCTAGCGACTTTTTTTAATGAATTTCGAAATTGTTAGATATTGAAATATATTTTAATAAAGCACTGATGTAAATTTTATACAGTTTCAATTTCTCAATAATTCTAACTTCTCTTTGGAAAAGTAGATTCACGATTTCGTTAGTAGAATCGAATGGCAGTGGAGTTTCGTTTTGAGCAGAATTTACTAAATAAAAATCGTGTAATAATTTTCTTTCTAAAAGTGAACGAATGAAAACTTTACACAGTGAAACGCGGAATATGATGAAAAGAGAAGGAAAGTTTACAACAAGATCCGTAAGGTGACTCGATTTTTTACGATGCCGCTATTCTTATTTTATTACAAGCCGAAAACGGGCTATTAATATGGAAGCAAACAACATTCTGTCAGATTGAGATTGATGTCTCGATTTAAGCGCGAATTCATTGTTCTTGGCGGATGAGCTCTCTGTTTTTACCCCCTCCCCTTTTTTCATTATACATATATAAGGGTATATCATATAATAATTCGATGCAAGTATATTGGTCTTAAGTGCAATTTACTCGAAATTGATTCCGCGATATTGCACCGTCCTTAAGATTAATGTCTTCCTGTCAAACTCGCGATGAGAGGTGTCATTGGCAGGAAATTTCAACGAGGAAGGATTAATTCCCATTTGACGCTCTAGCTTTAAGGGCTGTTTTAAACGGACGCGCCCAGATTTTCGAGAGAAACAGCTTGAGAGGATTCAAAAGTGAGAGTAACAAATAGAAAATGATGTTTAATTAAATTTACTGCGCTCAAAAGAAATTTATTATAATAAACAGACTACAGGTAATTAACCAAATATAAGTATGATTATTTATGTGACAGTGGAAAAAGGGATTTGTTAGAATGTGTCATGAGAAATGCTAGTTATATATATATATATATATATATAACTATATCGTGCCGTAACTATATATATATATATATATATATATGTGATATTGTGGTGTGAATTTATTATCAAGAATGGTTTGGTGTAAAAAAAATAATATTGAAACCGAATGAAAAACTTAATCTCAATGTGTCGAAAACTTTGGAAAATTAGATTAGTTTATAGAGTAACGCTTTTATCTTCGAAGAAAATTTCAAAGCCGTCGCAAAGCCACTTACTCGCCAAATGCTTTCTTTGCAGTTTTGCAGCCCGTCGGGACCAGGTTTTTTCAATTCACAAATTTTCCACCATCTGCGCACACGTAGACCACACAAAAAGCAAAGTCTCGTTAAATAAAACTGCTCCCATCGGATTGAGTTTTAATCCAGCTGAGTTGCCACTAAGAGGAAATCCTCGCTTTATTAATAAATAAAGGCGCCTCTTTTTATATTTCTAACGCAATTTGCATAATTATTGATGCATGCAAATAGAACATGTGAAATTGTACAAAAACAACTATCCGTTTCATCGTTTCGCTCGTCCTCATTCAACTCAACCTTTTTATTTCGATTTTAAAAGATTTTCGAAATAAATAAGTGGATAAAGGAATAAATAAACGAAGAAATAAATGAATAAATAACACGTGCTTATAAATTGTCCGGTTAACCGTAACTGAATAAGAAGCTTTTAATAAATAACCTTAATCAATTTATTACAATAGTTATTTGTAGCACGCAAATATTCTATAAAATTATTGTAAGTGGAACACAATATATTGATGGGATATTATTTTGAATAAATTCTATTAGTGTCAGATTACACGAATCTGATGTTTGAGTAAAGATGACACGATGATCAAATTCAGTGCAACTGGTTCATGTGTTTGATCCAATTCCCACTGGCAATAGTATTTTAGAGTGGGCAACACTCATCGCGAATTGCGAGTCAAAGGAAAGAAACATCGTAGAGATCGAATCTTCCCTTTGAAAACCTTTCCACCACAGAATCTTTGTTTATTTTTCTTGCAACGATTCCGCAAATATTTTGCAGCGAACGACAAAAAAACGAGTGATAAAAAGCATGGAATGTGTGAATACAACAATAAACAGACATTCATATATGATATATTTATACATCGTACATAGGGATTTATTGTGAAATATTTACGGATCGTTTGATTCATCGTTAATTGAGGATCGTCGAAACAAATACCAGCTCGCGTTCGTAATTCCCCGATATTGATCAGGCCGCATTCCAAACTAAGAACTGAAAGCTTAATTAAAGGGCGCTGTCTGTTTGGCTGCGTAATTTGAAGCAGCATGTGAAACTCATAAAAGACAAATGACTGCACCATGAACTTTTATTGGCTGTCTGAATGACTGCGCTCCGAGTACGAATCCTTTCCTATTTCAAACAGCTGCAGAACGTTTATCCTGAAAGAGATCAGCGAGACGAGATTAAATGTAGTGGCCACGAAAGAAATGGTGAAGAGAATCGACACAGTTCTGCAGAGACAGTAAAATACTCATCTGTGTAAAATAGAGACCGAGTAACCAATAAATAGATTCTTATCAAAATTCCATTGTTAATCGACTAGAAAATTCACTTTTTACCTCTAAATGTACATAGAAGTACAAATTTGTTGAAAAATACTTTAAAACACTTAACGTATATTCTATTATTTTTAATAATACTGCAAAAAAACCAACCTAAATCGTTAAAACTGATTCATTGTGATTGAAGATTTCCACGTGTTATTTATGGCATGTGACGTAATAGGGAGAAAACAATCATAAGCCGGTGAAGCTTTATTACTAATTTTAAAAGCCGATCGTAAGTTTGCTGTTTTACGAACCAGTAAATCATTCGTAAAAGTGGATATAACTCATAAGCGGATATCAACAGCAAATACAGAACCTGGCTTTTAAAACTTCAGTGCAATTGGCCACCATTATCCCTAATTGATACCGAGAAGAAAATTGAAGAGGTTTTTAATTTAAATAATTTCCAATACTCTAAAAGGATCATTATGTTCAAATGTTAAATATCTTGGTTGTTAATGCTATCGAGGACTAACATTATGGAAAGATTTTCTATTCTCATAATGTCACAGAAAATCGAGGATAAAAAGGCTGGCATGCGGTGAAAGCGATAGATGTGGAAATTCGAGACGAAACTGGATCTTTTATGCCAATCGAAGGTCGATAAATCGCACGGAGACGCGACAACGCAAACAGAAAGAAAAACGAATCTGGAAAAGTGCGCGGTAGTTTCGCGACATATAGTGTGTGGCGAAAGTATTTGTAACTTGAGACACATTAATTATCCAGACCTAGTAATTTTCCATCGATATTTTTCGGTAAAATTATGCAACTCTATCCACCATTTATAACCGATGATAATTGATCTTTACAAATAATTGAAAATTATAGTTACGTAATACTGTTATATTTAATAAAAAAATATATTAGGTTTTTATACTGTAATTATGATCTGGAAGTTATCATTGAAAATCTGACAGATATATCATACATTAACAATTTGCAAACAATCGAGAAATTCAAGGAATGCTTCTGCAACTCTGCATATATACGAAACTGTTTGCGTTTCGCATTGGGTAGAACGATGCAGGTCGTCAGTAAGTTATGTTTCCAGAGTTTTTTCACTGTTTTTCGCTTTCGAGGATTGGGGAATGGGCAATCGATATTCTATCCATGCCACGGGGAATAATAAAACAGCGAATAAGTAAGAGAAAAATGGCACAGAGGAGCAATTTACATAACAATTACGATTGTAATGTATAAAAACATTTGACTTATTTGTTTTTCGTACAGTAAGTACATAATCATCCAAGTAAACTAATGTCCAACATTTTTCTCGAACCATCTTCACAGTAGAATAGGAATAATTTTCCGAAAACAACTTAGAATCCCAAATCGTCAGACACATGGAACATTTCGCAATTGAATATCTTTCCCTCGTTAAGGATCCCTTTTTTACATATGATAATTTCCTATGTAGCATCAAAGAGACACAGTGAGCGGTTTGAGAGAAAATGACATTTTTATTCTTGATTGTGGGTGGTGATTGCAGCATCAGTCGTGGTAGAAGAAGTCTTCCGAGCTCATTCGACCCGGAGATACTTGCCTCGAAACGAGTCAGAATGTAGAATGGATCATAATGCCACTGGGTTTATACCTTTGCGAGCAGTACATATCTCGCTGGTTGGAGATTTTTGCAATATTGCAATATCCTTCGCTGGCAAAAATGCACCGGACTCGTTTCCGGTTATAAACCTGAACCGAGGAAATTACGCTTGGACTTTTCTCGCTTTTCTGCGAGAAACCAAGAAATCGCAAGTTTTCCTGGATCGTAGGTCCACCTTAAATTTTCCAACAATATTTTCTTTATGGTTCGTTATGCTCTGTTTATGGGATTGACAATATTTTTTACGAGTCCTCTGACATTTGCGGACATCGTTCCAAGGATAAATTGAGTCTTGTGAGATTGTACGAAAGTTGCAAAAGTAACGTCACTATATTTGCAAGAAATAAAGTTTTCGTTTCGATGTTAATTAAAATTTGAGCCATCGATCAATTAGATTAACTCTCGCTTTTTCTATAAAAAGATGTTACGTTAAATATACTCAAAAGTTCACTTGAGTATCAAAGGTATTTTAAATCATGTAATGATAATTTTCCGGTGCAAGTAACAATTTGAGTCACCGCGAAAACTTTCCCTTAACGAGTGAGAAAGTTGTAAATTGCGTAAAGCAATGTTTACCTACAGCAAACCCTGAGGGTTACAATTTTTCCTTTAGAGAGACACAAATTGTGTGCAACGAAACTGGAAACAAACTTGCAAACTGCCCACTTGACCATTTACTTTCATAATATCTCATAACAGTGAAACCAAACTTTTACGAAAATCCTCTCACACGCCTTTAGAGATTACTCTATTTCCTGAATGCCACGATAACTTTTT
Organism: Trypoxylon attenuatum; assembly: GCA_963989405.1. NCBI lineage: Eukaryota > Metazoa > Arthropoda > Insecta > Hymenoptera > Crabronidae > Trypoxylon > Trypoxylon attenuatum. Next base: position 9,872,012 of record OZ022493.1, on the reverse strand, counting down.
ATTATTATATTCCGTGAGAAAATGCTCCAACCGAATAATTCTCAAGATCCTTGCACCCATGAATGTGCGCCCATGGTTGGAAATTTTTTATATAAATTCACTACGCGTAGTCTCACTTTCCTAGTTTTCTAATTGCACCTCCATATAGCGTAATTAGTAGAAAAATAAATACGTAATTAATTATAGTTTTAATAATAATTCATCGAAATCTGTTAAATGTAACATACGTAATATTTATATTGAAAAACAACAACCATATTTGTACAATTTACAAAAAATATTTTCTTAGAGAATTCTATATTTACTGGCAATTTTTGACAATTGTTAACAATGTATTCGGGTACTGTATTTCTACCAAAACTACTGCAGGACGATTAACAACCACAGAGACCCGACAAATGGGATCTCCAGAGGTCATGCGATGGTAAAAAGTTGACTGTATACGAGCACGCGAGAAATCCTATCCTTTGCAACTTATTTCTCAGGACACTGGTTATCTGGATGCTAAATCAGTGGTGCTTTTAAGCTTCCGGAGAGCAGTTTCTTCCAAGTCTAGCTAATGTCATGACAATTTTGTAGACGGTATCATGAGAGTCAGTGGTTTCTTGCTTTTCGGAATCCTGCGCTGGACAGAAAGACCGTAATAACTAGAAATAGCGTAGAAAATAGTATAAGAGATATGTACTGTGGTTTCAGGCGAGTAGCAAAAAAAAAATAACAAATGGAAATTGGACAAAAAATTCTATGTTTCTTGCTGTGGAGAACAGATTTCTGAGTTCACGAAGCAGAAAATCCGTAATAATTATTCCCAAAACTAAGTTTTCGGTGCTTCACCCTTTTTTTAATTAATTCTCTTTATCTTACAATTACTAGTTCACGAAATAAGAGGCTTCCAGTTTCACAATAACAGTATTATAGTTTTACATAGCGTTTGTTTTAACGAATTCCATTTTTTACTCCAAACAACTTTTTCTTCCATTTATGATTTGTTCAAACTCAAAAACTATTTATTTTTCTTTTTCATTTTATTTTTTATTCTCTACATCTTGAGGATATACATCAGTGTGCTTGTTCCTCGTGCATAACTTCCATTCTCTTCCTCCTATCACCACACCAGTGTTTCATACCCCAACGCCACCCAAATTATCCTGTCGGAAAGCTACACCCTTCTTTCCCAATCTCCTCTAAATCTCCTCTTCTTGATCCTCCATATCTCCTCCATCATCGGTATTACCTTTTCCGTCATATTCTTCACAAGTTTCTTCTCCTTTTCACATTTCTACAGCTGCCATCTTTGATAAATACATTTTTTTACCTCCTTTATTTCATTTTATCTTCGCCTAATGATTTTCTTCAATCCTTCAAGTTTTATTTCCACCATTCTTCTCTCAATCATTTATGCAACGTTATTCCCACATGGTAATGTTCAAATTTTTTCTACTGTTACGTCCGTATTTTACGCAAGCAATTTTTCCACTTTAAAAATCGAGAATATTCTAGCATTCAGCTAAAATCTTAGTTTCAAGCTCAAACCGCACCCAACATAATCTCTCAGTCCTGTAAACATTACCATGCAGCCCCTACTGTAGTGATTCATACACAGCTGCACTCAAGACGCGCTTGAGTCATACAGCCACATCCTAGGGCTTGTCTAGGAGAATCCGAAGGTTTTACCCCACTTTTTACCCCAAACTAGCGTTGGTCTCAAGTATATAAACCACCAGTAACCTTATACATCAGAGTATTTAGTAGCTTGATCTTCCGAAGGGCGAAGCTCTGCCCTTCCGGGGATCGACCGCGCTAGTTCTCTCCGAAGCTCTGTCTTCTTGTAGTAGATCGTGTTAGGCACTTTCGAAGCATATCAAACGTTTATAAACCGTAGACGTTGGAGTACGGGGTTACTCCGAGGAAGATCGTACACGTTACTTTCGACCAATCTTTACGCATTAGTGCGTTTATTAGAATTAGTTCTCTCCGGAGTTCAGTCTTTGATTCTTTCCCGAAGGGCGAAGCTCTGTCCTCCTTGTAGTAGATCGTGCTAGGCACTTTCGAAGCATTTCAAACCAGTACAAATCTTAGACGCTGGAATACGGGGTTATTCCGAGGAAGATCGTATTAGTTACCTTCGACCAAATTATTCGAATCTCTTTATAAAATCTTAGACGTTGGAATACGGGGATATTCCGAGGAAGATCGTGCACGGCACTTTCAACCAAATCATTGCATTAGTTGCAATTATATTCTTAAGCATTCAGCATACGCCGCGAGTTATATCTGTACAGACAGACGAGGAATACACAAGGTATTTTGTAACAAGCGAACACACACTAAACACGATTGTATTCTCTATTCTTTTTAAATCCTTTCAATATAGTTATCTTATTTTTCGTCTCAATTACTCCTAGTTCTACATTCAATCACCACCTGTCAATAGCGAACAACACTGAAAGCGACATCGTACATAGAACCCACATTTAGTGTAGGAATAGTTAGCCGCTCAATTATTCCTATCCGGGGTAATATAACTCTTGGGAGAGACTTGGCGCCTTGCGTAGCCTGGTGGTACCCCAAGCTTTTACCTTTAGCCATCCTAAACCTTTTACCTTTCTGGGGACCTTCGAATCGACCTGGGTATTATCAGATTAGTATTGTTGTGCCAATAGGTCTCATTGACATTAGCGCAGTGAGATGTGTTTGGACCTCAATTAAAGATCTGACTATACATCAGGTAGAACTGGCCTCCGGACTGACACCCTCGCGAATCAGGGAAACAGTAGGGTAGTTTAAAGAACGATTATATAAGTAGGGCTACCTGCCTAAAAGCACGTTAGACTTGAGAGAGACTTGGCGCCTTGCGTAGCCTGGTGGTACCTCAAGCTGTGTTTTTCCTAACCTGATCCAATTCCTGTATCAATCAGCTTCGACCGTTAAGGAGAATCTGCCTGAAAGGTATTATTTTGCCAATAGTGCTCATTGACATCAGCGCAGTGAGATGTGTTTGGAACCTAATTAATCTCAGGCTTATTCGAATTGGCGACTGTTGATTGGGCTCGCGTATCCTTAAGGGTTTAGGAGCGAGCACACGTTTTTCCCGTAACCAAACGGATGTAAAAACGGTCTCGCACGGCTAGCCCGTAACAAAACTGGTGACAGCGGTGGGATACTCAAAAATAGTGGTTTCCTTCCGAAACCGTTGAGTATTCTGTGTACATGTCCTTTTCAGTGTTACTTTCTTGAAAATCAAAGTCTCTTTCAAATCAAACTAAAATGGCTGTTGTCGAGAGTGAACTAACCGTTCTCATGAATGAGATGAGGATTAGTTCAGCAATCCAACAAGCTGCTCAGGGAGTACCGAGATTCGACGGAAAATCAGCTAACCTAAAACATTTTGTGCATCGCGTAGAAGACGGGAAATCTATTTTACCCGCGACTTTAGAACAACGATACCTAACAGTAGTCTTGACAAAATTAGACGGTCCCGCTAGGGAAGCTGTGGACGGAGAAAAGTTTAAGACCACTGTAGAGTTATTGCAATTTTTGAAGAAGTGTTTCGCGCCGGGACGTAGCCTGCTATCGTTTCAGGCCGAAATCGAACGTCTTCGCATAGGTCGCGAGGAAACAGTGCGCGAATACATCGACAGAACTAGACATCTGCTGCACAATACGCGCGCAGCAATTAACGAAGAATACGGAGGCAACTGCACCGAAGTGATTGCCCACAACGAAAAAGAAATCATGAATCGTTTCGTGAACGGATTACCGACGAAATACGGGTCTCGAATAGATCCAAGCCGATTCAAGAAACTAAAGGAAGTCTTCGAGAAGGTGTTGGAGATCAACCAAAGCTGGACTAGTTGGGCTTCACGCGAAGATCGCAGCGATGGAGAATACGAGGAGTATCGTCCTCGTAGAAGCTTCGTAAGACAACGAAGTTCGTTCAGCCCGCACTGGCGCCGCAGCCCAGAGCCCCGCAACAACGATGACTCAACCAACGAAGAGGACCCTCGCAGATACACACGACCGACAGCATTTGCCCTGGACCGAGAGGGTAGGTCAACAACCCCGGGCCTTTTAAATGTACCTGACCGCCGTTACGAGCGTTCGCCTAGGAGGTCAAGTGCAGAAGGAAGGACCGATAACCACCGGATCACCCAACGCAGCTGTAAATGCACCTGCACATGCCCAGATGGCAAGCAAACTAACCGAAACCAAGCCTCGTCGAGAAGCCCAAGCCCTCGACCGAGCAGTTTTAAGAAAATTGACTCGAATTCTTTAAACTCCAACCGCGTTCGCTTCGCCGGCGGTCAAGCGAACGAGACACAATAAACACGCCGAAAGATAATGCCGAGAAAGAAGAAAAGAAGAAAGCAATAGTTAAGGAAGCACCAGTACCAAGGATACGTGCAAAGGTCCCGGAAGTAATCGGTGAATTCGGTGAATTCTTAATCGATGGCGGAGCTGCTGTAAATCTTATTATGCTCGAAGCCCTGGATCTTCAGAAAGCCAAGATCTATGAAGAAGAAATAGAAATCACCGGAGTAGCCTCTGTACCAATTCTCACCATAGGAACTGTATTTATACATATCAACGACATTCCAGTATTGTTTTACGCAATCAAAGGACTGACGTTACCATCTGCAATCGGACTATTGGGTAGCCCCTTCCTGCTTCAAGAAGAGGCAGAGGTTTCTTACTACCATAAAACCTTGGTGATAAGGGACAAACCCACGAGACCGATAAGATTCAGTAATTACCCGAATCGTAAGGAAGAAGCAGAGGAAATCAGGAAGTTCGGCGATCTGAGCAACCGCTACACAATACCTGGACGAACCTCGCAACGCATCACCGTACGTCTTGCCAACACCTCAATTCGCGAAGGTTACCTTCCGCGTATCAAGACGCACGACGATGTACTCATCGGCGAAGCAGCCGTAATGAACGACCACGGTTCTTGCCAAGTTATGGCAACAAATACCAGCGAGGAAGACATCGACATCCAATTAGACGATCAGGACATCTTCCCGTATGATATCATCAGCTCGTCAGACGAAGAATACTACAAACAACCACCAAGAAAAATCACCTGCATTCAAGACAGAATCAACGAGATCAAGAAACAGTTAGACTTCGGACATTTAAACAGTGAGGAACGAGAACACGTGCACAAGCTAGTGGAGGAGTTCCCAGACCGATTTTTTATACCTGGCGATAATTTGGGGAAGGTCCCGAATTTCTACCACACCATCCACACTACTGATGACATCCCGATCAACACCAGGCAGTACAGGTACCCACCAGTCCACCAAAAAGAAATCGACGATCAGGTAACCGCATTACTTAGAGAAGGGATTATAGAACCCTCGAGCTCGCCGTACAACAGTCCGCTTTGGATTGTTCCCAAGAAACCAGATGCGCAGGGTAATAAACGCTGGCGTATGGTCATCGACTACCGCGCTTTAAACGAGAAAACAGTTAGTGATAAATTCCCATTACCACAAATTACGGAAATACTAGATAGATTGGGTGGAGCCAAATACTTCTCAGTTTTTGATCTCGCGAATGGTTTCCACCAAATACAAATGAACCCGAAAGATCGGCCAAAAACAGCGTTTACGACCCCGACCGGACATTACGAATTTGCACGAATGCCTTTTGGTTTAAAAAACGCGCCACCGACATTTCAGCGACTCATGAATCAGGTATTAACCGGATTGCAAGGCACTGAATTGTTCGTATACCTAGATGACATTGTAGTTTATTCCTGCTCTCTAAAAGAACATGAAGTTAAAATCCGGAAACTAATGGAACGATTAAGAGAAAACGGCCTCACATTGCAAACCAGTAAATGCCAATTCTTGCGAAAAGAAGTAGCGTACCTAGGTCACATAATATCAGCAAAAGGCGTTAAACTAGATCCTCAGAAACTAAAAGCAGTAAAAGAATTTCCAGTACCGAAAACCCAAAGGAACATCCGAGAATTTTTAGGATTAATAGGATATTATAGACGTTTCATTGAAAATATTACAGAAAAAGCAAAACCTCTCACTCAACTATTAGGAAAAGGTACCAGATTTAGATGGGATAGCGAACACCAAAATAGTTTCGACCAACTACGCGAAGAACTCTGTAAACAACCGATTTTACAATATCCCGACTTTTCGAAACCGTTTATAATAACCACCGATGCATCAGACGTTGCAGTAGGAGCCGTACTCAGCCAAGGCGAAATAGGGAAAGATTTACCGATAGCATACGCATCGAGAACCCTAAATAAAGCAGAGCAAAACTATTCGACTACAGAGAAAGAATGCTTAGCTATGGTCTACGCGGTTCAATACTTCAGACCATATGTTTACGGGACTACGTTTACTTTAGTCACCGACCATAGACCGTTAGTTTGGTTACACTCAGTAAAGGATCCTACCTCGCGCCTCATGAAATGGAAACTTAGATTACTAGAATACGAATATAAAGTCGTTTACAAGGACGGAAAAAGTAATAAGAATGCAGACGCTCTTTCGCGTAATCCTACCAAATGCTTACCGTTAATGACTAGGGATAACGATCCAGATTTCAAAGCACAAATTCCAAAAGGCACCTCTCGGGCCGAAGGCATCGGTCAACGTATAAAGGAATTAACTCGTGAAAAACAAAATAGGCAGAATAGATCAAATAGGTCCATAGAAATTTCAGATGACAGTGACGATAACGAGACTCCACAACGACGTAAATTTCCTTTTAACCCTTCCTATTCACCAAGTACAGAAAACCTTAGACCCGATCCGTACCCTCTGCAACCGATTCCCTCACGAAGCAACGATCCACCTGAAAACCTTATGTCCTTCGAAGAATCCACCAGTAATGCAAGCCTAGCTCCGACAGAACTATTAGAAAATTCAGATGTTCAAAATCTTTCGACTAGCACCGTTCGTCCACGATCACCACCATTATTGGCTGATAATTTAGACGATACAGTAGTTTTGCCAGAACCACTCGTACCTACACAATCAGAACCGAATAATTTACTTCCTCCAGTAATATCTCAAAGAATTTCAGATTCAATTTTAGACCTCCCGGAGAACCTAATCTCCTTTGAAAGTAGTGATAGCGAGAGCGACCCGGAAACAAACAACCTTCAAATAGACACATCTGACAGCCCTTTCCTTGCTAGTAAAGCACATTTAGTACATTTCATTTCCGCCGATTGTAACCTAAATACAGCAATAATCAAATCGTTAGAAGAAATGGAATACATAGACAAAGACAGTTTATTGAAACGGAACCCCAAGAAAGGACAGATTTTAGAATCCTCAAATAACAATCAGAAAATTTTCAGTATCGTAGGGACTAAGTATTTCTTTGACCAACTAGACAAACAGGATATAGTAAACGGTTTAGAGAATCTTAAAGTAGCTTTATATAAATCTAGAATCCACTCGTTTAGAATCTCCTTAAAAGGAGATAATCACGACCACATCCCACAGGAAGAATTCACTCAATTATTGAGACAGACTTTTAAACATTCAGACGTTCACATCGCAGTTTGCACATCCGAAGTTACAATTCCGAAACCGGAAATTAGACAGAATTTAATAGAGGAAGCTCATGGTAGTTTGATAGCAGGTCACAAGGGAGTCACAAAAACTTACAAGCGTTTGCGTCCTTACTACTTCTGGCCTGAAATGAAATTGGACATACAGAACCATATTAGAAAGTGCATAAGCTGCCAACAACAGAAATTAGTTCGTGTCAAAACCAAACAACCGATGTTAATAACGGATACACCACTAGAACCTTTTGACAAAATTTCTTTAGACACAGTAGGACCATTACCAACTTCACCAAACGGAAATAAATACATATTGACGATGCAGGATAACCTAACCAAATATTGTCTAGCAGTAGCAATTCCGAACATTAGAGCAGAGACCATAGCTGAAGCATTCGCCAAAAATTTCATAGCCGTCTACGGAACACCAAAAGCAATTTTAACAGACAGAGGTACTAGTTTCATAGGGAAAATATTAACACAACTAGCTGAAATTTTTAAAATTAAGCAAGTAACCACCTCAGGTTACCGTCCGCAAACCAATGGTTCATTGGAAAGGAGCCACATAGTTTTGACAGAATACTTAAAACACTATATGAACGATTACGAAGATTGGGATGATCTTCTACCTTTTGCTATGTTCTCTTACAATACCTCAGTTCATGAAGCCACCAACTTTACTCCTTACCAATTAATCTTTGGAAGACCCGCTAGAATACCTACCGCTTTTGATAAGTATGATAATTTACCAACGTACGATGATTATGTAATAGACCTAATGAAACGCATGGACTGTATGCGGAACGAAGCAACCGATAACTTAATAGCAGCGAAACACAAATCAAAATCATATTACGACAGAAGTGCGCATCCGATAGAAATTAACGTGGGTGACTCAGTATTTGTATTAAAAGAACCTCGCCACAGCAAATTCGATCCACAATATGTGGGACCATATGAAGTTATCAACACTACCGACCTGAATAATGTAGTACTTCAAACGCCAGAAAACAAAATTGTGATCAAACATATGGATAAACTTAAATTGGCCCATGTATAAATTTCTTTTAGTTACAGACATCCGCTTCAGCAAAATAATTTTGTAAGTACACGCACTACACACCTACACTGCGTTCTACACACATTATACACCCCTCGTCTGTATTTTTTCTCCGATTGTTGTCTAGTTTTTTTTTTGAAGAGAAAACTTGCCTGCTTTTTCTTGTCGAAGCACCGCGCTCAGCGCGATGTTCAATGTAAGGGGGGAGGTGTTACGTCCGTATTTTACGCAAGCAATTTTTCCACTTTAAAAATCGAGAATATTCTAGCATTCAGCTAAAATCTTAGTTTCAAGCTCAAACCGCACCCAACATAATCTCTCAGTCCTGTAAACATTACCATGCAGCCCCTACTGTAGTGATTCATACACAGCTGCACTCAAGACGCGCTTGAGTCATACAGCCACATCCTAGGGCTTGTCTAGGAGAATCCGAAGGTTTTACCCCACTTTTTACCCCAAACTAGCGTTGGTCTCAAGTATATAAACCACCAGTAACCTTATACATCAGAGTATTTAGTAGCTTGATCTTCCGAAGGGCGAAGCTCTGCCCTTCCGGGGATCGACCGCGCTAGTTCTCTCCGAAGCTCTGTCTTCTTGTAGTAGATCGTGTTAGGCACTTTCGAAGCATATCAAACCAGTACAAATCTTAGACGCTGGAATACGGGGTTATTCCGAGGAAGATCGTATTAGTTACCTTCGACCAAATTATTCGAATCTCTTTATAAAATCTTAGACGTTGGAATACGGGGATATTCCGAGGAAGATCGTGCACGGCACTTTCAACCAAATCATTGCATTAGTTGCAATTATATTCTTAAGCATTCAGCATACGCCGCGAGTTATATCTGTACAGACAGACGAGGAATACACAAGGTATTTTGTAACAAGCGAACACACACTAAACACGATTGTATTCTCTATTCTTTTTAAATCCTTTCAATATAGTTATCTTATTTTTCGTCTCAATTACTCCTAGTTCTACATTCAATCACCACCTGTCAATAGCGAACAACACTGAAAGCGACATCGTACATAGAACCCACATTTAGTGTAGGAATAGTTAGCCGCTCAATTATTCCTATCCGGGGTAATATAACTCTTGGGAGAGACTTGGCGCCTTGCGTAGCCTGGTGGTACCCCAAGCTTTTACCTTTAGCCATCCTAAACCTTTTACCTTTCTGGGGACCTTCGAATCGACCTGGGTATTATCAGATTAGTATTGTTGTGCCAATAGGTCTCATTGACATTAGCGCAGTGAGATGTGTTTGGACCTCAATTAAAGATCTGACTATACATCAGGTAGAACTGGCCTCCGGACTGACACCCTCGCGAATCAGGGAAACAGTAGGGTAGTTTAAAGAACGATTATATAAGTAGGGCTACCTGCCTAAAAGCACGTTAGACTTGAGAGAGACTTGGCGCCTTGCGTAGCCTGGTGGTACCTCAAGCTGTGTTTTTCCTAACCTGATCCAATTCCTGTATCAATCAGCTTCGACCGTTAAGGAGAATCTGCCTGAAAGGTATTATTTTGCCAATAGTGCTCATTGACATCAGCGCAGTGAGATGTGTTTGGAACCTAATTAATCTCAGGCTTATTCGAATTGGCGACTGTTGATTGGGCTCGCGTATCCTTAAGGGTTTAGGAGCGAGCACACGTTTTTCCCGTAACCAAACGGATGTAAAAACGGTCTCGCACGGCTAGCCCGTAACACTACCCTAATCTTTATCTCTCTTGAGCCTCTTCTCTTTAAACAGATTGAATTTATGTTACGCAAACTGGGTCAATCGGAATTGTTAAAAAAGAGAACTTTGTGCTAAGAAGCTGTAAGTATTGTAAAAATATAACGGTTGAAATTGTGCAACAGTTGAAAATAATTAGCTGAAAATTAGTGTTAATCTTTTGACATTCTTTTAGCTCAAATATATATTAGAGTTAAAAAATTAGGTATTTTAGGCCACTGCAATTTTTTATTTATTTTCTCTTTGCCACGCACCATTACTTCGATGAATCTCTTTAGCAGTTTTACATGTGAAAACGGGTACCAAGCGCTCCAGAGGTTCGCTTCTGCACCCTCAAGCACCTGGTAAACCACTTTAACTACCTGACCCTTGCACGATATTCGCAACTAAACGGCGAGTCACGCCTCCACTCGATGCTTATTTCAAAGTCGAGAAATAACCAGGTAAAAAAAAAATGTGCCACTCAACAGTTGAACTTTTGCAAATTCCTCGTTTGGCAGTGTCGACTCAAATGATTTCGTTGAAACCACATGTGGCATAATTAAAGACAGTCGTGCTATTATAACGTACACATTATAATCACTGTAATAATTAAGAAATAGAAGAAACATTGTGGTATAATTTGCAATATTGTATCATTTTCAGATTTCCAAATTTTTCGAATAATATTTATTAAATAAAATTATTTTCTTCTGGAATAATTTTCACTTGAAAATTGCATCGTGATTTATATTATTGATAGAGGGAAAGAAAATTTTAGCTACAATGTAAGTAATCTGTATAAATATCTGGTAATCAAAGAATATCTTTCAATTTATTCAAACGTATAAAAAATGATTTTCACTTTCCTCAGATCTTATACATTAAAATACTTGAAAACATCGAACGAAGTAAAAACGTTTTAAATATCCTAACGTGCAATTCGAACCGAAAGTGTCGCCTGAACTTATTAAAGTTGTATTCGCCACGTTCAGAAGCTACTAACAATTAGCGAAACTTTATTTGCAAACTAGAAATTGTTTGCAAAGTGAAAAAGTTGAAGTCAATTGAAAAGTGCAGAATATTTGGACTTTCTCGAGTTCAAGGAAAATAGAGTTTCAGTGGACGGTTACTTTGAGAAATACCAAATGCTTCTCGATTACTCGGTCTAATTATCATACATTGTGGTCGAAACTGGCGATTACGGTTGTTAACAATGACGCGCAAAATTTCATCCGGCAGAGAAGCTATGGTTGAAACAAAGCCCCGGATTCAAGATCTTTTTATGCCTGTGTTTAATCTCTCGCAGGGAGATACGCCGAAATTAGTGCCATTTTATCCGCAAGTTTATCTCATCCTCCTTTCGCACAGAGGGTGGTGAATAGTATCCGTAATGTCAGAGTCAAAGTCTTTAAAGCCAGAGTTAATGGACTCTTTAAAGCTGCAAAAATCTGCATATTTTCTACAAAAGCTTCTTACGATACAAATTGTAATTATCCGTTCTTAATCTTCTTGAAGAATATTCGGCTAACAGTATATTATATATGTAATATTTATTTTAAATTAAATATCTTATCAATTCCAGGATTTTGCATTTTATAATAATCTATGATTAAAAGAATTCGGAATTGTTGAATATATACTGTTTTTCCAACTCTCTCGGGAACCAGGAGTTAGTTCATTTCAAACACGTATACGTTTCATACATTTAAGAGAATTATCTACTACTCAAGTATTCAAGAACTACAAGCAGCTAACTTATCATTTAATTTACCGCGAAGTACTGAACTATGTTCTCTAGTGACTGAAATCATCTTTACCAATCGTGCCACTGTACAGAAACTCAAAATTGTAATATTCCCGATTTAATTACAATTTCTGCTTCTAGAATTCCTATAGAATAATTTTATTCAAAGATGTCACATTCGTAGAATAAACATTTGGCAAAGATCGTCTTAATGAAGAAGTTAAATATATCCTCTGATTATTATTATTATTATTATTATACCTTAACTGCAACGTCATTAGCAAAGTGCGATCAATCAGAAAGAAATGCGAATAAAGAGCACGATTAGATATCATCATTCCCTCGAGTCTCATTTCTTCTTTAAACCCTCTTCAAACGCGGATGATAAACGATGAGTATTAGTCGACGCACGAACGGGTGCGTGTTTGTTCGCGACAGATTGGAGTCCAGGAAATGAAAGAATTATGTATTCATGAAGACTTCATATTCCAAGTAACTTTAGAACAATCACTTTTTTTATAATCCTAAAAATTCAATGCACACTGAATTTTAATTTGCTTTGCTATATAATAATTAATACTCTCATTTGAATGTGAAAAGAAGTAATTATTATTCGAGGAATTTCTTTAATCGATCTTTCAGAAGGGAATGTATAATGCGAGTAGAATAGAAAGGAAAATGCTTCAGTACATTTCGCAGTTTTTAACGAGCCCCGTAATACGGATGGTATTGAACAGTTCATTTTAACCAGGATACTGAAATGGAGGAAACGTTGCCAATTAGCACGAAGGCTGCGATCTGTCAATCTCTCCCTTAATTGGATGGTAAACGGATATAATATTCAGGAACTCAAGATACTATGTTACATTCAACGATACCAATCGGATTAATTTTAATGCATGTGCTCCGTCAAAATCTAACCAGTTTCAATATAACATATTTAGATGATACTCGAAACTTTAAAGAGAATTCTAACATTAAAAAGATGTTAGATATCTATTCTCTATTAAGATAGAAATTTAATAAGCATTTTAATCAGTAAGTACGCTATTAATCAATTATAATATAATTTATTGTATACTTGTATACTTCACTGTATAATTAAGAGTACAATTGATTGACGAGTGTGAGACGCTGTTTTAACGAATAATAAATATAAAAAATCTCATGGAATGTATCTTGTATTTCATTGTTTAATAAACTTCTTGAACAATTGTAACACTAGGATCCTTTAAATTCCTTCATTTTCCGAATAAGGAAAACTGGTGTACAAGAAAACTAGTCTTTTCAAAGTAAGTTTCTTAATACCACCAACCTAGGCACACCATTCTCGACCTAGTTAACGCACCAACAAGAGACAATTGACACGCGAGAAAAGAAGAAAAGAAGTGTAACTCGTAGAGAGGAGTTGTAGAAGGGCGCGAAAAGAATTCTAATCCCTGGGTTATTCCTTCTTAGCACAGTTTCTGCGAGAAGCTTTGAGTTTCGGGAGTAATTAGGGTAACAAAGCTGCCAGTGGAAGAGTGCTAACGCTTATCCGGCTGACTTTAACCCTCAGCGCGTTCGCCTTGCGCGCGTTACTTCTCACCCCAAACCATCGCCGTCTTATCCGTTACGTTGAAACGCTTAACGAACCGATTTTTTATGTCCTATAAAAATATAAATCTTTTACCTCATCTCCCACCATTCGGTGGATAAACTTTATTCGAACGAATCGTTGTCGTGGAAAATATATGTATATTAATATAATATATTATAATAGAATTCTTCACTGTTGGAAACTTCCAATATTATTTACTGATTCATTTAGTTTCAATTGCTTTTTTAATTTATATTTGGTTACGTTATATTTTATTGTTAGCATTATTCATAAGCTGGAATTGGATTTAATATAATATTAAATGCAATTTCCAGAGATTGAGCAACTTAATGATAAATATAATCCCCAGTGTTAGGTACGAAAAATTTTATACTACTAGTGTTTCAGCATTAAAATGAGAGCACGGGGTGTGATTAGAATTCTAGGATAGAACAGGCTCGGAAAACAGAAGGTGAATAGCGGAGAACGTATGTGGGACACTGTTTTAATATTTCATGTTCATCTAATTTTTCCAACTGTACATCTACATTTACATTACTCTTTTCTCTCAATGGAACAGAAAATTACTGTAACTATATTGTTTCTGCGAAAATCGTTGTTTCGTAAAGTTTCGTTGAAATCGATCTTTTACAAGTATCGGGAAAAATCAATAATATCGTTTTTTGTAATAGAAAGCATCTTTCAATTCATCACTATCTAGATAACACTGAGTGCATTACATTACGAGAAATAATGGCCCTAAGGCATCTGAAACTCCCTCTTGCACCCTAGACAGTACGAATGATTTATTCGGGATTCCAGGAACCTTGCTTAAAAGGTTCATTGGTCGACTGGATCTAGGGTGCGATAAAATCGTAGGGTAGCAGAGCACGTTTGCAATTTTAATCGATTACAGTCGAGTAGACATCTTCGTGAAAATGCCGATTTAATTATTTATGTACGGCATAAACAAATTGATAGGAAAGTATGAGATGATTAACGATAGATAATAATAAATTTTTAACTTTTATAGTGTTAATATTAATATCAAATTTGTGAAACACCTGGATATAGTTAGTTCGTAAACATTTAAAAAGGATAAATGGAGGATTGGAGTCTTGTGGAAAAAAGTAAACCGTAAAATCAATCGAGCATTCACCCTCTTTCAAGGTTCTCGGGTAAGTGCCGTGAGGCAACTTGGAGTCCTCTTACCCGAAACTATCACTGCCAACTCCATTCAGTGACCAAATCTATAGAAACAGGGTTCCTTTCTTCGAGTAAAGTAACCATAGACTAGTTAGCTTCTCTAAACATCGAACCATGCAACTCTTAAAGTTTTTTTCTAATATTATTCTAATAATAGTACGAATCTATCTGACAATAGCATGATCTTATAAATAATTTATAACAATTAACTGAAAGCTAAGAATTCATGACATTGCTTTCAGATTCTTTTCTTTAATGTACTAGTCTCACTGGTTAATGGAACCAAACTCATTCCATAAATTGTCCGCAAGTTTTACGAAGTTCTGTCCGCATTTAAATTCACTTCATTGTCAGGAGGGTAGGTCTTCGCTTTCGCTTCCAGCGAGCTTTTTTCCAGAAGCTTCCGCAAACGTGTATGCGGTTTAATGAAAAAACTTTTTGACCCAGTGATTTGCTGGAAGCTGTATAACGATTTGTTTTGGGTTTAAATTGACGATAGTGTTTTTTCTATGGGGTTCATTAAAATTATATTTCAATGATTAAAGCACTTCTAATTAACGATCGTCAGTTAAATATAATTATACTTTTATTCATTCGACAATCGTACATTTCGTATAAATATTTGAATATTATTGTTTAAGATAATTTTATAGAAATGGTGTAAAAAGGATAGTGATTTTTTAATGATTCTTAATACTGTTATACGTTGTTAATTTTTTACAGATACCAAAATTTCTTGGAATCGTTTTGGTACATCTATCATTTTGTTCCTTAGAAACGTGAGCTGCATGTCGAGAAGGTGGCAATCGCTCCTGATTCATCCTCTAGTTTACGTAAAAATCCCACTTTCGCTGTCAGAATCTTTACTTAAAACAGAATCTTGGGGATGAAACATTTTTCTCAACACGATATTCGGCGACGTGACGGTGGCTACGTGAATAAAAAGGACTGGTTAAATGGGCTAGCAAGATGGAAAGAACTACCTGCAAATGGATCCCATATGGTCGTTATATGTTGGATAACTTGGGAAGGGCTCAAACATTTTCCCCAAAAATTCTGAGATATTTCGAAGAAATACCAACGCGAACTATACCACCAGCTAGTATAACCATTTTTTCGTAGATTACGTATATTTAAACTCACAGATCATTTTACATTTGGATTAAATTGATCATTTGCTCTGTTCAATTATAAATACATTATAAAATAATATCTCGACCAACTACATAATTATTAATGACTTTTTTGCATCTCTTTCCTAGTTACAGAAATCGTATTTATGAAGAGACAGTTGGAACACAGAAGTACACATGAAGGAAAATGCGATATAGTTGAGTGACATTGCTTTTCTTCATATTTCTCCGACAGCATCGGTTAACGTGAACATCGCCGGTAGCTGGACTATTTTCTTTCGGGATTCGGCTGATGGTTTCTGTGCTCGCAAAACCTTTGGGAGCTGTTCTGGTGGGATATGTTGTGCTATAAGGGCCTTTCTCTGATTTATATCTTTACCTATTTTCTCGCACGACTGGGGCTTTCACTGGATGAAAGTTACCGTTATGCTTCGTAATCATCCTTCGCGATGCTCTTGAGTCTTCGAGCTCAAAAACGCTTGCAATTATGAGTCTCGCGCGGGTTGAATAAAGTGTGAACCATTATCTCACTATTGTTCAAGTGTTCACGCTTACTGTAAATGCTGGTTAAATACTGTTCTAACAACTAGTGTATTCAAATTTCTAAAGTAATTAAATTGGTAACTAGAAAATTGACGAAACTCAAAGATAATGAGATTTAAGTTATTATTATGAAAATGATGCACGATCGTGTCCGAATTCTATTTTTAGTAGTCAAAATATAGATTAGGAGGACACTCCGGTATTTATAGGCAAGAATCATTTTTGATCGAAAAGTTTTGTCTTTTGTACTACTTGTAGGATAGTATGTTCTGTCAGTTAGTTGTTCCTACTTCGTTATTTACTTTAGGGTAGAATACAACTCTGTGGTACTGGACCATTTGTATTCAAGTATTGTTCTCGAAATACTTCTTTTGTATTCGTCTGCACATCGATATTCAGATGAGCGATAACCATTACTTCAACCAAGGGATGCATTACTAGAAAAAACTAAAATTTTGTCCTTTTCCTCGTGCATTTAGATATTACAATTTGGTAGTGATATCACTTCTGCAATTTGCTGAAAGCTTGGTATTAACCTTAATACTTATTACTGTGACAGTGCTCTTAAAATATCCTGGTTCTAACATTCAGTCTTCGCTATAAATAACACAATTTTCTGTGGAATTTAACTGATTTGCAGCTGAAGAAATTGCATCCATTTCTTCTGGCTACTATGTCACTATTTCTCAGCTTTTACATGCTTTTGCTCTCAACTCAACACAATTTTCTACTTCAAAAAGTCAGAAACTATAAGTTTCTTTTGATATTCAGAATTATTGATTTAATTGAGAAATGGAAAGTTATTTCAGTATTGTCAGACAAAAATGTGTTTTGGTTAAAACAAATATATCGTTTTAAGTAATAGTTGTGTTAAACGTATCTTTCGCATCAGTTTACACATGATTTGGCTTCACCGAATCTCTCCTGAGGAATCTCATATTACCGGACAAGCAATGCACCCTTCATGCAATTCGCGTGCGTCAGCACGGAAATCCGAAGAAAGTGGAATGAAGACACGAGAAAGAGGAATGGGTTACCAGTGAAAGGGGGGGGGGGGGGGGGCGCTCGAATCACTGGCACGCCAGTGGTTTGTTTCTCTAAGCAGCGAAACAAAGCTGGCTTATTTCCGCGGCCCGGAAGCAACCGATTATACGAGAGTATTCTTGGATACGCGAGTGTAAGAGGAACAGAACGACAATCGAGTAAGTTCGCAAAATTTGGCTGTTTGATAAAGCAGTGAAATAAGATCGATGGAATCGATCGATTGAGAATAACAATCCCTTCCAGAGTAATTGTTTCCAGGATGTTTTCAACGAATTCTTTTATAAGCCAATATAATGTATCTTGTGTAAAGTGGGCAAAAATGGGTCATGGTTTTTTGGTTCGTTTGATTAAAAGATTAAGTGGAATCAAACACACTTCAAACATTACTATTTACATACAGTAAATAGAAAGAAACGGGATTCGATTCTCATTGAACTTCCAATGTTTTCCACTCAAACATTCCAGCGAGTACTAAAGAGAAAACAATGAACGCTGGAGAATTAAATCTAAACGATTGAGAATCCGTAAATAAGTAAAATCCGGAGAACGATCATTATAATTGGATTTTTCAACTTAAGGGATATCACAAAATTAGGTGCTCGTTTTGTCATGAAGGAAAAACAATTTTCAATAGAAAACCACGATCTCGGAATGAAGCTTGCGAAGCGGAAGTAGGTCAGAAGGGGATGTATGACGATAAAGGCAAACATCGAGAGCTCGAGGAATACGAGAATGACATCGAGCTGTTTATTTTTCTCGAAGCATCCAGCCGACGTTAGTGCGTTCCTAATACAATCCAATGATTAATAAGGAAATGCAACATTTTTCCTGTGGAAAGACACAATTATTGTTCACAGTCAGATAAAGCCAGTTAATACTCGAGTGTGACAGTAAAGGTGCACAGTGCTCAAGAAGAATATTTATGAGGAATTATCTGCCTCGTTTTTCATTTAAATCACATTGTTACTTTTAGTTTAAGCGAAACAAATGAACCGCTCGAGGAGCAATTTTCAATTGGTTTAAAATATGATAAGGAGATTTGTTTGCCAGTGAGAATTAAACTGCAACGAATAGATGTTTGTACAACCACTTTCCGGGAAATAATCCCACGAAAAGAACTCCTACGGTAAATTCTATTCTTTGAAGCTTTATTTAACACAGGAACGTGACTTTTATCCAATCGGAAAGTTTATTATTTTCCATCAGTGAATTTAAACAAATTTAGATTTTGTAGATTTTCTTGAAAATATGTGTTTCATTGTTGGTTCAAATTTATAGGGGAAAAAAGGATGAGAGTTAAATTGTAATTGAAGCTGGATTTTAATTAAAAAGAATGGTAATTTTGACGAGTAAACTGATATTCGTTAGTTTCCTTAATCGAGAAAGAATGGAAGCTGTTTGCGTTAAAGTAATATTTCACGCTGAAACTAAACTACCATTGGAGTCTACTGTCATTGTCAACCCTTTCTATTTGTCTTGAACATTATTCCAACGTCAATGATATATGCGAGTTGACTTACTCCCATTATGGGATCATAATTCATCGGAACTAGCGAGGCACTATAACTTTGTATACTGTGCGAATCGTTGCTGACTTTGCAGCCTCTGTTGCCAATAGACTTCGACAACTTGTTGATTTTTCAACAACCTTCGTCACCTAAATTTCCTCTCCACTTCTCTCATTTCGCAAACAACGACATTTCCCAAACTTTTTCCTAATTTCTGAGCTTGCAATTTTGCAAGCTTGCAACTCTCCAATTCTTTTTAATATCTTCTTATACATTATCCTTTTATCAAACTTAATTACGATTGCTTTAATTAGGAAACTTTGCTAACATCCACTAAAATATGCGAAGTAGCATGAAATGAAATTCGTTAGTGAATGATTCCATTTGGTCAATCCGTTTGCAATCAGGAATATTAATTACAATCTATATTAACAACGGTATTCGATTTTGTCAGAATCAGCGTGCTCAGAAATAAATGGTGCTTTGAATTATGTATGTATTTCTCTGATGGAGCTTTGTGCTTTAATTGAATTTTAGTAAGCAACTGGTTGGAGAAGAAAAAGTTGAATTAATATATAGCAGCATATACGGTAAACCGAGATTGCATAGAACCTTAATTATGAAATATTTGATCACGTAGTAGAGTAAGAACGGTATCGCGTATAGCATAGATTAACACGGCAATCGGTCGACGACAAACAGCCGAGCTTAATTACCCAGTGCGTGCGCTTCGTGCATTCGTGGAGCTTATTACATTGTGGATTAGACTCACGGTAAAATAATTTCCTGTATTGGTGTCAATGTAAATCATTTTCTGTTACAATCTTCCTCGGTGGTTGAACGTGATAGTTCCTCTTATTGTTAGTAGTTTTCTCTAATTCGTCTATGCGTGGTATATGAATGTGCAAGAAAGTTTAATCAACGTGTAAACATAGAACTTGCTTCTGAATTCTATCAGATTTATTGAATTATAGATTTATTGATTTATAGAATTGACACATTGGTGACGAATGGCATCATTATCTTATTTAGAGAGTTAGCATTTGTTATTAGTTATAAATAGTTTGTAATAAATTCAGGAGAATGTCAATTTTTATTTCTGTAGAGATATTGCAAAAATCCAAAAATAAGCTGACTTTCTCTCGAATCGCTGTTTCTACGAAAGCTTATTTTTTAACGAAGCGTGCGCCCTACTCGAGTGATTATCCGATAATGCTTCGAAGCCTCTATAAAAAAGAATAGCCTGCAAAAATCGTGAGTCATCCGCACGTAATCTCGGACAATATAACGACACCAGAGTAGCTAATGGCTCGTGCTGCTTGACCCTCTGTATCTAGAAACGAGCGAGGATTAATCGTCCAGTCGCAAATGTTGCTTCTACGTTGTAAAAATTCCAAACATTCTGCGTAGTATTCCCGTATAACTAAATAATTTTGATCGATTCATCATTGAATTTCTTAGTCTCTTTTTAACGATTCAACTAACAAAATTATTATTGTCGAAAATATCTGTGCTTCTTATCCTTAAAATTAAGATTCCTTTAGAATCACGTTGCACTTGGTCAACTTTATTCTTAAATGTTAAATTTTATTAAATATTGTTAAATCTTACGGTGAAATGTTATATTGCATAATTCATTCAAATGTTCAATTTTTATGGAATCCTGGATGATTAAACGATTCGAAATGAAAGAAACGAACAGTGAGTTAAGAATGTAGAAACCTTATATTATCAGATATATTTGAAGAGAAATGTGGAGATATTTTGCAAAAATTTGATTTAATTGCAAATATCACTCAAGCGAAATTAAAATTACGTTTTCCGCGTTTTTTACGGTGCTCGCGATATTACGGAAGCTCATGGTACACTCAGCACTCTATATGATAGTGTACGGTAGCCCCATAACAAGACAGTAAAAGCGAACTTTATAACACAACACAATACCCATCTCGGGTCAACCCTTAAACCTAGAATAGCGTTCCGAGTTTCTTAGCGAATGTTAAGAATCTTCCAACAAAATTATGGCACTTTCTTTCAACTTTATCGCAGACACTTACGTTTACATGCAAAGAGTGGTATTTATGAAAATTGTTGTACCGATGTTACTCTGATTCGTTGAGTCAGGAAAAAAATCAAATGTTTCATCGACAATTGAAATTTAACAGAATAATATACAACGTTAATATAAAAGTGCTTTTCTCTCGAAAGTCACTAAAAATAACTGCCTTGTCTTTCTTTTCGATTGAACAGATCAGAGAGACTGATTTCCGACTTAATCGAAATTCGAATATTCGTGTTCAATTTCTTGTCCCAGTTCGAAAGTTTTTTAAAGATGACCTACTTTAATTATAAGCGTCACATTCAGATATAGATATTAACTATGTGTCGAAACTTGAAACAGGTTTTGGAAAAACCTTTGTGACATTGCATCTGAACTATCTTAATTAATGCTATGTTAACGATGTTCCATTACAATATTATTCTTCTTTACAAAATTCGAGATTTTTTCTACGTCGTTAAACTATTAAAAAAGTTTTACTTACCTAAAGGATGTCACCGCTACTGGCAGCTCTAGTAGTTTTGGTAGCTGGTCCCAACTGCCTGTTGGTGTCATCTCTCGGTCTACAGTAAATGATTTTCCGAAAAGCTTTGCGAAAACTATCGCTGAGGAACGCGTAAAGGATCGGATTGACGCAACTGTTCGTGTATGCCAAGATATGGCTCACTATTTGCAGCATTATCGTTGCTGATGTCCATGGATACACTTCCAATGATTTTGTCACAAGAATTACCTGCAATTTAAAAAGAAGAAAAAAACTCAAAAACTTACTAATAAATCAAATCTAACATCGTTCGATTCTTCGATTAATGACTTATAAACATTTTTACATAACAATTTCTAATTTATTGAGATTTGTATAATGTGAATTTTAAGTTGTAAATTATTCAGGATAAAAGTGATTAGTTGAGGATGCAGCGTTTCCTAACGATTAATCGTATTTATCGACTACGTAGCCGTAGAAATTTTCCGCTAGAGTAATGTTCCTCTGGCTTTGCGTTTTGCAGAATCATTGAAGTCCCTTTGAACACATTAGGACAAAATGAACCGTAGAACCGGTGTATGAGGGGTTCCTTCTCTTAAACGAAACCCTATTTAACATTTCCCTGCGTCACTATGCTTTTTCAGTCGACTAATCCGCTGCAAGGCTTCAAACGGCCAATTTTAATGCAGCAGCTGTTAGGCTAATCCTACCCTGTCACTTAACTACTTATAGAAATTTCTCTCTCACTGATGAAACTGTTGCTTTTTTCAAATTTACAATTTCAACTCAATTCTCCAGTTTCGAATGAATAACGCAAAATCATTGTAGTCACGATATAATCAAACCAATATATTTAATACGAAATTTAATTTCTTTTATTTAATTCAAATTTGATATTCTTGTATTCCTTATTTATTATGAATGATTTTCTCATTCTTGGGAATTGTTAGAAAATATTGTATATTACAAAGAGTTTCTATCTCTTGACTTCGTCAATTTGATTGAACATGATTTATTCGCAATTTAGAGAATAGAGTACTAGAGAAAATATAATAAAGTATATATATATATATATATATATATATATATAATACATGTATTTAATGTTATGATAAATGATTCAGTTATTGGCAATGGCACGCAGTAGTACAGAACCAATGATATCAATTGCTTTATTACGCACACGTATCGAGATTTTGCGCGTATAACAGAAGGGTAACAATTCGCTAAAAGTAATTGGATCGTCGAGCGACTCTGCATAATTTAAGTTACCAGCTCGCAGTGCAATTTACGCAAACCACGAATCCCGAATACGACAATGTCCTATATAACTGTCAGGATTTAGCGAAAATTATGCGCAAATCGACGTAAGCTTGATGATCATCGATGATCAATGCCAGGGAAATTAGAAATATCCTGAGAAACTCTTATATTCATAATTAAAGTATTTAGAGTTTTAATTTTTTAAATGTTATTTTATTACACAATTTTCGATATATAGAGTTCGATAGGAAAATTGAAGATTTAAGGATTAATTTGGAATTATCATATAAGGGGATGATTTTTACCTGAATAGGGCACCAACAGAAAGCGAAGACTCCAACGACGACAAGGACGAGTCTAGTAACTCGTTTTCTGCCGCGTCGGCTTTCAGCACTGTCGCGAGCACCACGCCATAGTCTGACCAGCATACAGACGTAGAAAAAGCAGATCAAAGCCAATGGTAGCACGTAACTCGTAAGAAAGAAGGACACCTGGAAGAAGGACCAGTCGTACTGCGGTAGAATCCTGCATGCCGTTAGATTCTCCGATGACGAGCCATCCACGTCCTGAAACTCGAGATACATCTACATACATAAGAGATCGGTCCTTGTATTACGATTCATTGTTAACAGATAGAGTTGTCATTTTCAATCATCTTTATCATAACGATACTTTATCTTTAACTTTAAATTTGATCAATATTTTCAACACACAGATTTCAGATTTAATAGTGAAATATATAAATAGAAAGTCAATAATGATAATAATGATAAATTGAGTTTATTATTTGTTGATAGTATCGTTGATAATAACAACTCTATTCAATAGATAGTAGAGGATTTCTATGAATCATGCTTCATCCTGATCTACTGCAACTATAATCTCCTGTATAGGCTGTTAATTCAGAGATTTCAGATTAAGTGAACTATTATCGATTGGATTAAATTATCCCTTAATACTATACTGATAACTCATGCATTCTCTAAGTTAAAACTTAAGTATAGACGCCGTTGAGAAAGTTCACTGATAAAACGAATACAAAACAGATCGAATGTTCGTGATATAAATTATTTAAATTGTATTAATCATTTTAAGACCAGCGATAAATCTTATTCTCAAAATAAGGGTAGTTTCATAATTCTTTAATATGAGACGCTATGTAATTATATTTGTCCAGATATAAATCATAGGATTAAGTGTCGTGTAATTCGAGTGAATCTGAATTTCGTTTACGATCAGCGATTAGAAATATCTGCGACACAATAAAACCATAATCGTTAAACGATCGCTGTGAAACAGAAATGGTTATTCGATCCGTTTGCAATTGATGCAATTACCATCGATTTCACCGCAACACTCTCGACTTTGTATTTGCAAAGAGTTAGTAG
Organism: Trypoxylon attenuatum; assembly: GCA_963989405.1. Taxonomy (NCBI): domain Eukaryota; kingdom Metazoa; phylum Arthropoda; class Insecta; order Hymenoptera; family Crabronidae; genus Trypoxylon; species Trypoxylon attenuatum. The sequence continues at coordinate 9,847,730 of OZ022493.1, read as the reverse complement.
CGGTTGGTTTATGCGTGAACATAACACTATATATTGTCGTTCTGTCGACCACTCATATCTGAAGTGGCGCTGGTAATTTCATTTGAATTGATGTGGAGTGACTCGTTATTGGTTTCTGTGATTCCAATATCTTTCAAATGCAATGCGGTCTAGTAATGATCTAATGAGTTTGCTAATGATAGGACAAATTTGCATTTAATTATCTTCAATTATTCGAGGAAATATAATTACTGACGAATATATACGTTTTTCGTTATATGATGGAATCATAATAATGGTTTCATTTTAAATCAAATATTAATTACAAATCTCGACAAAAAAATTCGAATCTTGTATTTTCTTCGAATAGTAAAACTGTCAAGTTTGTTAATTTTTACCAAAATTATCACTGGTTTAGTATAGATTGTTGAGCAGAATCAGTAACAATTGCATTGGTTTTAAACAGAGAAATGCATACGCTGTAAATCGAGTGTCCATTTCGCGAGTAAAACTTGTTCGAAGCGACGTTAAGTGGTGGTAACGTTTCGAGGGTCGAGGTGTAAACTGAATCACTTGTTATCCAATGAAATGGTGTGACGAACCGAACGAGTCAAGATATAAATGTCGCTTACTGTTGTTACAGTCTCTATTAATGCTGCGAACTTAATTTGGACGAAAACTACTGAAACATTCGATTAGAACAACATTACTTAGTTCTCATAGCTACTTTGCTTCTCTACTTTGTTGGAATAACATTTACCGTGAAACAAGGGAATCTATACACAAAATTAGTTAAAATAGAATTTGTTTAATATATATTGCAACTTTTGAGCTGGTTATATTACAACAAGTTTCGAAAGTTATTATACGATAGTTTGTTTCACCAGCTACTTATATCTAATTACTGTAAAATTTGTGCTTTAAATCTTGTAACACAGGCAAGCAATCTTCTTAAAGAGAAGACTAAACATTAAAGACATTCTTGAGATGCAATTAACTAAATCGAAAAGAAGCTTCTGAAAGAGATAAATACTGGAGTATTAATTAAAACGAAAATAATTAGTTTTAATTAGAGAAAATCAAAAGCTCGTGCAATATGGAAGAGATTTATCTCACACTTACCGTTTCCAAAGTCAGTATATACTGCAATTTAACATTGAAAACTAAATCCTATTTGCGATACAAAAGAAAGTACACAGAATAGCTAATAATCAATGAGAACGAAATGATATCATAAATGTACTGACGATGTTTAACAAACAATATTGATCGATTATGCTTTCGCATTGACCAGGAATTTCCATTGATATCGCAAAATAAAACAAATTCCGATGATAATTTATACCTGATTTACCTCGCCATGAATGACGAAAGCTGGCGTTGACAAGGTGAAAATGATCGTCCAAGCAATGACTATTGCGAGGATCGCGTGATTCTCGGTTCGCCACGACATCGATGTGATAGGATGTACCACTGCTAAATACCTAAACAGATTTTTCATACAAATCATTATTTTATTACCAATTCAGTACAATACAATGTCAATTGTAAACTCTTAAATATCTTAAGTTGCATTTGAATGCAAAAAATTAGCAAAAAAAAAATATGAATCAACCGATAAGTATGTGGCTTTAAAATAACATATTTCGTATTTTTAAAATCAGATTTCCCATTGTGTTAAAATTTTCTTCTTACGTAATTAATTACATTTAACAGAATTGTGATAGTTTCAATTCTATCAGATATCATTATCTCGTTGTCATTCAATACAGATATCATATTCAGATCCAGAATACTATGATGTTGAATTAATTTATAACAGATTAATCATTGCGATAATAATATCGAATGAAATATAAGAATTGTTATGTAACAAATAGCACATATTTGAAGAGACGTCATAGAAATGAAATAAATATTTATCGCGATCTGCGAGTGTCGATTGAGCGAAAGAGTGTAACGTGTTTCATAATCCGCTTTCGCGCTGTTAAATCCTTGATAAGCGCCATACAATAAAACGACGAAACAAAACGACTGCAATGGGTGAATTTAGCATCGTTAAATGAGATCGGAGAATCCAATGGTGCTCGACGTGTTATCAGGTGAACATAATACTAAACGCTTAGTACAATAACGCTATTAATGCAAATTCCGGCCTTTAACTAAGCTTTTATATATTGATAGCCATTCTCGTATAGAAATGTTTAGCAATATCCTATCAAATCCAACAAAACCAGAGTAACTATTATTTCATACTAAAAGCCTTTCAACTAACAAAGTTGAATTTAAATTCGGAAGTGGAAATAAAATTAAAATTATAATACCATAACTAAATAGCACTAAATAATGATTCTTATATTAATATAATATTTAATTGTGTTCGAAAATGTTTTTTCGCATTTTTCTGAAAAAAAACATTATTTACCATGAAATTTGTAACATTATTGAACTAAATGTATTCCGAGGACTCTAATTGTAAAAGAACTAACAGTAGTTTCTGATTTTGCTATGATACTGTTAATATATTAAATTCTAATTCTATAGTTTCCCCTAACACGATTATCAAGAACATTTAATTCATAGAACAAATATGCGGATAATAAGCAAGTTGGCAATTTATACTGGTTAAAACGGTAATACGTGGATTGCACGTATCCTGTAGAGTAACTTGCTGCGATATTCCTTATATTTGCGTGATATTAAGCCAGGGTGGATCTAGAGCGTGAGAATGTAACCGGAAATACTCCAATTCCTAATGTTCATGAAGCTGGCAAGCTTGACTGGGCACCACCTTCCACCTACGTGTTACTCGTTCTCATCTTACTACAGAGCAAGAGCTGCTCCACTTGGATTTTGCGAAACCGAGATGCAAGCGAACTCGCACCCTTAAACCAGACATTTTCCGCTGCTTTGCAGCTGATACGCTCGCAATATTGAACGTAAGCTGATAGCTCGAACCATCCTCGATGCTCATTTTTAAGTGAAACGTCTTCGTAAAGTAACCAGTGTCAAGTTTCTTATCAATTTTTCACTCGAATTATTTATATATTTTTTAATGCTACAAGAACATTCCTAAACTATTCGTTAGTATAAAATAATATTGCTAATCCACATAAGGAATTTATTTTTAAAAGGAACAATTGCAATGTTATGGTTCTTTAAGTATTATTCTCGAGTATTTATATTGATCTAGTGACCTAGTTGAAAGAAAATTCCTGGAGTAATAATTTCAGTGGAACCTTTAACGAGCGATACTTCTGGAAGAAACTCCGTCGCATGATCTATGAATTCTATGACTTTGCTGAACGCTCGAATAGTGATGAAAAGATATTCCAAGAAATTGGATTCACTCTTTTGCAACATTATAGCATATGATATTAATTTTATACTACGGATTTAATGAAATCTTTTAATTTGACTTTGATTAGAAAAAATTTCAACCCATTTTTTTAATTATAAGAACTAAATTCATTGCTTGTGTTTCTGATATCAAATAATATATCTAGATTTTGAAAGGATTCTCGAAAGCGTTTTTTATACTGTGAAATATTGAAGAAACCGAAGACAGCTCAATTATTTATGACAGGATCTTTATATCTTCATTGAGCTTCCTGGAAATTGGCTCAAAAAATTGGCAACTAATCAAGACGTGACATCGGCTCATTTGGCACAAACTGCACCACTTGAAGCTTATTCTAAGTTTCCAAAGACGATAGTAGAAGAAACTGACAAGCGGAATGTTAATAAGTTTCAATTAGTTAAGTAATATTTCAACTGAGAATAATTCTTCTTAACCGGGTCAATCAGAGTAAAATTTGTAATTTCCTAAGAAATTATATACTAGTGAAAGGGAGGAAAATCTATATAAAGTTGGAAATTTCTATGTAATAGCCATATGAATTTACGTTGCGGTAAGTAACTTAATAACTTCCGAATCTGAGTAACTACCCAAATAACAGGATGCATATATATAGATAATATATGGTTTCTCGCTAATTTATATGGCAAACTATTGTTAATTAAACAACCATATTAGAACACTATTAAATTTAGATCGATACCATTATTATTTATCTATAAACGAACTATTTTCTGACATGAGTTAATTTAGAGCAATCATAAAAGACTCATTAAGAAATTATAAGTGCAATTAAGTTAAGAAGTATCTACTCACCTATCGAGACTCATAAGTACAAGGGTGTAAACGCTGGCATAAGCAGTCACGATTATGGCATATTGAACAATTTTACACCAAACGTTGCCAAATGGCCAGAAGGATAATACAAAGTCGGTTGTCGTGAAAGGAATACAAAATATGACAAAGAGAAGGTCAGCAACTGCGAGGTTAATGATCAGGATGTTAGTCGTTGAGCGCATCCCAGGATTCGCCGCGACCACGATCACCACTAGCGAATTCCCGACGAGTCCCAGGATCCCGATCATCCCGAAGAACACGGGCACCACCACTGCGACGATCTTCTCAACTCGCTGTCGATCGAACCCGTATTCGTCGTCCTCGCACTCTTCCAACCCTTTGTGCGTCCCATTGCACTGTAATGTACTCGAATGATTCGTTATATTAGTCATCAAATTCTCCCAGGACATTTCCATTTCTTGTAACATCCTCGCTATCTTCTTCTCGATTCCACAAAACTTATCTTGCTGTTTTCTTAAGTTTCTTGGAAACTTATCTTACTGGCTAACACTGGAGTCAAACACTCTAAGGGATGTTTTGATCTTTGTGTTGATAGAAAAGCTTAATGGGTTGCACTCTCTTCGTGGTAACGTTGTTCGAAATTGTTTAGACGATCCGTTGAAGTTTGAGGAAAACTCACTGAGAGATAGAGACTTTAGGTGAATTTTACTTTGAATTTTGTTTTCTTAACTTCTCGGTGAATTCTAGGAACTTGTGATTTTTAATCTTGAGATGATAAGTGGGCTTTAATTGTTAAGTCTTAATGTCCAGGCTTAAAAAATTATATAGTAGGTTTTGGATTTTTCTCTTATTGTATGTGCTCCGTATGTGAATTTGACATTGGTTCTTTCAGTAGAAGTATTCATTTCGTACTATTGCAGAAAATGGAGTTGATTTGTGTTGATTTAACTTTCTGCAAGAGTAATGATCCTGCTTTCAGTGTTCTCCTGATTTTCGGGGAATCTGGAAAAAAGAAAAGCCTGATTAGCAGATGTCACAGTGAAGAAATTTAAACGATGTAGCTTTCGAATTTGAAAATTAGATAAATGTTGACTATGTTAACAATGTTAAAAATGTTGAAAAAGCACTTTTGGTAACGATCATTGAATGAAACTGGATAATATGATTCGCAGATGGAAATTTCACGAACCATCTTCCTCGCTTCAACAAGTAGATTTCTGTTCATTCACAGAAATATCTTTGGATCGTTCGATATTAGAATTGAAGTAAAGCAAACGCGTTGGGACGAATTGCAATATCTTTGCGGTTGAGCTGTTTGATTACGGTGCGAAGAAAAGTAACAGTTCAAACTAACCAGAACGATCAGGTTTAAATCAAGAAGTCATGTCCGGAAGCGATCGGAAAAATAACAATTTTCAATGTGGAACTGTTTAACAGGAAATGACTTGTTCAATGCAATTATTTTCTGCAAAAATAACTTAAAAATACTCACTGATACAACTGATAAATTCGAATTAACATCGATATTACTCGATGCAAAATACAGTAATGATTTCTCACTTCCATTATACATATTTAATGAGATTTCATTTCATCAGTGAAGTAAACAACGCTTGTTGTTTACTTTTCCGCGATTTTAATAACATATGTATTTGTAATTTATAGCGAATGAGAAAGCAGAACAAATTTGATGCATGAATAATTCGTAATTTTAATACTGGTACAGTTTCAATCTTGAATAATTAATTCATTAATTATATATACTCTTTTGGATTACGATCCTTGTATGTACAAGAATTATTATTTCCTGTTTATCTACTTTTAAACTTGGTGTCAAAGTCTTAGCCCTCAATTTTCAGAATAATTTACATCCGGACTGATATAGTTTCGATGATTCAAGAAAGGGTGTATTAATGACCCCATTCTGCGTCCTACTTTTACCTCGTTAACTTTCGCGTCACTGTTCTATCTTTTCCTTCATTCTCCCTACACTCTTACAACTTCTTATTTTTGTCTTGCAACAAATATAATCAATTCTTAAAAATACACTTTGTCGCATTCTCAACAAGTGGAAATGTGAAAAAAATGCAAAAAAGTAAAAAATTTGTGAAATATGATATTTTGAGAATAATAACACCAAATACATGTGCATGTTATGTAACACGATCCCTTTGAGAAATACATTATTAAGCCAATCTGTGTAACCTGTTTGAACAAGTTATTGAGTTAAGGGATGAAACTTGTTCGATTTGCAATTCGCGGTCACATCGCGCAAAAGGGCGCGTTAGAACGAAGCAGCTGACTGTAATCCGTTAGAATCAGCTCCACTTCATCGGATCTGCACGAAATTATTGAAACGCCTCACCAGTCGTTCGAAGTAGCAAACGGAACAGTCTGAACAGCATTAAATAATCTATCGTAGGAAGGATTGAGTTGGGAATCTCTACCGGAAATCGCGTCGAAATAAACTTATCAGAACGGAAAACTGCCAAGAAATGGAACGAGTGAAATCCGATTTCACGAAGCGTGTTAAAAATTGAAGGATTTAAGTTAGTGATAAGCAAAATTATTAAACAAAAATACAATAACGATAATATCGTGGAAATTATTTTATAAAACTGATTAACTTTGATAAAACATTCGATTTATTGTGATGAAAAGACGCGGTAGACCATCAGTGGATAATGAGCAAAACACTTGACAAATACGTCTATGTCAGGAAACGAAGGCAGAAATCAAGCTCAGAGAAATAACGAATCTTTCCTTGACACTGATGAATACACGATGGCAGATATGAACGTGGTGACGACAGATAGCTGGGACTAACAATCGACTACTACCACACTGTTTCAACTGTCATCTGATAAGTGACATTATTGGGGATCATTGCTCTCTTGGAAATTTATTCTTTTATTTACTGAGGAGTGGTAAGTCGCTAAACAGGAAGAAACTTATAAATCCAAATGAAAAATTTAAATGTTAATATGGGTTTATTTTATCGACTATTATACTTAATTAATTTATTTGTAAATTTCTTGAATTGTAGCTTCGAAAACTTGGATTGAAAACTTTTGCTTCATTTTCAAAATTCTCAAAAGTGTTTAATTAGGGTATTACGTATACAATATTCATAATCTTTCTCAGTTAATTAATGATTTCTTTTGAAGACAGAATGCGACTATTCAGCTTAATGAGAGGGACAGATACAAAGAAAGAATTCATTCTGACCTTCATTAAGGTTTTTGTCTTATCGAGATTATAGAAATATTCTCAGCTCATTCAGCACAATTTTCTGATTCCATCTCGCGTTATAATCAATATTAGATATTCTTAGATATTGTAATTAAATTATTAACAATTCATCGTCTATTTGTTTCAAATATCTGTAAATCAAGTTTTCGGTGATTCATAGAAATTGAAATTGGTATTATTTAAAATTGACATAAAACAAGACGTAATTCTTCCCAAATGCGTAGGACTCCTGACTTATGCACGATTTATACATTATTACTTTCACCAAATGAAATTCTGCCGTAAGTTACGAGCTTCCAATCAGTTCCAGATGTTGGATCAATTTCTCAAGTTTTACGACTAACGCAGCTAACAGAACATAGAATTCTTCATAGCAAATTACAAACGAAGTAGGAAGAAATCAGGGCGACTGTTTCTACTCCATGTTCCTGTGCGTTATTGAAATTACGTTATCACGAAACTATGCTGAATTTTATATAACATTTTATTTATTACATAAAAAATATAATAAGATGAGCGTTACAATTTTAATAGCAAAATGAATCAACTGGTAAAATTTAACAATATGATATACTTTGTTCACTAAATTTATCAGTTAATAATATTGAGACAATGAGTATAATTGGATAAATATTATTTCATTAATGAGATTTTAAGAAATGTAATTTATCATTTTGACTATTCGAACTACGTTTTTAGCGAAAAGATAGTAAGTAGAAATCGGAAGAAGCTGTAAAAGAAGCGAGTCTTATTCCAGACGTTTTAATTTTAGCAGATCACAGTTACCAATGGGTCTCTGAAGAAATATACTATTCCTAGTCAGAGGATATACTATCTCGGAGTCAAAAAATTCTCACGAGAAGTAGGCCACTAGGCAGCCGAAATTTTTAACTTGCGCCACTTGCGCTCTTTTATCTTACGGCTCTTCACTCCTTTAATTACCAAAAGGCATTCTTGCCTTGCGAAGCCTCGAGAGGTGCCTTTCGCTAACAAGGGATTCAAGCAGCTTCAGTGGGATTGAAATTTTCAACGCACATTTTTTCATCTCGCGCCCTTCTTCTTTTCTGCCTCACTTTTTCATCACGCTGTTAGGTAATTTAAGGTGAGCGGAAAAGGAGATAGAAATTAAATGCTAGGGAGGAAACCAGTCGCAGATAAAAAAAAAAAGTCAAGAGAAAGATAACCACTGTATTTTACTCTTTGATTCGTATTCTAAATAATTCATTGTTTCAATTATGAAAATGCTTTTTCAAGATGATTGTCATTTTATAAATAACGAAGTGATTTAATAAACGGATATTCTTCTTTCTTGTTTGTATTCTTTCCTTCGACGAACAACATTTCTACGAAGGTATATCGATTTTCTGTGAAATTTGATTCATCGTGTGTATAAAAGTGTCAAATATTGTATTCCGATCCCGTCTCTCGCTTGTTAGCTATTTCCCTACCAAAACCAAAATATCTTTCCATATCTGTCAACTTAGGCGGTTCCTGTCACGATTTCGTCACGCGGGTATTTCGACGTAAATCGATTCTTATCCGAAATATTTCAGGGTGTAATATTCGAGAAATCAAAAATCGAGCAAAAGTAAAACTCATACAAAACGAAATAGATTGAAATCATTGATAAACCAATGTGACGAAGTTAAAGGATTAATACTTACAACGTAAATAAATTCTGCAAAGTATTTAAGTTCTAAGGTTTCATAAATATTTCTAGGATATTATTCTTGAAAATCATTTGGATACATATTTAAAAATTGTACAATTAATAATTTGTGTATTTGAAAGTAAGAAAATAGTCTGAGTCGATTCAAGGGTGAAAGTGATGTTTCTACAAAAATCATCGAGGTTGCAGCGAGATGTGTTATGAACGTGAGGATATTGATCCGAGTTCTTGGCATGAAAAAGGCTCCGAAGGTTTAATCCTCAGTACAACTTTCACGAAACCTACTTTCATTGTCTTATTTTGTCTCGTCGTCGACCCATTGTTAAATAGAAGGATCATGTTACAAGTTACAATTTTCAATTAGATATAAATTTCAAAGTTCAACAAAAACAACAACATTTGAACACATAAAAGTGATTTAATAAAAAAAATAGAGAATAACAGTCGGTAAGTTTCGATGCTATAGCTTTAATATTTTCACCGATTAAAGAATTCGAATAAACCATCTTCCATGTTTAATGAAGTGCTCTTATCCAATAAGCCATAAGAAAATTAATTAAAGTAATAAGAGTAAAGATCTGCTTTCGAGGAATGCATTTGCGTAATTATCTTAATGAGGATGTCTTCCTATCCTTCGATATTCGTGTCTTAAAAATAAGACCGGTTTTCTAACAGAGTCAATGTTCCAGTTTCTCAACATTTTTTCGAATAGAATTTATTCAACAGTTCGAAGATATTTAATATTATTAATATGCATCTTAAATACGATTCATGAACCCAAAGCTAATAATTGAATAAGTGTTCGAAAAGTAAAATAGAAGTGTATCATAGGAAAATATTAAACTGTACTAAAACATAACGTAGGAATTGTATTAGTTTTCGAATCGAAAAAACTCGAATGGGTCTAACAGCGATGTCAATAGAAGATAAAGTGTCCAGTAGCAAGGGTGTAACTGATAGTAGCGCTAACATCACACTGTTTCCAAGGCCAACATGCCAGTAGGTCTAGTGTTAATGAAATTTGTGACAATCTTCATTTGATTACCTTGAGGGTAGTTCACGTGGTTGGTGACCGTCGGTTTAACGATCCCCGGCCCTTCCTCGTCCGGAATTAACCCTGATAAGATCTAGTTGATGTTTCGAACACGTTGCATGATTGCTGTTTGATCAACTACTAATTGCACTATCACTTCCGTAAACTTTCCACTGTCATCACGTAGAATTTTCCAGTAGCATGACTCACTGGGTCATTCCTTTCACCCGTTGACAGTCAATGCCACTCTTCATCCTCCTTAACTGCCACCAATTCAGTTTCCGCACGGTTGGACAATTGTCAGGAAAATGCGATTCGCTTGATGCAAGCGCAGGTTCAATAAACGCAATTAAAGTCAATTGTTTTGCTTCGTGTAACTTGAATTAGAGCGGTAAGATCGGTGTAGTGAGATCTTCTTGAAACGAGGAGTTCAAAGTTTGAGAAGATTGTTATAGCTACCAAGAGGGTTCTCTTTTTATTTAGAACCACGATTTTTTAGGTCACGGTTTATCGTTTCTACGTTATGGACGAAATGCCACAGTGTCAAAAGAAACTGGAAGATTTCTGTCTTCATTTAAAACCAGGTTACACGATTTCTCGGATTAACAATTCTTTATCATCGAGCACTTCACTTCGAAATCTCTCTTCCTCCCAATTTTCACTCGCTCGATGGCAACAAACTTTACACCGTGAGGCTAGCGAATGTTTTTTCTAGCTAGGGGAGAAATATGGAAATCTCGATTAAATTTGAATGTATAAATTCGATATTGGCAGCTCGACGGTGCGAAGCCTGAGAATTCTATCCCAAGGGATAGAAAACGATCAGTCAAGTTTCACGTGTCTGATCGTCGTGTCTCGTACGCTCATCTTCACGAATCATCGAAATTTAGCACAGACCCTTTTCAAAATCATGGTATCGTGTTTCGCGGCAGAAGTTTTATTGTCCAGCGAGCAAACGGTTGAAGTTCGTAAGAGGCGATTTACGATCTGACAGGAAAATCTGAAGGGAGGAAAGAGCGAAAATTGGAGAGCTAAAGGAAGAAAATGAAAAAAGGTTGAGGACAAGGGGGAAAAAAAAGAGGGAGAAGTAGAAGAGACGGAAATCGGAGCAATCCAGTTTGGTGTCCCATTAGCAAATGGAGGGGAAAAGATAGCGGAGATCGTTTGTCCGCGTCGTCACGGCGCGCTATTTATCACTAAAGCGGCATCGCCACGTGTCTTGCTCGAACCACGATTCACCACTGAGGTGTGCCAACCGAGGCCCGAGGGTGGTCTCGCGGCCACACGAGAGAGAGATGCGCAGCCGGCGGTGGATGCGGCACGACTGTGCGAACCCCACCACTTTGGATCACTACCACCAAACTGAACCGCGATCAAAGCGGCTCCTATGGGTTTCTGTCACAAGAATTCAACTTCTTTTTCGAGTTTTACTCTGCGCAGACATTGTTTCACGATCAACCTTTGATTCGTTAATTCGAACATTGGGGTGTTTTGTGTCCAACAGAAAATTTCCAGGAAACTCTTGATTCAGGTAAAATTTGGTATTTAATCGAATTCATTATTCAGTTGGATCAGTCAGCTTTAAGACTGAATAATTTAATATTATATTAAAGATGTATATTTTTTATAGTAGACTAACATCAGTTCAGTTCCTTTTCCCGTGGATTTAAGGATAAAATAATATACGCGGTATCGTGGAAGTGTCGAAAGTGTATTTAGGGCATCATTTGCTTTGCAAGTTTCCTCGAAGCAGCACTTTCTCAGTAGCAATAAATAAAATATGCACAATTTATGGTCCAGGCATTATGAGGGTAAACCGAGGTCAAAGATGGTTTCAGAGTTTCCTTCCGAGAAGTACACAATACCCTTGAGGATGAGTAAAACTTGGAATGGTTTTAACAGCTACCGCGTGAAAAATTTATTATAGATCCAAGTAAACAGAAGCCATCAATTATTTAATACAACAAACGAAGTAAGTAAATAAAATTTCAACAAAACTGGCCATTGTGTTTAACAACTGCATTTCTATATCTTTTTCTCTTACAATCTACTGTACTTTTTATTCATTTTTATTATCTTTATCGCATCAATATGATATTATTAGAATATTATAAAAATATTATAATATTATAATATTATAAGAATTTTTATTCATTTATATTATATCGAAAGACAATTCTGGATTATTATTTTAAATCGTGACACAAACGCAATCACACAATATCATTAGATCGCATAAATTACGTCGAAAAACATTGCAATTTAAATACTCTTCGGTGATTAAAATATTCGTAATCCTTCATTTGTCACTTGCAATTCTTTCGCAGTAAAAATTAAATACACCATTCTGTTCTCGTTAATCGAGTTTTCTTTCCTATTACCGATGTACAAAGAGCGAAGGGGATTCCAATTAACACACCGGACAATCAGTAGGGGACGAATGGGGGGGAGGGGGGGGGGGGCGATATAAATCAAAAAGTCTAACAATTATTAAAACAATTTTACGCTATTCTTCTTTGTGCACACAGAAAAAGCTACAATTATTTTGATTTAACATGCGTAATGAAAATAAATTGGACAAATCTGGATAAAACTGAATGAATCAACGTTTATATAATATAGCGCTTTTATTATAGTTTAGCAGAAAATTTTATCTTAAAACTACTGTAATCCAATTATTGATGTATCGATTGTGTTAATTGATTTAAATGAAAATGACATTAAAGAAATCTGTATATTAAGAAATAAATGGTGAAGAAATTTAAGCAAGTGATAATTTAAGTTGCTAGCGGAATGACACTATTGACTTGAAAATATCAGGAAGAAATGAAATAATTATTAAACAAAGATATGTATATCAATTTCTTTGTTTCACGATCGAAGAGCAAAGTGTAGGTTCCAATCTTGTCATCAGTAGATACTTATGTCTGAATATCACTGTAGTGGCGCCACTTACTTACGAGTTGCTCTACTTTCTCTACAAAATTTCAGATATTATTAAATGTCTGTATAAACTAATTAGCAAATTTTCAATTAAATTGTAGCAGAAGTATGAGCCTTGAATATAATTATTGAACTGATTCAACTTCGTAGCGAGTAGTTTTCTCTTTTGCCAGCAGCCGAGCATGAAAAACGCTGATAACCATAAGTCATCTTGAGTAATTAATTTTGAGTTGCGATAATAACGTAAGATAGATGAAGTGAAGGTAAAGCAAAGCCGACTGAGTGTGACATATTCTACTACAATTTGTAGTACAGCGTGACAGTATTGTTCTCAGAAATAATGATATTCGGTGTCTTCCTCTCATTAACGACTCTTCGTTCGACTGACCCATATTAATCAATCAAACAGAGCAACCTTGACCGATAAATCACTCTCAAAAGTTTATCATGTACGTCTACAATACACAAAAACAGCCGAACGCTGCAGCAATACATAAATAATTCAAATCAAATAATTTAAAGCAAATATTTCCTTATTTATTTCGAATTAATTAAAAATGTGAATAATTACCAAAGTTTCTAATTCACATTGATGTAAAATATTGAGCCAATACTTTGCGAAAAACTCGATTAAAATTCGATTAAATGTCAATATTTCGTCGAAGGAAATCATTTTTGCATCTATATATACTAATTAAACATTTTTTGCTTATTCCTCTCGATAAACATTATTATTATCACTTGAAATTTAATCAATTCTTTCGAACAGCCTGTATATTACACTTACAGGTCATCATAAATCTAATCAGTCCAATCGTGCTCGAAAAGTTGACTCAATGCTTCTCAGGTAGATGCGAGCGGTTTGACTCACATTATATTGGGTCATGTAGAGTCATTGCAATCGCGAGATAAGCCATTCAGAACAGGGAAAGCAAGATCGTGCACTCGAGAGAGCAGTGACGAATGTCAGGCAACCAATGAAAAAAGATTTGCAAGTCGTCGCTATGGAATTCCGGCTCGATTACCGTGGACATAAGCCTCTTTGGATTACAGTTCATACGATGAAGTTCGAAATATCGATGACGATGATGATACGATTGATGTAAGCTCTGCTATCGTCAACTGTAGCCTGATTACTGTAACGAGAGGATTGATATAACGCTTTGGAAAACTGACAGCAGATCAGGATGATTTAACACCAACAAATTTCTTCGATATTGATCCCGAATAAGGTGTGGACAGTAGTGAGAATCGATCTGGATCCTCCAGAAACTATAACTACGATAATTCTTTACAATTTATCTGAAATTATTGATCAAGAATATTTATTGAAATATAGGTAAATATTTGGTTCATGAATTGGATAATTTCGAATTTTTAAACCTAAACTTATCGGATAAGAATTTCACAATCATTATCTTGTGCAGCTGAAGTTAAAGTATCTTGGCGCAATATAGTTGCTTTACAACATTATGTTATAGTCTATTGTTGTACATGAAAATCCACTCTGATCTAACTCGAAGAGAACGAAGAAAACATTAATCATGAGTTACATTTATCCTGTTACTATAGTAGCAAAGAGTCAGCAATGACAGTTAATTCTTATATTACACATTGCTTTGTACGATTTCTTTGAAACGATGATCTAGATCTATATACTTCGGATAAATCTTTCATCTGCGGAAGCTTTTACCTTGAATTGAAACGATTTCTTGAAACAATAAGCATTGAGAAAGCGATGGACGAAGTAAGTGGTACAAAGAAATATATGTGATTATTTATACAGATTTGGAGATTTGAATACAGGTAAGTTCTAAATGATGAAGAACATGCTTCTGTAAATAAGTTCCTTGTATCAATTATATACGTGTCATGGCGATAATTGGACAGAGTGCTGTATAAAATTGTGTCTCTCGTGTCCATGGGGTTAAGAGGATATTATAGCAAGCAAGGAGAAGGCTCCATAAGTCCTTGACATGATTAACTCGTTGTAGGTGGACCATGTTTCGACATACTTTGACGCCGGTCCTGTCTGTTGTTCCGCAGCTGCCCCTTTTGAATACGAATTCTATTTCAACTCCTTGAGAATTTCGACTACTATTATTCTATCAGTCAGAAACACAAAAAACAGACTAATTTCTAGTTTAATTTGGAGCGTGACACGAGTAATCAGTGTATTCAAAACATCGTGTGTCCCTTTTTGTCTTATAAAAGCTTTGTCAAAATGCGAAATTACTTTAAAAACTAATTGAGCTAAAAATATTGGAAGATGGTCAATTATATTGGACAGAACCACTTACAAATATTACAATAGTAATAAAAACTGGTATAATATAGAGAAATTTTATTGTATTTTATTATTATGTTTTGAGAGGAATCTGAAAAATAAATTTATTTACTGGTACTTATTTGTAGAAATGTATCTGTTTTTGGAACTGTATCGAAGCTTCTCACGGTGGTTTTCTGAGAAAATCTCACACGAAGCCTGGTTTCGTATTAATTACTAATCGCAAGGTTGTTAATCATACTCTTGTTTCTATCGTGGAAGAATTCACATATCTGAACCACTGGACATTCATGGATGATTGATATCACCCTGAATCATTCCAAACCAGAAGTTAGCCTTTAATTCAACCCATTTTTGCCATTACTGCCATTTATGATCCTCAATGTGCTTTCGTGGCTTCATTCTTAGAGGATTAATAAATGCGAAGAATTCTGAACACTCGAAGGACTTTTGTTGGTGGCAGCGTCGCAATAGAAAATTGCGAAATCCTTTCTTCAAGGGTGAGAATAAGCGTGATTTATTTCAAGGCAGAAATTTTCATGTTGTATCCAGAGTAAAAAGAGAAATTCAAATTACAGAATTGAAAGGAAAATAAAAAGAAACTTCAAATTGAAAAGTAGATTTGATTTTGGAATGTATGTTTATAAAATGGGAAAGGTGGTTTTTTTTTTATACGCTACAGAAGAAACTGAATTTATAAGGGACGAAGGATTATGCGATGTCTGTAAACTTGGATTGACAATTGTCAATCGAAAGTTCCCTATATTTCGAGACGTAATTGGATTTGCCATTGAGCTGACATAATACTTTGAGTTGCAAACTGATTTTATGTATCATGCAGGCAGAATGTGGATCGTAAGAAGGTCGGTGACATATTTCAAGAGATTACGGATGATGTTTCTTATGACACAGAGAGTTGTAGAACGCTCACACCCTACAAAGAAAGTGGTGAGAATATACGTGGCAATCTGAACTTCCAATTGAAATCTTAAAGTGGCATTTTTGACTAGATCACTGATATGGGAGAAATTTCAATTACTACTCTTAATCCGGTCTTTTGTTGTTAACACAATGATCTATGGATCTCTCATATAACGCAATAATCCTTTTACATGATCGAAAGCGAAAGATTTGAACACCGAGAAACTTAATGGAATAATCTACAATTTGTTTAATATATCTTCGAAAGTCATTCTCATTTTTAATTGATATATTTATTCTGACTTTCGCTTTTTTGGTCGAGTTTAAAAATTGTTTTGGATAAAAATGAAGTTGATAGATTAAAATGATTATGTTTCAATTCTCATTTTAATTTTTGTGATTTTAAAATAAAATATTGTGCCGGTTTATTAGTAGAAAAAGAGAAATTGACTGGTTGTAAAATATTAGCATGATCGGTAGAATTTGGAGTGACAAATATTCTTCGACTTATCTCTCGAAGGTCGTCAACGGTAACAAGACGACCTTGCCAAATTGACAATGTCAATTCAATGCGACCCGCTGAGATAGCGACACGAGGACACGTTTTAAAATCTGGCGCCAGCACAATTTCGAATGTTTTTTAAGGACACCATTATCCCTTCGAACTTAAAACTGAACGATATAAGAATCAGTTCATGAAGAATCAGTAACTTACAATGCTAACAAATCATCTCAATGTTCCTCAACGTATCCACATTGTAAAATGAATAAAAAGATAGTCGATAACCACTTTTTCGGATATTATTAATTTTCCAATTATTATTGATATTTATTGAAAGCTTTTCATAGTTATACGAGTGAAATGAAGCTTGTAAAAAGCTCTGACGAATTACGCAATATTCTTAAATGTAATTTAGAATGTACAAATTGGACGTTGTATGATATTAAATTACTGGATCGCTTCCCTTATAATTTAGTCGTTATTTATGACAGAGGAAGGCGGGAGAGTAATAATTTGATCACCCAGGGAAATATTATAACACGTGATATATACCTTCTAGTCAATTGTATAATATCATAGTGGGCAGTATTGGAAAGACATCAATTGATATTAATTGCTACGCTAATATTGAAATATGTATTTCTGACTTTTAACTCTCAGCTTTAGGATCCGATATAACATACGTTCCACATCAATTATTATTTACTGCTGCTAAATTGAGGAATAAAATTCTGAAAATTATTATTATAATAATATCATACGTGAAATATCGAACGATTGTCTTTAAATTTCAAATTAACTCACAGGATCGTTATTCTTGAAAATGTAATTATTTGAGTATTTTTCAAAACTCATATTAATCGAGTAACTAAATGATAGTTAAAAATTAATCTAATAACTTTTCATACGAAAAACATACGTTTGAAAGTTAACAGGACACGAATTTTACACCAGCATTAAACGTGATACTATATAAAGTGAAAGTTTGACCATTTTCGAATATTTGATTCTCCAGGAACGGTTTTTCGACACGAATGGACTTGCCTTTCGTCTGGAGGCGTTAAACTCAGGGGTGCAGCGGGCAAACTAGCCCCGAAGGGAATTAGACCCAACTACTATTACTTTCGCTACTGTAGCCTCAGGCATTTTTCCTTCTGCGTTACTAACACAAGCGTTATGTACTCGTTTCATATGGTTATTACACCATTAGAATAACTCAACGCCACGGGTGCCCACTGCCAATCACAAGACCGTTTCGCGAATCAGTGCTACTATTACGTGAAACCAGTGGCATATTCAAGTATTTAGATTGAGAGATATATCATGTTCGAGTAAGAAATACTCTTGCGCTCTTAAACTTTTTACTGTGAGGATAATAATCAGCGTGAAACGTTTATGAAGTTACCGTAAGTTACATCCTGGTATAATGGAAGATTCTAAAAAGCGATTCAAATATTGACTCAAGACTATTAATATTACTACATTAAAAACCAGATATATTTTGATTATTTAATTCTTAGGATTCAATTTAGTTAGAATTAAAAATATAGAAAATGTATGATGATTTATGTACAGTAACTTAATATCAGTTTTGTTGATGAAATTCCAGTATCAAAATTCAGTATAAAAGAATTCTGTTGTAAGTTAATTAGTAATATTTGAATATGTTGAAGTAGAAGTGAAATTTCCAATCGAAACTTATTATTGTTCCTATAACTTAAGATTTCAGAAGAGTCACGGTGAAGGGTTGCCTTCCAGCGATACAGTGAACCAAACAAGCGTTGACCAGATAGTTCGCTGACCAGCAGTAACGCAGCTGGCGACTTTGAGCCGGGTGAAAAAATAATCAACTTGGCAGCGGTGCTCTGCGAAGCGTGCCAATTGACCGTGGTGCTGATTCGAGCGTGACGATCTATGATCGCGAGCAAGTTCTTACGAATACAGAGCAAAAATCAACTGTAAAAATCCTTACGTAACGTTATGCCGTTAGCCGAAATGTGAAAGTGAAAGGAAAAGAGAAGAATTAGAAAGATAGATATAATTTTATTGGCAATTAAATTATTTCGAATAAAACAATTTTTCTTTATTCATCATATAATTTATCTTATCTTAACTTATTAATGAATACTATTCGTGTTAAGTATCAATAAAAAAAAGTTGAAGCTGTAAAATCGAGTTTGATCAAGCTAAACAAATTATATTAGTAATGTAATTAATAATGAAAGAGAGACGTTATTAATTACATGAATAATCAAATTGACATTTGAGAATTGATAGTTCTGAATCCAATGGAACGAAGACGGATCACTGAGAAATACGATCAAAAAGTTGGATACATTTACTTTGAAGAAAAATTCGGTGAAGCTTTTAATCAACCGACGAATGAATGGCCAAGGTTTCAGTTGATTCTGTGGACGACATTTGTGCCATAGGAGTGTCAGTGTGCAGCTTTCTTTCCTGTCTAGACCCTCGTCTTCCGCATTGCTTTATTTTCATTTCTTCTCTCACGGCAGTCAGCTAATTTCTTTCTCTCGGACTGCGCCTTTTTTTCACCGCCGACGCGGCGTCAATTAAGATCCGGGCCACTTCCCTGCGTTGTTTCTCTCTTTCTCTCTCTCTCTCTCTCTTTCGATCTCACTTAACCCTATATGTATACTATCCATTCTCTCAGCTAGCGAAAAAAACATCGTATAAATCTTTCATCGAGATGAGAATTGTTCGAACTACTCTACCGATTTGACTCAATATTTGTTTTCCGCGTTTTTCTTCCTACTTTGGCCAATCCACAGTGTTTTTGAAGCTTTTGTTAAGTGATAACAAAAAGTAGACACATTTGCTTACATGACATTTTTTCCACAAAATTGATGCGATCACAAGATGCTCCAGATTAGAATCAATGACTCTCGTCAACATATTCTTCATTCTCCAAATATATATTCAACAATATCGTCGCTAAATTGTGAAACTATATTCTCCTGCTTATTGAAACGAACAATTCGTTTTCACAACGATTATGCCACATACTGGAAAAAAAATGAAATTGGATATGGTAACTATGAAATTCTGTAACACTATACGTATCCCGACATCCAATAAATAAATTGCGCTGTTCAAAAATCTGTTTATATGTATATGTATAAGTTCCCCTAAGGCGCTGATTAAAAATACACAGAAGATTGAAAGAAGAGGAAAAAAAGAAAAGAAAAAATCGTGGAGGCTGCTGGCTACGTGTTAAGGGGGTGCACAGTTGATGACGCAATTCCAGAGAAAGCAACGTGGAATCGGGCGTGACCCACACACGCGTGCTCTCGCCGCTGGCACGCAAAAACGGCGAAATACTCCTGCGATGGATCATTCGATCGATTACGTAAAACCGTTTCAAATACGTTGCGAACCTTCTCCCTGATTCAACGGACTTTGTGGAGCACTGTGAGCATGAATATGCTCATCAGAATTTGCTCATAACTCTTGCAATAAATTGATTATACGTTCGGCACAACAACGTTCTGCTACTTTGTGCTTTACTAGTACAGTTACAATGGAATTTGATTTTGTATATTTATAAAATTCGTTACTTAAAAATATCGTATTTGCTATAAATTTCAATTTGGTCACTCTAAGTGTAAAAATACGATTCTTTATTTATGGCAATTATTGTTGAAAGAAATTAATTGTATTATGCGTAAAAGAATCGTTCTGTATCTTTATTTTACACCTCGCATTACACGTACAACAGTATGTACTCTGACACAATCGCGAGGGGTTTCGTTAAATTATATGTTTTGTACCATTATCCAGAAGCATTCGAGGTAGAAAACAGGAGTGTGCTACATCTGAGGGAATTCAGACTCAACAGGTGATCCTATCGTAATAAGAGGGCCGGGCGGAAGAAAGAATTTTAATCGGCCTGTCACGATAATGGTGAGAAATAAGTGGTTGACCATTGGCGAAATATCAACCTCTCTTAAACAGCCCCCTCCCCCCCCCTTTTTTTTTAAGAGAATATATTTTCAAGGTATTCTTAGAACAATATACTTTATTCCATTGAAGCTTGTATAATTACTAATGATATTGTTTCACGAGATCCCAAAATAATTAATTTCATTAATACAGTTATTAACATGTCAGTTTATTCAAAATCGTTTGAAGAGTTCTGATATATTTTTAATTTTAAAGCACGCGACTTTTTGCTTCTATAGTAGTCAAACACTTAATAACAGTTATTCGCGAAAGCAGAAAGTGAGCATTAATTCCATAAAAACATTGAGAAAATAGCTGTTGCACAATATCTCGTTTCTTTAATGACAATTGGGAAAAGTTCATGGCATCCGATTGGTAGTCTTTCATATTTCCATTCGTTCTTGCAGTAGTTTGCAAACCGAGTAAAAAGGAAGGAAACCTTTCATTCGTTATGCGCAAAAGTGACAGAGATTAATAAACCAATGTAAAATCTTTCTTATAACAACTTCATTTTATTACATTGCATTATAGTCTGGCCTTTGATTATGGTTTTTTTTTTCCTGAGGTTTAAGTGACATTTCTGCAAATTGTACAATTACTAATTATAATTTCGATATAAAAATAATATTCTTTTCCTTGGTTGCAAAATTTGTGAGTCGCAAAACGGAAATGAACGAATGCAATTTCTCCATATTCGCTGTCAATTAAAAATAGCATACTCAACGGATGCTGTCAATGCACACATCCGGAAGTAATGGTGAAAGAATTTCTTCGATTTATTATCCGCGACAGGAGATCGTTTCGATTGGTACATCAGGACATTGTATTGCGATAAATATCAAAGATTTCTTAAGATCGTCCTTCGGATGACAGAATTATGGAAACTCGCTTCATTAAGCCAATACTCGCCCCTAATAAAATTACAGCTTGCTTAACGCTTCTTCCTTTCCTGTTTACTCTTAATTCCCTTTCAAACTTTGCGAAATAACAAATCAATAATTCCTCGCGTGTTAAAATAAAATAAAATGAATTTACCACAATTAAACTTACTTAACCATTAATTATAATTCAAAGAACCAACAAAAAGTTCAACAGGTGTATATTTTTGTACAGTTTGTTAATCAAGAACACGATATCTCGAATACATAAAAGCTCTGTTATTAAATACTCTGCAAATTGAGTGATAGTTGATTTTTTGAATAATAATATTTTCTGAATCGCTTATCGAGGTTTAATGAAACGTGTCTACTCGACCAGTAAACCTGTATTCTCTAGGAACAAGTAGAATTAGAAACAGGTATCGCGGCCTGTCTACTATTAAAGCGCCGATCGAAGATTGAAGCGTACGTAAGTACATAATCGTTACGTAGAGATTACGAGGTAAGTAAGTCTGCTGTAAATTATCCTACAAGATTCTCGAGTTATTGCATCACTCGAAGAACTATCAGGACCTTGACAATGCTGGATCGTTAAGGGTGTTGGACGATGATATATATTCTACATGTGTGAACGAGATTTCACTTGTATCGAGCTATTTGTAATCAATCGCGCCTCATTTGCTTAACGAATATCGTTAATCAACTTACAGAAGTGCAGAAGCAAAACAAATTGATATTTCAGATGAAAGAAATACTTTTTGATTAACATTTATATTTTTCTTAATTTTTCTTGAAAGCTTTTTCAATTTATCTAAGAATCATTATTATTATTATTGCTGTTGCTGCTCAGTTTCATATTCATTACGTAAAATTTAAGAGACTTAATAGATTTGACAATTATATAAATCTACAGAATGATTATCCGATAATTGATAATAATGATGAGAATTATGTGAGTTAAATGCTGGTATTAACAAAAAGGGAAAATCTCCTAATCCAACCAATTAAATTCCATAAATACTTTATAAATTGCTAGAAAGTGTAATGAATCGAATATGAACTCGTCAGTAGCCAAATGTTTCGAATTCTAATCACAGTAGAAAATATTCATTTCCCAAGTTGAACCAATATAACACTCGTACATGAAATTCCGCAGAAAAATGCGAAGCGCGTTCATTGAGAAAAGAAAGAAACAAATAAGACTGAAAGAGATAAAAAGACGCTCGTATTTCAGTGTCGTTTGTCTACTTGTTGCACAAGGCTGTTTACGGCGTTCCCACATTTTAAAGCAGCCGCTCACTGAGAAATATCTGTTGAAGTTGCCGACGCGAATAAAGGACAATTAAACGATCTACAATACTTCCCACTTGGACGTCACCAAGAAATTAGCAATAAAGATTTTCGTCGATTATTTCGCGTATATGATATATCAATATTGCAACTTAAATTTCAATAAAACCAAGCAACTTCGTTATTAACGTAGCAGAAGTATAATCGTTCATAAGTAGGAATTTAATAGTTTAGAAGAAACGTGTGTATGCAAAGTTACGTGCTCTTTAAAATTGCAACATTTCACTCAAGTAGAGTAATTAAGTCACTAGAATTATTTGTCAATTATTTGTCGAAACACCAGGAGTAATTGAACGCAAAAGAAACATGGAAAAAGATGATGATAAGGAACGCAGTTTAAGGTAGCAACCTGTTGCTGGTTCTATTTATGTAACTGTTCTTGGTTTATGGAAGTTTTATGAAGCCCTGGGGTAACTTGGGGCGTGGTCCTTTTTACAAAGTAACTTACTTTTACAGAAAGATCTCAGCTGATCAGTCTCTTGAATTTACAAGCTCAGAGACAAAGATATATTCCTTTCGATAAACAGGATACGAATTATCGGTAAATATATAACTCTCGTTGGACATATCGTTTCTCAGATCTTTGAAATGTTATTTGAACACATTATCATTTAAACACATGTATTCCGCTAAATAAAACAATTTCATTGAATTTTCAAGATGAATTTAATTTCCAGTATCATTTTTTTCAAATTCATCATCTTTCTACTTAAAATCAATGTTAGAGAGTCAAAGATGCGTAGCGCGTAATTTCCTCGTGTTAAGTGCTTTCCGTCGTCATTGTTAAAGGATTCGTATTGTTCCTTGTGCGTGATATTTTGGCGAAGAAGACGAAGGTCGTGTCGTGTGCAAATTACGCTTACGAGGTTACCTGCCTGACGCGATTTGGCTGATTCCATTGTTAAAATCTCTGTTTTGGCTGATCACATTTGTGATAAGTAGCGTGTTCCTTCCACTTGAGTGCGCGCCGTGGAATACATTTGCCATTGCTTTTGTGAACCTTCAGCAAAACGCTTCATCGATGGTGCACCTTTGCATCGACAATTAAGTGGAAACTTTACAATGACTTATTTGGTCTTCAGGATGAATTCCATCTATTTATAATTATCGCTAATCGTCATTAATATCCTATAACTGTGCATTAAAAGTCTCGCCTGTTTGTTGGATCACTTTTGTCAAATTTTACAGGAGATTTTACACGCTAATTGTATACTTGAGTTAGCAGTTAACATATAGAGTGAACATTATGAGTGAGTAAAATAGATGATCAATGAGCAATGTGTTATAAAAGGCGGCACAGAGTTCTATCCGCCCACATCGCGAACAAGTGTCTCCTTTTCAAGTGTTCGCAACCTTTTTATGGACCGTGCAATTTTCTAAAAGTTTCCTTTCCCTTGCTGGTAGTGCGCCTACCCGCGAGCAATTGCACCAGATCGCCTGGAGCGTGTATCTTTTCTTGCGCACTCGCTGTACACGCACTATACCGATCGCGAGAGATCTCGAACGACCATCGATATCTGTCCGGTTACAATATTGTTGCAGATAGTACGATTGCAGTACGATGAATATTTCACTCTCTTTCGACCTTATTCAAATTTAGAACTAAAATGTTCTGGTATGAAAAAATAGTATTGATCAATTACAAATTTCGATCTGTTTTAAATAGTTTATTAAACGAGACTGTTACTGCAAATGCAATTTCTAATTGTTGTAATATTGTCAAAGTTGTATTATTAAAACTTTTTTATTAAAATTCGAATATTAATTCAGCAATAAATTGAAGTGGAACCAAGTTGCAGATGACTTTCGTAGAAATGTATGTAAATAACTATTCGTAGAAATGTTTTACTATTCAATTTCCAGAGAAAGGAAAAGTAGTAGAAACCTAGTAAAAATCGACGTGACACAGGATATTGGACAACCCGTCGCATAAATTAGACTTCGCAGATGCATTTGAATGCTGGTCGGTAAGGATCCAGAGATGTAACTAAGAAGGAAAATTATTTTACCCCGAATAACTCGTTCGTTTGAATAGCCGTTCAATTTAACACTCACAGGATAAAGAACAGAATGAAAACGGCACTGTTGCTTTTTACGCGAATGACGTAATCCACAGGAAGACTCACGACGGTATACGAGAAGTTGGGTATGTGCTAAGGACAACCTTATAACCGATGATTCACTTGAATCACTCTTACGTTCTGCATTCCGATTTTCATTTTATTAGGCCGTTCTTTTGGTAGTGTAATTCTTCGCTTCAAGGAAGTTGTTACAAGTATCCGAATTTCTTGAAATATCTTGCTTCAGCTTCACCGATACTTTTACCATTTACAAACTCATATTTTAACTATATAATCTACTTAATTAAAATCAATAAATAATTTAATTAAAATCAGACTAAAAATTATTGGAATTAATTGTAGTATCTCGTTCACGGAGTAACACTGATTATTTATTTATTACAGTGTCGATTTATTTGAAACGAGGCCTTTCTTAAAATGTATAATTCCAGTCTTGACATTGCGTAGACCTTCTAATAACAGTTCAGTTCTCACGGGCCGCTGAGGTTGAGGATAGTTTCTCTACGATAAATGGTCATCCAGATCCCAGTGATACTGATCCTATTGTGGTCATATGATCCACTGGGTTTTCGGTTTCAACTTCTGATTAGCCCGACAGAAGAAGGTCGCATCTGTCAATAATAATTCTAGAATTATACAAGTTGCATAATTGTCACTGACCATTTCGAATTCAATTAGAAACTATAAATATTAAAATACAAATTTTAATGCTAATTATTATTTTGTTTCATTTCCAATAAATTTATATATTGTTTCCTTTATTGTTTAATAGAAAAAGAGGATTGAGTTGAATTTTATTAATAAGACGTTGTTAGAACGTTTCCAAGCATCGAAATGACCTATCGGAAAAACCTGTGACACAGATCGACGTCGTTCTTATTTTTCGAATTCAATAATAAACGATCAAACGAGAATACTGCATTAATCCTTAATAAGCGAAGCAGAGAAACGCGTTGTGCATAAGTCTCGCTGACGTAACTAAGGATCTTCTACCTTCGACTGATCATCGTCTATTAGTGTCTATCGACGGTTAAACCAGTAAAAAGCAAGCTTATCGTAGATCCTTTCAAGCAAATAAGATGCGCGGCACCATCAGAGACACTGAAACTTGAATTACTTACTAGTAGTTTCACTCGAACGGCCGTGGTGCGTGCTTCTAACAATCGCGTGTGAGGTACGATACTCAAGTTTAAGTCACTGTATAACATAACTACTGTCAAGTGTCGCGATCGTGGTAGTCTGATTGTGAAAGAATCTCCAAAGAGTGATCGTGATTATAAAAAAGAGGAAAAAAGGGAAATAATAAAGAAAATATTATTGGAACAATGTTTGTTAACGTTAAGACGCAAAGAACACTGATTCGTATTATATAAAATAATTTATTAACGTTCCTTTTAACCAATGTGGACCACGTGTGTGCAATACCATTTCGCTTCATCAGCAGATTGCGCTATTGTGAAGTGTCAAATCTTTAGTAACCAGCTCTCAAGGAACCCGTAAGCTGTCGAGAGTCGCAGATCATCTTCAACCATGAATTCCACGCGTTGGCCTCTTTTAGCACTTCGCCACATCCACGCAATCCTCCTTTTCCAGTAGAGTAACTTGACTCGTTGTTTCAGGCACGTTTAGCAAGGGATTACTAATATGCGATATATGGTCCTCGCGAGATGATGCTCAGGCAATTTTAAATAGAATAATAATTACACGAAGCATGGGGATGAGTCGGATTGGTATCTGTGGGAGGGTTTAGTACTGCGTGGGTTGAGAGTGGAGCGAGTCGTAGCTAAGGTAGTGTCTACATGCATGACGTGTAATTGCGATATTGAAATCATCGGTGTGTCTACATCGAGTGTTACAGAATCCTCTATTTTGATCCTTTACTCTTCGAGTCGCTAAATTAACGCTTATAAATTACTGTGATTGAATACTTCATAGAAGCGTGACAACTTTTCTTCCTGAAACAGATAGTTTGTAGATTTGAATTATATGACTCTTACAATTTGCAAAATATCAGATCCATTATTTTTTATAGTAAGAAAAATAGTTAATATGATATATTAGAAAATACAGTTATTGAACAATATAAATTTGTATTCATCGAACGGAAGTATTCTAACCAAGAAGGTAACTAGCACAACTTTCAGAATTACTGACTTTGACTACTTAAAATTGATCTTGAAAATAAATTTAATTTGATTCAATTTTTCCATCTTCACGTCTGGTTCAATTCTCATCACAAACATTAGAATTAGAATTTTGCTTGAAATATGGTAACGTAGGTGTTACATCCCTTAAAACAATCCCACCGAAATAATTGAACCAGACCGCAAACCACTAGAATCAATTATCCAAACGAACCAGCGAAACAGACTGTCACGATCAGCGACTCAATCACATTGAGAATACTGGTCAACTCCTATTTTTACCTTCGCGAAACGCGTTCGCGGGGATACGTGTAACACGGAAAGTATCCGGATCTGGGCCAGCATCGTCGTGACACCCCACCCTACGCTATCCGGTAATCCGTTGGTCCCACTGGCCTCACTGGTGACTCTGTCCAATCTTTCACTCTCACTCTCGATCCCTCATCGCGACCAGGGCCCTCGGTCTCCCCCACGATACGCGGCTCCTTCTTTTACTAAGAGAGCACCGACCCTCCAAAGGTTCAGTTCGAAACGCGCTCTCGTACTCGAAGGATCCCCTTCGATCTAAGAAAAGCTTGAACAGTGATTTAAAGCTTTATTGCTAGCTTCTTTACGATCCTCGCGTATTCATCGATCAGCTGTACTTCTGACTCGATGCGCGCTGCTATCAAGCCTCGCGTGTCGGTCACTCTGGGTTCTGGTGCTTTTGATCTTCAGACTCCAAGGGGATAGACAACTGGTACTTACAACTAGTCACCATGATGTTCCATCCGGGCTACTTGATCCTCCTAGGGATCCTGAGCTGCAGTTTCGCTATGCGTAAGCTGATTTCGATTAATCCGTTCGTTAGAGAGTTTGGTTCTATTTTGGTATCTTTCAACGTGATTTGTGCGTTGATCAGTAAACGTTTGAGGCTTAAGTGAGAAGCTCTTTTGTAAAAAGAAAATAAAATAGTAATAGAGAAATGCGGAGAAGAGTAGAAACGTGTCACACAAGAGACAAATGTTAACTTGTTATATATATGAATAATAGTCGGCTAATAACATTTGTAAAGAAATTATTATTATATTCAAGAAATTTTTATTCTGGAATTTAAACGCAGCTTGCGATGAATTGAAGCTTGAAATGGAACCATTCTTCTATAACTGTAACTGTACGTTAAAATTAACAATATAAACATACAAACATTTTAATTTATAATATCGATATGAATTTATATAATGTGTTAGAATATCTAGTTGAAAATGTGAATATTCAAATCTGAGTTATTTTCTAGTCATGTTTCAAAGCACAGACTTCTATTCACGGATAGTTTGTGAAGATTAAAAATACATTTGAAAGTAATTGTATCACATATGTAATTTCATTACCAAGAACTAATGTCAACACTTTCATCTTCTAATTTTCGACCGAGTGAAACGTCGATGTTTCTCTTACATGTACGTGTATTGATGGCACTAAAAATTTTATCATTACACGAATTACCACAGAATATACAATATAAACATTTTATCTGTTTCATAAATTTATTTGGTATTGAATAACTTTGTCAAGAATTTCTAACTATTTTTCCAAATTCTTGTTCCTGAAACATTTTTTATTTGATCCTGTAAATAATATTCTATTATTGTTAGCGATAGCTATTAATTAGTATTATTTTGTAGAAAAATCAAGTCAGTATTATCCTTGAACGTATTGAGTATGTCGAACAGGTAGCTATTAGCAACTTCGATCATTTTTCCTAATTAGCTCGGATATTTTTCAGCAAAAACAAACATTCCTTTCGGTTCTATACCATCTCCGATCTACAAGATCGATCTAATCAACGTTATGAATAGGCGGAATCACGGGCGAAGTACTCGGGATTCACGTTCAATACACTGTTTCTTGACGCATCCTTTCTGACTGCTGAGTAGCTAGTGATGAATGAGTGACATGTAATGAGATATGGTACCTTAAACAGTCTCAATAGACAACAAACGTTAATTCATGAATCGATCGTCGAATCTCTTACATCCTGACAAATTAATTGAATTTAGATTCCACGTAATTGTATCATATTAGAAATTTTCCCAAAAATTACTTTCCCAAATTGATTATACTCTAACGTATGTACGATACTCCAGTAACCTTATTCGTCCCACTCTACGAAAATCTGCTCAAATGCATTAGGATTAGAATATCACAATATCAACATATTTTAATTCAATTCTTGGAAATGGTTCCAATAGAATTTTCATGTTACCAAATGCATATAATAGAAAATTGAATATATACTACATTTGAAATAGAAACAATACGGAATTTATATTCCACAAGATAGTTTTAATAATTACAATAATCTAGAAATTGAATATTAAAAGGATTAATAATACTGATACCACTGTAATAGTGAAAAGGAATTCAGTAGTTTCAAAAGACGTAATAACTATGAAACGTGACAGTCTAGTACACGTTAAGGATACAACGACAGTCAGTGATAGCTATCTAAGCTTTCATTTTCAATTTGGCGAAGCAGTTCGAAGAGCGAGAGTTACTTGAGGTCGACCAGCTCTCCTCGAAACGGAAAGCGAGCTTCTTCTCGTCGAAGGCGCACGCGGGTCGCAATGTCGAGACCATGCTGTCCTTTAAGGTTGGATTGCGCCAGTGCCAACTGGAGCAGTCTCCCGTACAAGGACGATACCATTTTTACAGCGTCTGATTCGCGCACGCACGACCTCGACTGGATCTTGCGGGAATTTTCGGTCCTGACATTCCACAAGCGGGTGGGTTCCAATTGGTTTCGGTTCGAAATATCTCTGCTGCGTGTTACATACATTCGTGAAAGGGTTGCAGTTCAAAAATAGTAAATTATTTTATTACAAAACACTAAATAAAAAAGATAACTATCTTAAACATAATTCAAGTTCCATTTGATATTTCTAATATTCAATATTGGAAATGATCAACTTTTTCTAAAATTGTGACATTTTTTATAATCTTCTTGATATAGAAATTGTATTGGTATATAACAAGTTTGATACAATGAAAGTTTCTTTAATTTGAAACACAAAGATTAGAGAGACTATTATAACTGTTATAATTCTTATTATCGATTGAATAGACAGTTCAATCGAATCCCCTCACAAAAGAAGTACACGCAAATATACTTTCTCTCTCGAAAGATCGAAGGAATGAACTTCACATTGAATAATCAGAGACCTGTTCCGTATTCGCTATTCTAGAGCAATGAATGGCACGATGTTATCGTAGTTCAATGTTACAGAGTACGTTCACAGCGATGATTTTTTCGTTGCACTGGTTCAACAGGTATAATAGACTACTCCCACTAATGAGACTTGTTTGAGCAGTGTAACATAATCCAGTAACAACTGGACAAGTTAAATATAATATCAATCGGTTGTCACGTTATACTACAATATTTAAGTAAGCAATTAACAATAATGAGCCTAAGAATATTGAAACAGTTACAGAGGATAAAATGAATTAAAATATTATTGGTAATTTATAGAAATATTCTTTTATTCGAATATTATTTAAATAGTATAATTATATTCAATATTGTGCCATTTATCGTAATTTGGGACAAGCTTTCTAAATTAATTTCACTATGCGATACTTTTCAGTCATTAATCGTAAGTCAATAGAAAAGTGTTTTAAAAATTATATCCGTAACCATCACTTATAATCAACATTATTTCTAATTGAAAAAGGATTGGCTAGAACTTGTCGATATTTTATTGGATAACTCGACATATTGTTTTGTATCGTAGAGTAAGAACTATATGTATTGTGATTGCTAACAATTCCAGTCAGTTGTTGCAATTCAGAAAAATAGTAGCAACTAGCTATTTTATACATTGTAATCCTCTAGCGTTTGAGCAATTATCGTAATGTGCACCCGGTACCGAGTGTAGGCTTCGAGGTAATCGTGCACCGATTGTATCCGGTATCAACTATTGTTAATAACAGCTTTCAATGGCTCGTGGGCCATCGTTTCCGTGCTTCTGATTCTCTCGTGCTTTGAAACAACAAGGTTGAACAACTATGCAAACGACTCTTATATCTACGACGTTCAGAATGATGTCAACAATCTGCATGATAATTGTGGAAAATAATAATATGTGTTACTGGATCTCTTAATATTTTCTTTTTATTAAAAAGAAATTAATGTAATTTGGTATATCCACTTTTACACCAATAGTTTAGAAACGACTTTAAAACTATTTTCGATCAGAGTAATTATATAATAGTCAATTGTTCTGCAATCAATTAAGTAATTAAGATTCTATTTGAACTTTAAGACAGTTTGTAAAATAATTGATTCGAAAACCGGAAGGAATAGTTCAAAACAGTCTTGAAAATCATTCTACGACTTAATAACTATCATTACACAAATTCTATTTTCGTTTCATTGCAGCTGCCAAACTTCGTTTGCTTTAACTAACTTTGTAAACTATTGTTATTCCAGATTGTCCACGACAAAAAACATCGCCAGGAAGAGAAATAGTCTGCTACACTTCAGTTTCCGATATTGGAAAGCTCGACGAGTCACTTTGCAGATGTACCACCCTCGTGCACCGAGGTCACGATGTTCGAAACCTCTCGACTTCCGGTAAGTCTCATACGGTCACTTTCAGGCTTAATATGCAAAATCACACGTATCGAAAGTCAATCGGGCAATTCTAATGCAAACGACTGTTTCCGTAATCGCTATTATCACTTCCGAACAATCAATTCTTCGACGTTCGTTTATTCCGTAGAAGTGATGAGGCATAAATTATTAGAAATTAATTGTGAGGAAGTCAAGTCGGCTTAATGGAATTGCGATTCGAGAGATTGAATATTCTCTGATATACAGATGCTTCTGACAATCGCTTTGTCAACGTGTTAGCACCTTATTGACTGGAATAAAGCAGAATTTTAAACGACGTTGTGTAATGAAACAAAGACTCTTACGTTTGAATAATAATACATTGTTGATTCATTTCGAAAGCTTCGAGTGTATTTTTATTTCGAACTTGTGATTTAAGTTAATTAAACCTTCGATAAGAATCTTTCTATATTTAGTAATCGACGATAATCAATCTTCCTGGATCTTTAGAATTATCCACATTGTAGTGATTTATGTTGCAAATAACAAAATTAAAGATTTTATTCCTTTGCATTCCATTGATTAAAAGTCATCGAGGAATTAATTAAAAAATTGATTTCTTTGATTGGTGCAAATTGTAATCGTTTCACTTATCGCAGACTATAAGTGAAAATTCTGTATTAATTGAAAGTAATGAAGGATACGCGTGTTAAGTTAAAATAGGTAGCCACCCAAGTAGAATAGAATTACTGACATGCTCCGGGACACGATAATTCGCAGCCTCCAAATTGCTTAAAGGCGTCATTAACTCTTTTGGTTTCCAAATGAGCAGCAGGTGTGGGAAAGCACCGTTAATGGTAATGCTGCGATGCTATCTTGCAATACATGCGGCAGAAGCGTGAATGAAAGTGAAACTACCGTTGATGCAATTAGGCCGGCATGGATAACGTACGATGGATCGATTTTGAAGCTTGACAATAAAGCTTTGTTACTCATAAATTCCATGTATCATATCAAACAACATCTATAATTTAATTACGTATACACTACAAAAAGACGAAACTATAGATTTTCCAACATTCCCTCACATCAAATAATTATTGTTTTCTGTTGCTTTAAGTTATTTCTGTTTAACTAAAGAATTTTCAAAATACGCAAAGACTAAATAGAAATTTCTATAAATAGTTTACAAATAGTTTCAATTTGAATAAAATATATTATATAAGAGTTCGTAAATCACGGATTTGTTAGAGAAACCACAGGATGCGGTAATAGAATATAACTGGATTCTTTGTCAGCGGGATTACACGAATACTAAGTAAGTCGAAGATACACGGCCTTGTACTTGCAACAGGATATCGAATCCCAATCACACCGACCGGCCGTTAGTACTGCATCGTCCGTTATTGTTGAGAAATCGACTTTCCGTTAGTACAGCATTGGGCAGCTTCTCTTTGGCAATACTTCATGAGAGCTTCCTGCCGCGAATTCGCCTGTCCCTCGTCGAATCTGAGTCCTGTTTTCGTGGTAAACAGTGGAAAACGGCTATTAATCAACCGCGATTGAGTGACTCGCATTTTGCAATATGCTTTGTGCATTTGGAATACGAATGATAGATTGGTCTAGCTTCGCTTGATGAGTTCATCTTTTACCGGATGACGTGGAATCTGATAAATCCTTTTATTCGGCAAGAATATTTCGAATATACTTTATGATCGCAGTGGTTGTCTTTGGAAATAGTAGTTTATGAGTGACATATCGATACACTGTGGATCTTCGAATTCTATATCTTCCTGGCGATAGTAACTTAATTATTAAATACGAAATAACATCTATTTTCTGCTTATTAGAGAAAATTGAAAATTACACTTAATATTGTATTAATAAGTAAATTAGGTTTTTTATTGATTCCTTTGAGGGTAGAAAGCTTTTTATCATCCTAAACTTTCTGCTAACCCTTATTCTACTTTTTTTCCAAATATTAGTCATGACGTAGTCACGTAATATTTACCTGGTTTTAAATAAACAGACTTATTTATTAAATTAGACTACACTGAAATGTCAGAAAATGTCAAACTAAAAGGATCTAAAAACTAATACGAAAGTTATGATGCAACCAGGACTAATCAAGCGACAAAAGGGTTCGTTTAGTAGTTATTTATATCCAACTTTGTAAACTGGCATAAAATCAATATTTTAATAAAATTCAAGCCCTGCGTAAAAAATTCAAATTTTTTACTCAAGAAGTAATTATTATCAGCGTGACTTACATAAAGGTAGGAATTGAATTTTCGAAAACAGTTGGATTAATTCATTGAATATTCAGTAATTTTCTAACGAAGGCTTAGCATAATTTCCATGAAAGAAATTAGGTCGTAATGGATACCAATCGGCTTTATAACACTTACCAAGTAACAATGAGTTACGCAACGAGGTCACGGGCTCATGTTCCTCTAACAAGGACCAATGTCGGCGAGTTCTCAGAAATCGCTTGACGATGCATGACGAAGATCCTGAATTTCGGAACGTTATCCGCGAAACTCAATATGCGCCTCGCCCAAAGCGTGGGACCAGGGAGGACGAGGAGAAACGAAGGGAACGCTTATAGTATGTCCGTGACATAACCGCGCGAAAACGGGTTTCAGCTCGCGGCTGACTCTTCTCTTTTCCCGGCCTGGTTTCAGTCGGCGCGAAAGGAAACTACCAGCAGCTGGAAAAAATCGAAAGCCGATTCTCGGGTATCCTTGCCGACACTTTTTTTCTTTTTTTTTCTTCTACGCTCAGCCCTTATTATGGATCAACGCATTTCATGGTCCCTGCGGCTCTCTGTATCGCGAAAGGAGTGAGATACGGATTACTATCGCAAATGCAACTGTATCGGTCTTAAATTTCATTTCGCGGAAATTGTATTATAGAACAATGAAGTTATACGAATTTAGGGGAATTGAAAATCGATACTTTTCACCGTAACAGAAATCGCAAATTATGATACTTCTAATTAATCCAAAGTATTTGTCGATTTTTAAGAAAAACTTATAAAGATTTATAGTTGAAACAATGATTGTAAATTATTGTATTCTATTTCTATTGGTTTCTCAGGATTGATTTTTAGTTAAATATTATTAAGATTCTAGAACGGCAATATTTAAAATATAACTAAACAAGGAAGTTGTCAAGTTAGATAGAAGCCAGAATTCACTGGAACCTGTTGCAGAGGATTGAAACTATGCTGTGATTACGCTTGTATCCGCTAAGCTATTCCGCTTGATTAAGAACTGCACTGTCTTAATGAACCTCCGTAAACGTAAACTAGCATACCCCTGCAATTATTTGAATTAATTGGATTACATAGTGAACTAGCTGTCCTATTAGATTGGCCTAATGGGTTAAGTGTCGTTTTATTCAATTATTATACACTTCAGGTATAATTATTTATCCACCGAATTCAATGAATACCAATCAACATCGAATATCATTATTTTCTACATTGCTGTTTAATCAAGAACATTTGTAAAGCGATATCAATCGATATGAAAGATTCGTTTCAATAATAATTATTTTTTATTTCTTAATATTAATTCATAATCGATAGTATGCGGTCAGAGATTATATTCAGCCGTACAATCAGCATCACTCAAATGTCACTGGTCGTAATGCACGTGTGACGTGTCCAAATGCAGGGACAAGAGAGAATAATTGCATAACAATTATCGCATCAAACGATAGTGGTAATCACTCGGCAGATCACGTTATACCGATTGCAGTATCCGTTTTAGGAAGACTGGCTTGTCCGGCGGAAAGACAGTGACCCGAGATTGGGTGTGGTTAATGGAACGTCCAGACCGGTCGAAAGTCGCTCTCCCACGGATGATTCAGATATAACAAATATCACTTTCATGACTCGAGCCTAAATCGCATATCGTCAGTGTCCACTTTCGTGAAAGAGAAAATGGAACACCTAGGGGCCTAGTATCGATATTATTGATTAATCTTATGATCGGTGAACGCGGATATTACGCAGCGTATGATAGAAAAAAAACCTTTTTTCCAATTCATCTAAAAATAAGTATTGTCACCGAAATAACTTACTGTTAGAAGTAATAATACAAGATAATTACTGCATCTTAAGTAAAAGATTCATAAAAGCGATATTTTATGATTAATATCGTGGTTTTTGTTTCTTTAATATTAATTAATCGTTTTAGCGAATACTACTCGATTGTATATAGTTATAGAGTTCTAAGTGTAATGAATGATATATTAAGGGGTAAAGACGACATTTTCATCGGCGTTGAACTTAATAGTGTGATAGAAATCACAGGTTCCATTTAGGATTCAATCTGATATGGGAAAATCAAGCAGTATAACTCTCGGGAAATAGGAAACACGCGGTAGCTGCAAAAAGCGGATATACACATTAGGGATAAGGAAATGTGATAATTGTGCGCGCGGTGATCGAATCGGAATTGCGTGCTCGGTCTCCTGTCCACCGTATGCTGTAATAATTGGCTTGGCTTTTTGTTTGCTTGTTTTCGCTTTCCCTCTATGGCTTCAAAGGAATTCCATTTTTCTCGGAATTCTTTTGTCCATCGTACTTTTACGGACCACGACTAACGTTAATACGTTTCTTACTGTGTCTGATTAACACAAATCTTTTGTTTTGTGTCTATATTCTTTCTTGATGCTAATTGTAAGTGATCATTATGTTAGTTGGAATTTCTTTTCAATTTTTACTAATAAATCTCTTATATATTTTTATACATATAGATTGATTTAATATATATCTATGATACAAGTATACATGTATGTGTATCGAAATATAAATTTGATTCAGAAGATCGTTGACTATTTATCTGTAAGAGGGAAAGTTTCTCTACGATGTCAGGGTTCCTTATCAACCGATGAAGCTTCGCCCGTTTCTAGCAGACTCTTTCGAAAGTGTTTGTCTCGTTTTTGCTGCGTGCACATGACCATTACCTTTCCGTATATACAGAAAGCATTTCAACACAAATGGCATTTCGAGCACGTGAGCCACCTTTCCTGGCGATGCGTCAAGTTCTCGGATGCCACTGTGATTCAGGGCAAGAATCTCCATTTCATTCTGAAGCTTGGAAATTGAATGACAGATACGAATGGTTCCAATTCTGTCGCCTTTAATGTTGTTAACTATTTGCACTCGGAAGTCAGGTTTAAAGAGGACAAAGAAATCGGAAAATTGTTGCAGTTTTGTTATATTCGAACCTTATCTACTAATCTAATCATTTTCAACACTGTTTTACTCTGCGTAAAATTTTGTTGTATTTTGTTGTATTTTGTTGTAATTTTTGGAGATAAGTGAATTACATTTTTAATAGGACTAAAATTGTGGTTTTAAATCTAAATATGTATGAAAATTCAACTATTCGAAGAATTATATGAAAATGAATTTAACCATGAATTATTTGTATCGTTTCAGATTTCGAGGATCTTCGGAAATCACTGAAAGAAGTTAACCCAGCTATTCAGTTTATGTTGTCTCTCGAGGATCCCGCGAAAATTCTTCGTACGTCTGCACTAGTTCGCCAAGAAGCTACAGCACGTATAGTTAGAATTCTAAAGGAAGTGAGTAAACATACAAATTTCGTCCACTTTTCATTTCCCTACTTAAAATACGAAAATTAATTTACAGATAGTAACGAATGTTACAAAGTTCAACTTACATCTTTCCAAATACACGTTTTAATAAATAATAATTGGTTAATATTTACTAAAGCAAACTTGTTAGTAAAATGTAATTAGACTATCTTACGACATATCGCTTGTGTTGACTCTTGTATCTGACTATTTAAGGTTGACGGTGTCGAGTTGAACGTCACAGCGGGATCCAAGGACCGACTCTTTCAATTCGTCAAAGGTTTACGGGACGAGTTGGTGAAGAAATCGTACGATAAGAGACTGTTCTTAGTTTTACCAACCAAAGCAGAAATTCTAGCGAAACAATTCGTCTTGAAGGACTTGGCAAAGTAAGTTTATACAATACAATATATTGTACTATCAAGTAAACCAAAAAAACTTTTTATTAACGATCTATTGATATTATATAAATTCAGATCTATAAATATTCTTCTAAAATGTTTCCTATAATCGATCATGTGAAACGTGACTCAATATTCATCGCGTAATTGCAACAGTAAAATCTAGCTACTCGAAAATAAAATGCGAGTTATAAGTAACTATGAATGAAAGCTCAACAAAAGCAAGTTATCGATGTACGATGAATCTGCCTGTCCTTGGGCCAGTTGTGGCAATGCGTCAAGAATGCTGTAGCCAGTGCACCAGTTGACAGAACTTCACAATCGATATCTTTCCCCGTGCTGTTGTTGAACTAGGCGGGATCCTTCTCTGAATATGGATGAGTCTTAGGGATCCAGATCGCTTCTGGGAATACGAATGAGGTTTGTCATTGTGGTCTGACAATATGTGAGACTCCCGGTACTCGTTCAATTGTACTTTTAAAATACTCTCGCGATTTGGAATGACAAATTGCAACGGGGTTCTCTGACTAACGATTGTCTCACTAGAATATTGAGAGAAATATTGCAACAATAACTATAGACCAGAAATGTTACAATAATGTTTTAATTGAATGTCATTCGTAATAAATTGAAATGGTCTGATATATCACTGACCAATACCATTTTCAAATATGAAATTCCAATTTCGACATTTTATAAAACTCTATTATTTTCGAATAATTATTACATGGGTCATTTTAATTTCTGACACCGAGGAATCGAAAGGAAATGATACAGAAGATAACGTATTGATCGTTGACTCTGTGAAGCAAGAATCAACTTATAGAAGACTATAATGAAAAATGTGTCACCCTAAAGGTGTGTGTAGCCTTGTAACTGAAGAATGACCCCCTTAGAATCATCGATTCCGCTGATTAGATACAATCGACATTGTATTGTCATCTTTAACGCGTTATGTCTTTCGTATTGAATGTAGATTGGTTTGAGGTATCACAGGATTTTCATCAGTCACTCTAATAGTCATTATGTAATACGATGTAATAGTAATACACGAGATGAATGAGTACGAATCATAT
This sequence comes from Trypoxylon attenuatum, assembly GCA_963989405.1. Classification (NCBI taxonomy): domain Eukaryota; kingdom Metazoa; phylum Arthropoda; class Insecta; order Hymenoptera; family Crabronidae; genus Trypoxylon; species Trypoxylon attenuatum. The sequence goes on along the minus strand of OZ022493.1, from coordinate 9,808,891 downwards.
TTCGTATTATTGTTTATACTATCCGCAACATTCCATACAAATTATTTACGTAATTTCCATATTAATGTCACCTATTCATGAATAGAATCCAACAGGTGTTAATCTGACCTCAAGTATAAAAATCATTCTATTATCTATATATATTATATTCCAAAAATCTCAAAATTGTTTAGCCAATATCAATTTTTATGAACATCGCAAGGAAACTTGAGAATAAAATGTCTTGGTGTGAAATCTCATCATCCGATGAGATTTAATGATGAAAACTAGCATAAGCATTGAGGACGATGTAAATACTTATTTATGTTCGTCAGGTATGTGGACTTATTCACCGTGGCAACACATTACTTGGTCGAAGATGACGAATCCTATCACACTTTCCATCCTTCTCGACTTATGGGCCTTTTCGATATGATCAACACCGACAGTCTGATCGACTTTATCAGCGGCTTGGGAGCACCGAAAAGGAAAATTTTAGTATCTGTACCATCGAGTGGTTACCGATTTACCCTGGCAGATAAGAACGAGAATGCACCGAGGTCACCGACTAGCGAGAAAGAGCCTGTTGTCATTGATCGTAAAGAGGTGCGCTGTCAATGGCTCTCTGATATTTAGAATTTTTTTTAAAATAACACATATCTCAAGGTTGGGTAGATGGAACTCATAATAGACGATAGTAATTTTATTTCTCTGAATAATAAGTCAAAATGCTGGATAAATAAGAGACAATTTCAATATTATATTTGATATTATTTTTTCTTTTTCAATTTTATTCTTAATTTTATTCCAGCTTTGTGATTCAATGAACAAAGGAGAATGGACTGTTGAAAGGGATGAGGATTTAACTGCGCCATATGCATTCAAGAATACTACTTGGATCGCATTCGAGGATAATATCTCTCTTGGTATTAAAGTGAGTTCGTATTGAGTATTGCGATACAGTTTATAATAATTTTCGTGATTAATACAATATAGGGTAAATATTTATTTAAATGTATTCATATTTTTCTGCAATAAGCGATTATTATGTTTTAGGGGAAATACATTCTTCTGCGTGAATTGCCTGGAATAGCAGTTTACGATATCGAAAACGATTTGAAAACGGATTGTAGTAAGCCTGTTACTCATGAAATTCACCATTCGTTCACGGATTTTAAGAGGAAGTCACGAGCGGCTGTATTGAATGCACTCGAGGATGATTTGCATGTAAATAAAATGATTTTTAATTGTATGGATTTGAATTTCTTGTGAAAAGATCAGAAACCGATCGATATAAGCGATAAAATGGTAATCCCTATTGACTCATGCTGTCAAAGAAGGCAGCAGGTTTATCAACATGCTGCTAATAACTCAGAGAAATAGACAGAGTTATGTGACCATAATAATCTATGAATATAAATATTGATTTATTTAAAAATTGTATGTTTTCATACATTAACTATTTAAGTTTTTAATTGAAGGTCTTGTAAATCGGCACAAATTAGTCTTGCGGAGTCGGAACTTTTCGTGTGAAATGTCCGGAAGATGGCAGTTCAATGATTGTTTTTAAACTTTATTTAACAAATTTGATGTCAACGTTTAGGAATACGAATTTTGAACAATTGTTAGATTGTTAAGGGAATTTTAAACAATTTCCCACTTATCAAATGTTTGGTAATAATTTATTAATTTTCTTATTTTTTTATGTATAATCAGAAAGTTATCTGTGTTTTCAGCAATCTCAAATCACTTATCCAAATCATGTGAAATCATCGGATTTCCGGGTAGTTCGAGTTGTCGATACCGAAGGACATATTCGAGTTGTCCGTGAAAACACGCAAACTGAATTCACTTGCAGCAGACAAGGATACTTCGTTCATCCAAAGAGCTGCAATAGGTTCGTTGCACAGTATTAAAAATGCAATAATACTTAAATACAGTGAATACTTAAATTGTATTTGATTCCAGATTTTACCGTTGCGTCAAATTTAATCAGGAAGTGGAAGACTATTCGGTATTTGAATTTGACTGTCCAGCTGGATTGGCGTTTGATGAAAAAACCGAAGTTTGCGTGTGGCCAGGATCTTTGTCCGAAGGTTCGCCATGTCCCGGAAGTAGCGAAATTGCACCCGTAACTCGTACAAGATTCCAATGTCCTTCTCAACCTGGATATTATGCGGATCCACAGAATCCTCGATGGTTCTTCGCTTGCATGGACTTAGGTACAATTTTCACAACAATCAGTATCACACACTTATCCTTAACTACTTATTCAAACTATTTAACTAAAGTTACATTCTTTCTATCAGGTGGTCATGAGTTAACGGCATACGAGTTTCGTTGCCCATATGGGCTCGTATTTGACGAGCATGAATTAGTGTGCGAATGGCCATGGCTGGTACAAGGTTACACTGGTACGGAGCACACGAAGACTGAATACGATTACAGAGGATACAGCGGTGGTTCATCGACTCAGGGTACCGGAGGATACGTTACCGGTGGTATACCCGATGGATTTTCACGGCCACCAGCCACATTCGGTCAACATGGAGCTGGAGGATACGGTGGTGTGACTGTTGGTCCAAGTGAACACTCGGGAGCTGGTTCAATAGGTGGACACGGAAGTGGATCAGGATTCTCAGGCGCTTCTGGTGTTGGATATCAAGGATCAACTGGAATTCACGCGGGATCAGCTGGACATGGAGGTGGATCAGGATATGCGGGAGCTGCTGGCGCAGGAGGTGGATCAGAATACTCAGGAGGTGCTAATGGAGGACACGCAGGTTCATCCGGATACGGAGGTGGATCAGAATACTCAGGAGGTGCTAATGGAGGACACGCAGGTTCATCCGGATACGGAGGTGGATCAGGATATTCGGGAGGTGCTGGTGGAGCACACGCAGGTTCCTCCGGATACGGAGGTGGATCAGGATATTCGGGAGGTGCTAGCGCAGGACACGCAGGTGGATCAGAATACTCAGGAGGTGCCAGTGGAGGACACGCAGGTTCATCCGGATATGGAGGTGAATCAGGATATTCGGGAGGTGCTAGCGCAGGACACGCAGGTGGATCAGAATACTCAGGAGGTGCTAGTGGAGGACACGCAGGTTCATCCGGATACGGAGGTGGATCAGGATATTCGGGAGGTGCTAGCGGAGCACACGCAGGTTCCTCCGGATATGGAGGTGGATCGGAATACTCAGGAGGTTCTAACGCAGGACACGCAGGTGGATCAGAATACTCAGGAGCTGCTGGCGGAGCACACGCAGGTTCCTCCGGATATGAAGGTGGATCAGGATATTCAGGCTCTGCTGGCTCAGGACATTCTATATCCACTGGAACTCATACCGGTTCAGTAGGACACGATTACTCACAAGTAACAAATACAGGATACCCTGGGTCTACCGTAGACAGTCACGCAGGATCTGACGCTTCTCTATATTCGGGTACGAGTAACACACGATACTCAGGATCAACAGGAACTCATACAAGCTCAATTCAACATGGTTACTCTGGAACAAGTAATACAGGATACACTGGATCAACAGTAGACAGCCATGCTGGCACCGATTCTTCCATTTATTCCGGTGCAGGAGGAAACGGATACACGGGATCAACTGGTCACAACGTAGAAAACAACGCAGGTGGAATATACTATGGTTCGAATGAGCATGGATATTCTCAAACGACCGGTACTCACACAGGAGGCTCTGGATATTCTACATCAGGAAGTCATACGTATTCTGGAAGTTCAGGAATTAACGGCTACTCTGGAGCTGGAGATACAACCCATGGAACGACTACCGGCACTGGTTATTCAGGATCAACTGGGACTGTATATACTGGTCAACACGCCGGAACAGGATCAATTGGATCTGGTTATGTTGGAGTTAACTCTGAGGGACATCAAATTACAACATCTGACGGGCATCAAGGAACACAGTACTCTGGGACAGGTAGTACCGTCTATAACGGTGCACATGGAAATGGCTACTCTCAATCCGGCGGAGCAAATCAAGGATCGGGTCACGTTGGAGGTGGATATTTAACACCTGGACGTCCAACCGGAAGTGTTGGGCATGGGGAAGGTGGATACACCGGATCATCAGGTGTATCTAAATCTACCGCTGGCAATTCTTTTAATGGGTTCACGAGCTCTGTAGGATACACAGGATCAACCGGGACCCAATATGAAAACAGCGGATACCCTGGAGACGACACTGGTAATTCACAAGTGTCTATTCATTCGATACCTGGTTTAGGATCGTATGGACAACCAAGTAAGTATTTTTTATCAACACGCAGCTATATTCGACGCATAGTAATGATTGTAATACGAAACTTAATATCTATTTATTACAGCTGGTACCACTATCATTAAACCTGGACAAGATTTGCCCAGTGTGAATTATCTTCCAAGTACCCCAAGTATCAATGGCCATTCAGGCGCATTACCATCTTTCCCCAACAGTGGGCAAGGTTTCATAACTGGTGGCCACGTTACTGGTCACGGAACAGTAGACGGTACCTTCTACCGCGGACAATCTGATTTCACACATACTTACTCCGGCAGTTCTGAAACAACCGATGGATACATAACTAAAGGTGTGCAAAGTGGTAGTTACGGAGGAGTACTTAATGCGAATGGACAAAATGTTACACTTGGATTTGGTGTGCCTGCGATTGGAAGCAGAGTCCACGGTGGATCCAATTACGGGTTCAATGGTGTACCACAACTGGGAGGAACAGGAACTATCATAACCGGCGATACAATTCATGGAAGTATCACTACAAGTGATTCTGCTTCTGGATTAGTATTAACGCGTGGTGATACCGCTGGAACTGTTCTTACTGGATCCGCTGATCAAGGAACAATAGTAACAGGATCTAGTCATCCTGGATACTCGAAAACTGGAGCAGACACGCCTGGCTATGTAATAAATAATGGAGTGAAAACAACATATCCTGGTGGAGCAAGTCCAGGAACATTCATTCACGGCACTGCAGTACCAGGTATTTCATTGACTGGTCCATCAGTACCTGGTATCGCGATAAAGGGACAACCAACGCCTGGTATTTTACTTACGGGACAAACCGCACCTGGAGTATCGCTTGGCGGATCAATCGAACATGGAACAGTTATTGGCAACACGAATACTCAGTATTCAACTGACACTGGCTACACGACGTATCACAGCTCTAATGGTCTTGGAAAAACAGACTCCAGAACATACGTTGGTACCGCCAAGACTGGAACCGTGTACACGAGTCGTACACCAAGCTATGAAACGAATGAGTATCACGACAATGGAGGACGCGGAACCATCCGGTTCAATAATGGTTTTGTAACGACTAAATATGCAGAGAGTGATATTCCTGATTATAGACCAGCTGGTGGAGCTATACCCGAGAGTGTTTTACCTGGAGGAGTAGATCAAAGTGGTGTAAGGGTAACTGCAAGACCAACACAAGAACCTAATTACTCAATTGGTAAATCTGACACTCCGATTCCAAGTGGATTTACTAAAACAGGGCCTACAAAAACAGGAATTACAACAGCTCAATTAGGTGGTCGTGGTAGTTACGTTATTAGTAATGGAAAGCCTAAACCCACGATTAATCCTGAACATATTGGTGCTAAAGCATTTGAAGGGAACGTAGCTGGTTATACGAAAACATCTTCCGAAAGTAGTGTCAATCAAGGAACGTACTCAACAACTGTTTCAACACAGTCATATGACACAAGTCATATTGATACTTCTAAGATCACGCTTGGGCCTTCAATGTCCACTGGATACTCTTATCCTAAACCTAAGATTCCATTTGTAACCGGTGGTTTAACTAATTCCCCATCACCGACTGCTTCCTTGATAGATCAAGGACCTGGAACAACGCCAGCGTCGTACTTGAATATTGAAGTATACAATAATCCAACATTAGTAGATTCTGCGCCGATTACAGCTTCGCCTGCAGTTGTCAACACGTATAGTTATAGCAAACCAGCCGATGATCAATATCAAGGTGCGGTTGGCAGAGTTCCTACAGAGTTTAATTATCGTAAACCAGCTACACCAACTGCCACACCAACAGTTACATATACCAGTGAACCAGTAGGCGATTATAAGACCACAGCTTTCGAAGCAGCACGAATTCCTGTGGCTATATCGACTGCACAACCAGTAAGCGATACTGGTTATAAATTTGGAACTGATACATCGTACCAACAAGGTGGCTATGGTGATCGTAAGAGTTATGTATCTGTTACGAGCCCTTCACCGTCAACTGTTATATCCCCGATCTCTGTATCGAACGTAGGATACCAGGAGCCTTCAGTTATTTTACAATCGCAGGTTCGTATCTTGATTGACACCGCGGATCGATGAAGAATACAGTGGCGTCGTTTAATTACGTTATATTAATTATTCCTTTCAGCCTAACTATGTGCATGGTACAGCTTCCACAGGATCAGGATATTCATACGAATCATCGAAATCAACTTTAACCAATATTGGAACTTCGAGGATCACAGGATCTAGACCACAGGTATGATTCTAAGATAAATAATTATAATTGTAGCTTTTATTTTATTAATATACTATAGAATTACAGTAGAAATTATTTTAAGTTATAAAATAGTATTATTGAATATATTTTTATTCATTGATTGACTGATTTTAGACTCAGTACATCCCAGCTGATGTCTCTCCAGCCATCGGAGTGACATATAGAAAGCCATTCCCGGTACCTGGCATAACTTATCAACAATCTACATCCCAACCAGAAACTTCAGGTTCATACGATCATACTGGATCATCGGACCGAACATCCATTAGTTCATCTTACTCCAAAGTCAATTATCCTTCAGACTCAAACACACGTAACGGAGGCTCGCCGACTAATTTAGACATTCCCAGAGACGAAGTTGGAAAGTTAATTACTAATTACGATCGAGGCACAGTGAAATATACGCCAAGTGCTTACGATACCTACACAGGTACAGGACAGACAGTAACTCCTGGCTTAAGTATAAATAATGAATTCTCTAGAAAACAGACATCGTCTGGTGAAACTTATGTTTCAACCAGTCCACCACAATATGGTCGAACACCACCTCCCCCTGCTATTACAACCTATTCAGGTGGTTACTCGAGACCTTCTTCCGTGACCGCTGCCTATGAAGTTACTACCAAACCAACAACAGCCGTTGCAAAAGGCAAAGTGATCGTTAAATGGAGTGATCTTCATCCATTGCTTCTTGGCAAACTAGGAGCAGAATGCACTTGCAGAGGTGATCCTTTCGCAAATCTCCGAGGTCCTGGAAAGAAATTGATAGATTCGTCAAGAGGAAAAGTCGATCTATCGAATTACGATGAATCTGAAATATATGTAGACTTAGAGAAGGAAAGTGGTTCCTACGAGGATGGTGATTACGTGACTACTTATGATTCATCGCCATCAGGACCTCTGAAAGTAATGAATTCAGCTGGAATATCAGTAGACAGCAAGATTTCGAATAATGAACCTCAATATGGAAAACCATCTACAAGTTATCTACCTAGTAGACCTTCGACAACTGTGCCATCTACAAATGGTAATCCGTTTTTATCTGGTAGAGGCTATGAACTTCGTGGTACTACAGCGAGCTCTGTAAAGGGTAAAGTTCCTGCAAATGGCTATGTGCCTCCTTCGGGTCATCGAGCTGGTAAAAATTTAAATATTGAGCCAACAGAAACCTCAGTTGGGAAAGCAGGTGCTGGGTTTGATCGATATGGACCAGGTGGTCTTCGTGGATTTGAGGAAACTCTTGATGGTATTGCTGATTGTGCAAGGCCTGGTCTTTTCCGACATCCTAATCTTTGTAACAAATTCTATGCTTGTCATTGGGATCAATGGAAGAAGAGATTCACGCTTCATGTGTTCAACTGTCCCGTTCATTTAACGTTCGATTCAAGTGCTGGTGCCTGTAATTGGCCCAGTAAAGGACCAGCTTGTCAGGATGATAATTTACTAGTGTAGATTATTCGATAGTAATGCTGCTTCTAAGTTACTCACTACTTCAGATTCTTAAGGTTAAATAAGAATTCAAATCCGAATCTATATTATCGCATAATCAATAGCTTTACACGTCAATATTCTCCCATAATGTATTCGAGTGTCTAAGAAAATTTAAGACGTCGAATTAATTATGAAATATTTAATTTACAATCATTTTCTTCTTTAATCACTTGTTCTTTTGAAAAATCTTAAATACTAATGATTCTTATAGTTTGATCTAATTTTACGGTATTACGTATTTCTTTAGACACAGTTTGCATGATGTTAATCTTCAGCGATAACATAATGTTAATTGTGTCTTAATAGTTACCGTAACAATGTATTTTCGAAGTGTTAAGAATTCGTCACTCATTGCTTTGCATACTTATCGTGCCGGTAACGCATTAGCAAGATCCTTTCTCTCGATGACAAGGATAAGGAGAGAGAGAGAGAAAGAGAAAGAAAGAGAGAGCAAATTCAAGGTGATTGAGGTACACGCGAAAGCACTGTCGTCCAGAGTGAAAGTCGTCGACTTGTGCTCGTCGATCCAAATCGCGTGAGCTCAATGATACTGGTGAATTAGTGTCGCCAATATAATCAGTGTAAATACTATTCGTTTTTTCCTCGAAATTTGTATATATTAACTCAGTATTCTTTAATGACAGGAAAAAGAGACATAAGGAGATCTCGGGTTATGAACTGGATTTAAAACTGCCCATATATCTCGTAAGATTATTTTGACTTATAACCTTTCACTGTCAAATAATTCGAAATAATTTATCTTATATCAATACTCTCTATTTCTTACTTCAACTTTTAATAAAAGTGGAAGCTACAACGTATTGTAGTAAATTCATTACTTCTGTATACCGATCTTTTTCGAATCGTACAGATCACGTAATGGACTTTAAATTAGTGATAGATTCTGCTTTTAAGTTTATCGAAGTTAATTAGAATGTTACCTTGCACTGGATGCTTACCCTATTTCTGTGTTCGTTCTGTTCCTATCTCTTTTCTATCCCCTAGTATTCACCAGACGTGATTATTATTTATTTTTCGCTTGAATCGACGCTAGCAACTAAGAAAATCTTATAATAAGAACGATGAGTAATTCTTCGAATGATTCTTAATGTCTATTTGTGCATTCATGTTAAAGCTTTGATAATCGTGCCATTTTATCATGATTACCTTATGTAACGTCACGATCTTAGAATAAAGATAGAATTATACGAGTTGTTCTCATTTTCTTTCCTATCAACGTATCCTGATTTTAGTCTCAAATAACTAATCGCAAATGGCTCATTGAAATTGAAGATAATATTAGTTTTATAAACTTTTCATAGTTTATTAATATCGATACAATTATCTGTAAAAATATACTTATGTTAAAGGTGTTAAAACTTGATATGCATAGTATCATCTTCGATTTGAAGTTTCGAAGAGCAGTGGGAACATTGTTAGAAATTATCACACATTCTGCATACATATGGAAATGTTTGATATACCTTAGATCTGTCGTCAGCCGCAGTGGCACGTGCCACTTAATGACATAAATATATACATGTATACGACAGATAAGAATTTAATAGGCTCACGTCAACAGTCAAGCTCAGGGTGAAACTCTCATTTGCTCCAGATAACAAAGGTGTGGTCACTTTCCATATAATTGCACAGGTCGTTAGATTCTAGTGTCTAATTCTAATATATAAACTGTTTGAATTATTCTCAGCTGACGATCTTTCTAAATTATAATACGTTAAACTTGAAGTGGTATTTAGATTTTCAGAAATCCTGTTTTTCTATTAAGTTAAGTCATTTTGAGAGAAGTAGATTTCTGAATCGTAGGGTTTAAATATTGTCATTAAATGGAATCTAGTTATCAAGACACTTTTTATGTTGCTGGTTGTGAAACCATGTTATTGATTTTGAACTACATTTATCTTAATAGTCAGAAATATAGACTAATTACATGTTAACGTTTTGTTTTTGTTGGTTGCATAGTGGAACAGTTTCGATAAACAGTAATTATCCACATTTTACTTATGTATTAAGTCGTCATATTTGCCGAGAAAATAGTAGAACTAATAATATTACTGATACAGAGAATCGATCAAGATTTTTTATATAATACAAGTGGAGTTTTACGAGTGAAATAAGTATCAGCGAAAGTGAACTCTTAAATTTTCCTGGGATCCTCTAGTGAAATGCGAAAGGGACGGCGAAAGATCAAGATGCGAAAAAGCAGGTCATCAGAAGTAAACTCTGCCGCTGTGACCCACATTTCTGTGTGGGTCATTCTTTCTGCTTTTTCGTGTTTTCAACTTATTCGATACAATTATAGTTTCTTTAAGCGATTTTTCAACAATTTATCACATTATTAATACAGACTTTTGTCATTGTACGTAATAAGTAGAAAGCAGCATATATAAAACTCAATAATGAATTTTTTAATTCAAACGTGATTGCAAATTATTGATCATAGCTCGAAGGTACCATAGGATTTTTTGATGCTGAAATAGAATTGAAAAGATTATTTGAAAGAGAGAAGAAAGATTCAAGGATCAAACGTAACCAGCTGTTTAGATTTGTAGAATTTGTTCTCTCGACTTACTTTCACGTTCCGTTTCTGTAAGAAATTTATGAGTATGATTTCTGGATTACGCAAAATTCATACGTTTAGCTGGAGAAAGAACAGTTGTCCTCCCGGACGTAGAAATTAACTGGCAGTACTATTATCAGAATCAGGGTTCGCAAAATAAAAGTATACTTTCAAATGTGCATATCTCATTTTCCTTACAGAATACTACATTAAACAGGAATAATAAAATTCTGGAAAATGTTATTATGTATCTAGTTTCATTAGATATAAATGATCACTCTTAACAATTGATAAATATTTACGAAATACAAATTGCAAATTTACAACAGAGATAAAATAACAGTTTCCAAAAAATTCTGTTTAGCGATTCGTAAAATGAACTTCAATTCAATTCAATTTCTATCAAGATTAATTATTCCAGGGTCAACGATTCTTTGTCCTATAGCAAGGTGAGTAAAATGATACCATTGAATTCAATATAATCGAAAGTACCATAGTCACATACTGAGGATAATAACTCTCATTAGTCAACTTGAGAGTTAAATCCACTATAATTAATCTAAATTCCACGCGATGAAAAGAGAAGCTAAAAAGTGCAACAACGAATCCTCAGAAGAAAATATCTCAGCTGATCATTTAAATTGTAAGAATATCCAACGTGGCGAATGAATGCGTTCCATTTCGTGAAAGTAGAAAGTATACTTATTTTACGCTTATTATACCAGTTCCATTTGTGGTCTGCAATGGGTTTGATAAGCTGTATCATGTGAATAGATTAGGGGAAAGAAGAACAAAAAAAACAATTATTTCGTAACAATCTAATTGGCATTGTGGTTAAATCGATCGATTGTATTATGCCTCTAGGAGAAAATACATTCCCATTCACCCTCGATTTGTTGTCTATGCGAATGAACTGTCTGATCACTCGTTCAATCCTATTAATACCACCTTGATTATTTCGCTTATAAAACTTCAAAACTATGTGTATTAATTAACTGTAAACGTAAAATTATATTTAACACTTCTACATGATTTACGAGACATTTAGTAAGAGGTATCGACTGAATATTACAAAATTCAATTAAACTATAATCAATTGAATAAAAAATGTTTATATCATTCTACTTTTGCATTGTATTAATTTGCATATTATATCAATTGTGAAATTTGCGTTTAATCGAATGTTAATGCTGATGTTAATAAAGATTTAAGATTGTATAGATTTAAAAGATGCAATTATCCATTAATTGCCAACGGAAGAAGGAATAGTTTCTACTAGATTTTTTTTTTTTGCACAGACAAAAGACATGGTTGCGAGTGTATAGCGCTGTAAAAAGTAAATCTGGTCTTTGGGTCACGTGGGAAAGGCTACGCCTCGTACTGTCACTATCTGCGATTATCAGCGCGTAGTGGGGCTTCGAGAATCGCTGCCAGCGACTAACAACTTGTAAGTATACGAAGGGAAGAGTTGGTGGTGGTAGCGAGAGCGAAACAGTTCCAAGTAGAAGGTGATATAAAGCCGTACCACGAGCTCGATTCGTGCAGCTCACCTGAAAGTTAGCTCACGACAGTGCTAAGAAGCACGGTTTTCGACAACACCACTACCACACCACTTTCTACCATCATGTGAGTCAATTCTCTATTTCTTTTTATTTCGATTTAACAAATTTTCATTAACGTTCAATTCAATTCATTGAAACTGAACAGCTATTTGCAATATTCTATTTAAATTAGTTTTCTTATTTTAGTTACGGTTATTTTAGTATTGATTTTTGGATATTTTTAACAAATTCTTCTTAATGATTCTAATGATTTGGTTATTGTGACTTTCGAAGAACGCTTTGCAATTCAGTAATAAAAACTTAACATTCGTTAAGTTGTAGAAGCTGCATTTCGAATATATAATTATCGAATCCATTCTTGATTTTGACTTTGAAAAGTTTCTTACTCGAAAATAAATACGGAATAAGATTGTGAATAATTAATATTCGATGATATACGATTTTAACAAAGTTAATGCAAACCACAGTCCAGTAGCAATCTGTAAACAATTGAGAATCATCGAGATTATTATTCGAGAAATATGGGATTTCCACTAAACAGTATATGTATATATGAACATAAGTGAATTGGAAATTCCGTTTTATTTGACAACTACTCATTTCCATGTTAATTATCATGCGCGGGTTTCACCAATGTTAATCTTCGTGCGTCACATGCCATATGTTAGCTATAATATAAGTATATTAAAAATTCGCGTAATTCTACGATCTACAATCAATGTTTAGCAAACAATTCCAATAATAAATGCTTAAGAATCAAAACTGCTGTTTGGAGAAGTCAGTCAAGTAAACTTTAGATATTCCAACACATGTCCGAATGATCTTAACTTGCCCCAAGAGTTGATTAAAATGCAATAAGCCGATAATAACTTCACGGTTGCGTAACAAAGCTGGAAATATTCATTCCGGGAAGTTGAAATTTATTCATCCGGGATGACTAAGAAATTTGAATACATAAATTAAACAATTTCATCTTTCATATTTATCTTTCGTATTTCATCTTTGCTAATATTTTTATAGCTTCCAATTAAAATTATAAACGTGGCTTTCAATGTGTTTTTTAAAGTAAGTTACGTTTTCGTGAACATGTGAGATTAGCCGATGCGACAAGTAGCTTATATACTTGTTGTCCGCGAAATGCTCCATAAATTCCGTTACGTAAAGAAGCGTATGTATATTGCACTTTGACATTATCCTTCGATTTACGTGGTATGTTACATCGATTTTTCTCTTTGAAACTGGTTTATCGGCCTTTCGATTGAATAAGTGAATATTCTTTCTCCACACTCGTCCAGTAATACATTGCGCAAATGAATAAATATTAAATACCATGAAGAGCAATCTTCCTTTCTTTATTCATAGTTCATTGACCAAGAAGCTTTAACTCGTTTTTTATGATAATTTAAATCTATAATTTAAATCAATTCCAAAATTATCAGTAAATTAAATACAATATGCTCGTTTTTAAATACATAATGAAATTTATTATAAAAGAATCCATTTACTGTTACTTAATTACTTCTACCAAAAGTTGAAATTGGTTCATGAAATTCGGAATCAATTAAGCAAAATCGAATTGATTTCGTTATTCGAAGGGAAAAAAAGAAACAATAAGAAATTCTATACAAGTGACGTTTTTCGCCTTGAAACCTATGAAAGTGAAAGGATTTCTTAGCTCTACGAGCTGAAGTAAATGCGCCACCAGAGGTTAAAGAGCATTTGCATCGGTGCCGTTACACTTACTCTCGATGTTGAGTCTATTTTTAGTAGGCTGCACCTTTTCACGCTTTCCTCACTACGATAATGGTTTGAAAAAACTATATGTGTTACATACTACTCACGTTTCTATAGTATTTCGTAACTATTTATCTTCCATGGTCATCGGCTTCTTTAAATGAGGATATGAATCATTTTACTAGAACAATTGCTTTTTCGATCCTATCGACGTAGTTTTGGGTCACGATCGCTGCTCTTGGAATTTTACCAGAATATGTATCAAATCAATAGAACGTATATACATTAGGCATGTGTTAATATAATCGTGTAACTTATAACTAGAATATGCCTCTTTTATCACTGTTTTTATTAAAAGAACGATAGAAGCAATTGTTTCAATATTTGTCAGAATTAATTTGTAAAACTTTGTTTCTCTTATTTACACGAATATAGAAATAAAAATAAAAAATAAAGACACTAGCTCCACGTGTGTTCTTGTTAATAAGCGCTCGAGAGGATTGTTAAGTCTGTAGAATGCTTAATTACCATACAATTAGATCGTTGAATGCAGTCGAACAACATTTCATGCATGGTTGAAATTAAGTCAGTAAAGAGTCAAGTCATCATAAACACTTGTTTATACAATGTAAAATACAGTGCAATCGACAACTTTCTCTCGACAAAGTAGAAAGTATCACGCGATTGGTTGATCACGATTGAAAGAAACAACGTTTTTTACTGCTTAAGCCAATCTTGTAATTAACAGAGCAGCACGATTCACCTATAGACCTCTTCGTTTAGAATCTTGCAATAGCTGATGAAGTACCACAATATCCTTGTAACAGAAAATACTGTCATATTATCTGACACTCTTGACCTCTCCAAGTGTTAAGAATTATTAACGTGAATACCTTGATATCAAAATCAAATAAGTCAGTAAGTAATACTTGTGAAAAAGAAAATTGAAATCTAAATATACAATATAATATAAACATTCACTACATTCGGTATTATTAAATTGATGGCATAATGAATCTTGAATTTCATTATTTAGTTACTTTTCTTTAATTTAAATTATTTTGAAAATGTTACTGTTAGTATGATTCCGAAATTATTAGTAAGGTTTCAACCTACACATTTAATTAATTACATTCAAAGATAAAAGATAGACTTGTTCACATATTCTAACTTTCTATTGAGATGAAACTCTTATGCAAATAAGCACAGATTTCACTTGACGAAATTTGAGGTTCCATGAGACTAGAAAGCGCTAAAAAAAAAGAGTCCTCGTTCATTTGCATCGAGTGCAATAAGAAGTTATAAATCAACCAGTGAGAAAAGGGTACGAATAGCCCGAAGCAGTGAAAGCCTCGAATCACAACTCTGACGTGAACGGTATGACTGCCAATTTAGTGGAAACCAGAAAAGGAACTAAACAAGATAATGTTATAAAAATATCTCTGACAGCACGTTGAGCTCTTATGCAAGAACCGGTCTGTGTTAGTTTTTAAACATTTCTACATTACTGCGTAAATTGTATTATACTAAACGTTTAAAGGAAGAATATTTCTATTTGAAGTTTATTAATATCATTTCTATTCATTTATTCTATTATTGAAATACATATTTCAATATGTATTGTGCTACTGTGTTGGTTTTCTGATTATCTCTATTTAGGGCTGAAAAATGTAAAATCAAAAAATTCGAGGCTTATTTTTTTAAAACATTCTCCGCTCTATCTCCGTTATACTAACTTTTGTTCTCCCTGTTGCGTGTCCCGCTTTCCCTTAAGGAGAGAAGAAACCAGTTTTCTCTTTTATTTTTTGCTCATATACGATATAATAATGAAAACTTCCACGATATGAAGTATTATAACCAATTTTTTAATTCTAATTTAATACTATACCCTGAAATATTTGCTAATATTTGCAAACTAGGCTTGACATTCGATTTTTACTATTAGAAATTAGAAAACTATCGAACTGTATGATATTAATGATTATGGGAGTTCATGAAACGGTGCAATGAAATGCAATTAAGATTCGAGTAATTATGAATTTGAAAACCTCGCAAATTTAATAATCTGTAGTAAAAAGATCATTGTCATTTGCAGGGTGGTGTGGTCGGTGTTAGTCTTGGCAATGGCCTTAATGGTAAAAGGAGCGGTACCAGATCCACCAACTGGAATTACAACCGTGGGCTCTTTGAAATTAGGCATAGCCGAAGATTGCACTGGTGTCGTTGCCTTTTCTGCAACTCAAGGCACACCTAATGATGTAAGTTTTCTATTCTCTACAAAATTTCTTCTCACATTTTAACTCCACAATGCAACAAATTTGATTTTTTTAATATTCATAGAAAATAACATTTAAATTGTAATGATACTGAAGTTTTTATGAAATTGAAATTGAAAAATGAATTGAACTTTTTTGGTAACGAGATTAACGATTTCTTTAGTTGGGCAAAATAATCTTTGCTGATACCCTGGTTGACCGAGGCGTGGGTTACTCAGCGCAGAGTGGAATTTACACCACACACTGTCCTGGACTGTACCAATTTAGCTTCGCTGGATATGGTAGTTCCGATCTACGACTGACACTCAAGAAGAAACCGAATAATTCCAATAGCTGGAGACCAATTGTCAGTATTGGTCCTGGAGGCGGTGCTAATTTTGTTCTTTTGGATCTGGAAGCCGGAGATTGGGTAGCAGTTATGATTGACTCTGGAAAAGTAAACGATGGTGTGACGTTCTCTGGACATCGAATCGCCAAGAAATAATTTTCCAAATTATTTGATTAATCCAGAGGAGATATCTGATTCTTCAAAATTTGCCAAAGTGATTAACTAATTGAACCAAAATAATTTTAAATTAATTTATGAATGTAATTTCTTGTCATTCGTCGTGTTACATTTGAGGAATTTGGAAACGGTTCACGATTATTTCAATGATTCTGATCGAAGCAAACTAATTATTAGCGCCGATCCTATTATTTCTATAAATCAAAATTCACATGGAAAGCAGCTGTGATTGTAAACAAACAAAAAATGAGACTTGAGTTTTCCGAATTTTGACAGTCAACGATTATTATTATTACAAATGACACAAATGTGCCAAATTGACAAGCGACAGGATGAATTTGCTTATGACGTTATCTATGGATTACGATTATCGGAAAAGTTGTGCGTTTCAATGAAGATACTTTATTGAGAATTATTATTTTTACTGGCAATTAATTCACAGATATAATTACGGTAATTCTGAACTTCTCCTCGAACCTAACACTCTGTGATAGCCCCCTTTTTTTATTCTACTGCTCGAATCATTATCTTGCAATTTCTTTGATGTCTTTTGTTCACTTGGATAAATGAATATTTGCATCGGCACGAGTCATTGGAATTGCAAGATAATCTGTATTATTCTTCTAACTAACTTTCCTTTCCTGTCTTACTCTTACTCTTCCTTTCTTTCTCTTCTATTCTCTCAATCTGAATCTTTTCAATTATCTGTCTCTTTTCATAACTCTAATTCTTTTCTTTCTATTGTAATTTATGCCTTCTATTTCAGAGCCTTCTTTTGTTCCTATACTTTGCTTTATCCTTTTCTCATATCTGTTGTAATTAAAGTCTCACTTACGAAACTTTCTACCATTTTCTTCTATTCTTTTATTATTCTTTTTCTTTCTCACACCTTCCGGTAACATCTATTCTCACAGTATAGATCCTTCCACTACCCACCAGTATTATAAATCTTAAAATTTAAACTTTAATCTTGCTACAAAAATCTCTGTCTTAAGAGGACTTAATCTTCAGAAACCTACTTTCTTTTTATTCTACCTTTTTCTCTGACTCTTACTTTTCTCTGAATTTCTCTCGTATCCTTCAACTCTTACCATCGATTTTCCGCTCTGCTTGCTCCTGATGGAATGGGTTTATTCGACTGCAACCATTTTCCTCTGTTTTTCATCTTTGCCAACTGACCTGAATTTACGAGCGTACCTGAGTTTATCGAAGTACATGAAACTATGGAAGAGAACTGTTACGTTATTCTCTCTTCGTGGTAATATTTTTTCAATTGTTAATTTGAAGCATTGCACTTATTAGTTTAGAAAAACGAAAAATTGATTACTTTTATTTTTATCTCTTTACTTCTTATTCTTTCTTCCTTTTCTTCATTTCTTTCTTCTTTACGGTGCAGCCTTAACTGTGTATATACTTTTCTGCGAAATTTTTATCGTTTCTATATTTCTGTTCCATTACTTTATCTCTGTTTTGATCTTTCACTATTTTTTCCTATTTTATTCTTTCTTCTTTTGTGCTTCGCCTTTTTTTCTCTTTTCTTCTTTTTCTCTGTTTCTTCAGTAGCGCTTTTTCTTCGTTTATCGATTGTGTATAGAACTATGAAGCTTCATCTGTCTGGCAATAGATAGAAATATCCTTCATTTTTATGCTTCTTGTTGTGGCAACTTTTCTATCTGCAATTTATGAACATCTAAAGCTTACTTCTTCTTCTTATACTGTTCTATCATTTTCTGTTACTTCTTTACTACTACTTTCTTTCTTCTCTCAATCTTGCCTTTTCTCTCTTCAATCCTATTTCTATTATACTATTTTCTTTGATACTATTACGGTTTCTATTCAAACTACAATTTTCTATTTCTTTCTTCTACTTTTGTATATGAGTTTACTTCTATGCAACTTTGTTACCTTTGTGTATATTTCAACTCTGACAGCTGATTTTCTCTCCTAATTTCTACCAACTCATAAAACTATTCTACTCTATTTATTTTCCCTTTTCTTCGCTCGTTCTAATTCTTAGCTATCTATTTGACTCTTTTCTTCCAACTATTTTCTTTTCTTCTTCAACTTCTTATATTCTTTGACTATCTTTTCTATTCGTTTCTTCTATTTTTCTTCAAGCTACTTCAACTGCACTTCAACACTTTGTAATAATAGTTGTCTTATTCTTCTCAGTTTTCAACTGTGCTTCAATTTCTTCTTCTATTTTCTAAATTATTTTCATTTCTATGTTCCACTGGCTCTTGATGTATGATATGTTTCGAACTCTTGCTACAATAGTTGCTCCTTAACTATACTTTCTCTTTTCTTTCGCCTTCTCTGTTCAATTATTGTCATAAGCCAACACTTTTTCTTCTACTTCTACTTCCTTAATTACGAGGCTTATTTAACTAAACACAAATTCGAAATTTTTCACATGCGCATTACAAAGCTGTTAAAAGCTCTAGCTCTATATTTCTCTCTTTCTAATTGTGCAATGTTTCAAACATCTTGTATATTTTATTCGTTGCGGCGTGAATTACATCCTTTCTCTTTTATTAAAATTCCTTTTACAAATTAATATCTTTATTTACTCAAATTCTTTATCTCTATGTAAATTTTTTGGATCTGTAAATAGCCCTGTATTATAGGCTTTAAAGTTCCCTTTGACGCTTAAATAAGGGACGAAATTTTCTTCTAGTCTTCTACTATTTTGGCTACGGAATTTACCATTGGAATTTTCTTTCCTAATGTCCTTTATCTTATTCCTTTACTATTGTTCTCCCTTCTCCTATTCGGCTATATTTTTCAATTTGCGAATCTATTATTCTATACGCTATCACTATTCTATAGAATATTCTTATCACTCTCCCTTTTCTTTTTCATTTTCCTCTCTATCTTCTTTGTTCTTGAATGTGATCTATTGTTGTTGAATGGAACAAAATACTCTATACAGGAAGAAATATGCAAATGTACAATCGCGCAAAATTTAACGATTGTTACATGTAAAAAATTACACTTTCTTGTTTCAAACCTACTATTTCTAGTCTGTATCTCCCACCTATTTCACTTAACTTCATTAAATAGCTTTAAACTATTTCTTCTTAGTAAAGAATCTCACTGAAGTTTTAAGACGCGCTATTTCGCACACCATTCTCACCACTCTCTATTCTTATCTCTCTATCACTATTACTATCTTTTCGTCTAAAAAAAAGAGACACTAGTTCTCTCGAATATTAATAAGAAAACATGTGAAAAGTGTACAAAGTTCTGTTTCTTCGTTTTAATCTGAAAATGAGTTTCATTTTCATGGGAAATTTTCTATTCTCTTCTTTAAATGGTATCTCTTGAAATGATTAGTTCTCCTATCTTATTTTCTCTGTACTGAATAAGACATTTTCTACACTTTCACCGCTAAATTACGTGATTAATGTTACTCAGTAATTTCTCTTTCTTTTCTGCAAAAATCAATGCTTGCGAGATCTCTTCAAGTAACAATAATCACAAACCGATCTCTCATTACATTCTTCTCTCTTAATTTTTCTCTTTCTCTACTCGCATCGCGAATTACCTGTGCTCGCTATCACAGTAGTTATGTTGTAGAGAAGACAAACAAAAGGAACAGACCGAAAAAAAAAGTTCTGAGAATAATGTATTTGCAACACTGAGAGAAACTCGAATATACAATAACAAAATTGTCGAAAAGAAGCGGCGTGCGAGGTGGTTCTGAACAGTGCGTCTTACTCGTCTCTGTAATCTATCTACATATGTATATGTATTCATTATATAAAAATGAACATCTTGAAAGTTATTCTGTGATCCTTAAGGATCCTGCATAAAGAAACATCAAATTGTTAATAGAAATAAAACATTTTAATGGAAGCATAATACAATTGACTTTTTATTATAAAATGAATTACATGTTTTAGACATAGGCAATATAACAAGTTAATTTACCATAATTGTAACAAAGTTAAAAAAAAAATCAACATTAAATGTTGAGCTCAACAGTTCTTCCAAGAACATTTTTGTATTTATCGAGAACAGGTTGAACATGTTCTTTAACAAATTCGACGACTTGCTCAGGAGCTCTACCAACAAAGGTAGATGGATTCAAAAGTTCGTCGAGTTGAGGCAAAATGGGCTTGAAATATGGATCCTTTCTGACCCTATCCACCAAATCATTATCCAGTCCCTTCTGTTTAACTTGAGCTCCCGCCTCATGTGATAGAACTCTGATCCTCTCATGACAAACCTTTCGAAAAATGGATATTCGTCTTAGTAACTATAACTTCGTTCCATTATTAAATTTCTTCTCGTGTTAAAATTCACACGACAATTACTATCATTTATAATGATGTATCATACGTAGATCATAAATATGATTTTACTTACTTGTCGATCACCACCAGCCTTCACCATTGCCATTATAATATTCTCAGCAGTCATGAATGGTAATTCTTGCGCTATATGTCTCTCTATGACCTTCGGATACACAACAAGACCCTCTGTGATATTTTGAAGGGTCATCAGAATGACATCTGCCGATAGAAACGCTTCGGCCAAGGTAATTCTTCTATTAGCAGAATCATCGAGAGTTCTTTCCATCCACTGTGTTGCTGCTGTCTGAAGAGCATTGTTCGCTAACGTCATCAAATGACGTGCAATGCTGCAGCATCTTTCTGAGCGCATAGGGTTACGCTTGTATGGCATGGCACTGGATCCGATTTGAGTGCTTTCGAATGGTTCCTCAACTTCTTTCATGTTGGCAAGTAGTCGAATATCGCTACAGATCTAACAAAGTTAAGTACCATGATGTGAAATTGAATCTTTTGTTCATTATATAGTAATGTAAGTTGTTGTTTTTGTTTTTCGGAGCGGACTGCTGATAATCATAATATGACCTAGGGACTTTACTATTTTAAGTGAGAGATCAAACCGAGAGAGCAACAACAACAACCAGCACGTGGTGTTTCTCAAAGATGGGTGAAAACAACAATATTCCTCTCGGATGTCATCCATCCAAGTACTAACCACATCCAACGTTGCTTGACTTTGGTGATGGAACGCGAACCGGTATTTCCAAGGAGCCACAACCGTTGGCTAGAAACCTAAGTCCTTTTTGTGTAAAAATATGTTTACGTACCTTGTGCACTGTCGCCCCCAATGAGCTCAAGGCATTCAAACATTCAACGTCAACTTTCCTGCTGTAAGTCTGTCCAGTTACAGGATAATATTGATCGAAACCAGCCATTTTTGTAACCAAATGATCCAGTTGCTTCACTTTTTTCGCATCTCCTTTTTTGCCAAAATTAAGGATAATATTAATAAAGCAAATAAATCTAATAGAATATTTCTGTGTTATTTTGCGAGTCAATTATTTTCTTTAAATATCGTAACTTTAGGTTTCATAATACATTTGTGAGATTCCTAATTATTTTAGGCACTTTAATAATTCCTATTTCTTTAAATAAAGTTTGTTTCCTTGTGTTTGTTTACCATTGAACAATTGCAAAAACGATGCCTGGGTTCCAGTGGTTCCCTTAACACCACGGAATTTAAGATTGTCTTTAGCATACTGCAATGCTTTCTCGTCCATTAGAAGCTCGTGCAGCCAAAGGGAAGCTCGTTTTCCCACAGTAGTCAACTGCGCAGGCTGCAGATGGGTGAAACCCAAAGTTGGCAGGTCGCTGTATTGCATTGCGAATTTTGCCAAACGCGATAGCACGTTTGCTAATTTTGGCAATATGATGTTGAAACCCTCGCGTATTACTATCAAATCCTTTAAACACACGAAAGTGTTGCATATCAATATTATTCATTCAATTATAAACAATTTTCGGTAGTTTATTCTTAAGAAAAGATACAATAAAATTGTTATTGTTTTCGTACAGTATTGTCACCAACGTAGCAGCTGGTAGCTCCTAAGTGAATGATCGGTGCTGCTTTTGGACACTGTTCGCCAAAAACGTGTACATGAGCCATTACATCGTGCCTCGTTGCTTTTTCTTCCTTTGCTGCTGCTGCGAAGTCTATATCATTAATATGAGCCTCCATCTCAGCAATTTGGTCAGGCGTTATGTCCAGACCAAGTTCCTGAAACAAAAGTATAAAAGACTTTCTTGCGTAACTATAAATAATTGCTTATCAACGTCGAATCAACGTCACTGGAATTTATAACTATATACTTCAGAATACTTGTTACAACTATTTATTGCTCTTGTTAATTCTCGGTATTAAATCATACAGTTTTTGTGCACTATTATCAACTGCGTGAACTATGAAACATATCAGTGAGATTATTAACAGGTAATTATTAATGTTAATAATAACAATAATATTAATGTTAATCATGCATCGTGCAAATATAATTTATGAAAATAAAAACCTACAATATTACATCTGGTTCCTTTCAGAGTAACACAAGTGAAAAATAAAAAAGAAATTCATTTGTTTATCATCCATAATTAATGTATTGGAAAATTTGAGGTAAAAAAAAAATCAGTGATAAGAGGAAGATATCCATTTGCTGAATATTTGTAAAGTGAATCAATTGGTCGATATTCGTGAAGCAGGAACCAAGCGACAATAACCATGATGGAGCCATCGACACTTATATTATCGTCGCTGATAAAACGGTGAATGTGCAGGTGCTTTCTGCGTTCTTTATCCTCCCATGAACGTAGTTTGTATCATCTGATTAGATAAAGAGGGCTTGGTCCTCGCTCGAAGCAGCCAGCACCAACTCGCCACGCTGATTTCGTTTCGTGTACTCATTTCCACCAGGTGAAAGACTCACCATCCGCGAGCAGACATGGTGTCCTTACAGACGATTGGCAGTATAGTGATAAAAGTTTTAAAGTTGGTGAGGAATGTCATTATTGGATTTTATGTTTTACACAAATTTCAGAATCATCATTATGTGCGAGTGATTTGTGCGGGATATTTGGTGACTTCGACTAATGTTGCAACATGGTTCAATGTAATAGGAAATTGAATAGTGCCATGGAAAATTGAAATATTTAAGTACAATTGCATACTTAGCATTCTAATTTATCTTAGTTGTGCGTTCGATGGGATTTCGACAATAGTCTTGATTTTGAAATCATTTTATTATATTTTTGAATAATGATAACTGCTCGAAAAAAATATCTTAGAAATTAATTTCACGGTGAAATTGATTCGAAATTATATAAGGTTTTTTAAAGAACATATTGACACATTTGTGTCACATAATTTTCCTTCTTCAGAGAATATATTATTTCAAAGCCTAATTGATGATACAGTGATAACGTTTGTGTTATGAAATCGTGAATAATGTTATCGCAGTGATCCAGTCCCTAATATAGTTCCAATAAATCAAATGAGTGAAGTGAAAAAATTCCCAATGATGACTATAGGTTAAATTCTGATGAATTAATGTTTGGCAAAAGAATTCCTCTACTAGTTTTCTGAATTTGGAATCTCCTTCCTGTGAGTTAGCGTGGTACATACACTCATTCAAGAGACATTTATTCCAAGACTTGTGATTCATTTCGGTCCTTATCGTTGGACGATAACACGTAGTGTTTGTAAAGCGATACGACACCATTTTCTCATTCCAACTCTCGTAAAACGAACGTACTACTTTTCGATAGCGGTAACTATTTTCAAATCGAGTTACATTACGATATTTTTTCCCCAGCTTCGTCTGGAAAATTTGTAAAGCACTCACGTCTACGTAGATCTGCATTTCATTTCACTTCATTTATCCAACAAAAAAGAGAATTTGACTAATCAATGACAGCATCCAAATATGATTAATTATACATAGTATAGTATATTGTATTATGTGAAAGGAATATTTTCTAATTTGAATACAATAATCAAAATATGAATAACTATATATTTTTCTTGAATTTCCAGGTACTCAATCTGATAATCATAATCCTATATAGAACAGGATATGGAGGAGAATTCCTTGGAGTCGGAGGAACATGGAACTTGAACGAAGATAAAAATCCGGATGCTGAAATAGTTGCTTCCGGTGTCTTCGTTGGATTTTTTATTTACACTAGTGTCGTTCTAATTAGCTTTTGCTTTGGAAACACCGAACACAAGAAGACACTTGTCGTGAGTCTCAATTATTATCATATTTTAAAAAGCATTTAATTTTCTAATTTAACTGCTATCTTTATGACCCCAATCTAATATCATAATATAATAATATAGTTGACAGTGTGATTTTTTCATAATGTCTAATGAACGTGTCCCATTAATTTTCCAGGAAATTATTATGAACTTTGTTGGTACGTTTATGTTCGTCGCCGTGGGTGGAACAGCACTCCACTATTGGCATGGTTATCAGTCAGAGCACAAATTTGACTATATCGTGCCGGAGAGACAGGCAAGTGTTATTTTTTAAAGAATTCGACAATAATTCGTTCATTGGGAAGTTGCAAAATATTTATTATAAATAGTTATAATATACTTACTTAGTATAGTAATTAACTAACTGGAATAATTTTAGCAAAGAATTGAGAGTATCATATATATATAGACATGTTTTAATCCTTTTCTACATTTCTTTTACAAGTTGCGTGACAAAATTTTCCATTTTTCAGGTCGGATTAGCAGTTGGTTCGTTATGTGTCCTAGAGGGAGCAGCGTATCTTCTCGACTTGATTCTGACTTTCCTACATTTTGCAAAGGAAGAATTCCAATAATGCAGAATTAGTGATTCTTGCGAGTTAATACACACCTTAACACTCTCATATATCGTTCATTGTCATCTCCTTGTTGCCACGTCTATTATCATACAACTATAGTATAATATAGTTGATGCGATAAAGAAGTAAAACGTACCACACAATAATATACTATAAATTTTTTCTACTTAAAGCTCAGAAATATTATTCTAATGTATCTTAAAGTTACTCGTGAGCTATATGAATAAATAGGACAAAGTTTTTTTTTTTTCAACAATTTTTCTATTTTCTCCACTTTATACCTCACTAATATGACTACAATAATAGTCATTTAATATTTTTATACAATTACTCCGAAAATAAACTTCCTTTTATTCATGAAATTGAAAAAGGACCACGATGAGAAATATCTCGAAAACAATTGTAATCAACTTCAAGTCGAACCAAATGTCAACTAATATTGTGATAGAGCATTTACGTCGACTTTCGAAGGATTATTGTTTCATTCTACGAATAACAGAGCTGGTAACAGTATAATTAAATACCCTCAGTGCATTACGATGAAAATAGAAAAAAACAAAAAAAATTTGTAATTTAACTTAATACACATTTCTCTATTCAAATAACCAACAAGATTTTGTAGAGTTTGGCCTGTGGTTGCGTAGGAATACTTTCTCAGCATGAAGAATACACTATGCCAAGATGGATATGGATTCTTTATTCAATCAATTCGATGACATATGCTATAATATTCTTTAGCTTGATGTTGACCCGCGTAATTCAATCGAAAGAGGAAATATTTGTTAGTTAATAAATATCTTCCAATGCTACCAATATTATAAATCTAATTCAGATCGAGTATTCTTTCGTTTATTCCCAATTTAGACGTTTACATATTTTATTATTGGAGTTATTCTCTACTGGACATCAGCAGTGAGTGCTGTTATACGAGTCACAACGGTAATTCCGTATGATTGCGACACGTGGAGGGACGAACTCATAATCGGAGTAATCCTCACATGTACGTAGTGAATATAAAATATTTTGTTTTATCAAACGTCTCGAATTCCCAAATATCTCAATTATAATTAAAACCCCATTAATTTGATATTGAATCTATACTTCAAAATTGATCAAAATTGTATTATATTAAATGCACCAGTGCATCAATACACATTTAAATATTTTTCCAGGTAACTCCTTGTTAATGTTCTCCGAAATCATCTACAGGACTTATGTCAATAATAATCGCATTCGACATCGCAATCGTGCGGAAAATTAGAATGGAATCAACCTTTTCTCGCAGCGAGTCTTTAATGTGCTTAGTAGATAAAGTAAAAGAAATATTAAAAATAATTTAACAAAATAACAACATGAGTCATTATAATTAAAATTGATAAGTGTAAAATTAAAAAAAGGTGTTCTAGATCAACTATGAACATAGTATTGAATAATTGTAATTCGATAGGAAAATCGATATGTCAGAAATATTAGAAAAGAAATCTTAATTCGTTGATTAGTATAATAGTTCGATAACTTAAAAAATGAGCAGTGTTCCAATGCCATATCATGAATTAACAATGGATTCATGGTCAAAGCAGAAAATGCTATTAATTTTCAAAGTAGTTTCTCTGGTATCTTATACTTACTGACATATATTATTTTATTTTCTAGCCAAATTAACCTTAATATTTAATGACTATAATAATCTCGAAATCTTTATAGTCTGCTTGTATTATCGGTACTGCTACGTTCATGAGGCCAGTCGAACCTTACTTTGGTGCAGAATTCTTTTCCATTCTCGTTCCAGCATTTATAACTGGTTATATAATAATAAATGTATCGGAAATTATTGCAATGCATATTAATCAGGAAGATATTTTTCTGGTAAGATATCCAATATTATCATTCACAACCAAATTATTCTACAAACACCAATAATAACAGGAAGTGTGTTTTGCTGTTATCGGAGCTTTCGGTAGTGGAATTTGTGGAATATATCAATTTTACAAATGGCTCGAATGGATTATCGATACTTGCAGCGACGATATTACAGATTACGGGCAAGCGATACTTAAACTATATTATATCCAATTATTTAATTATTTAACATTATTCATTACGTAATAATAATTCTAATTACAGAATGAAAGAACTTGTTCTCGCACTGGTTTGCTTATTAAATGCATGTGCTCTCTCAGCGGTAGCTCTCCATCGTATAACAAAAAAAGAAGAAACGAATGCACCGACAAATTGATTAACAAACATTGATTAACATTCATCGACGATTAGTCGAAGTTTGTATGATAAAAAAAATTGATATTTATAGTTGAGTGAATAATTGTTGGAGAAAAAGATAAAGGATGACAATGAGATATATTTGCATATAAATTGCAATGTAGCAATTATGCAATTTAGAAACTGACCGTAATAAGGAGAGTTGTGATGCCCGGAGTATATATGATGAGCTGAGCTGTTCGTGTTTCTTAGGTGCGCGCGCCAACAGTAGCAACTTTAAAAATGCGACCGCGATATACATCAATTACACTATTTGACCTCGTAATCGTCGTGGATGACCGGCACAATCGCACACCCACGATCCGGATACATAATCATGTTAATTACGGTTGGTGGGTCTAATTTAACCTCCGAGGGGTCGACGGAAAAATGAATCAGTCGGAAGAAATGGTGTAATACACAGTGAAGAGAAGATCGTAATGTCACCGATGATCGTTTTCTATCTTATTTTCCTACTTTAGAAAGCAAGAGGAAAATAGTTACACTTTACCCAAAAATCTATACTTGAATGTATAATTAAAATAAAATTAATATACAGATATTTTTTATTTATCTTTTATATACAGATATCTTTTATATACAGATATCTTTTATATACAGATGTACAGATATTTTTTATTTTATATACAGATATCTTTTATTTATCTTTTTTTTTCTCAAATTGTTAATAATGTTGCATTTCGATATACGTAAAGAGTATTAAAGAAAATCGATTGTTGTTCAACGGAAATTTCTAACTCTTGCGTAATATTGAAGAAAAATATCGAGGGAGAAATCACGTTAGAATCTGAAATTGCATTCGAGTGACTAATCACTCAGAACGAATCCCGGAAATGGGACATACCTCTCCGTCAGTATAGCGATTACTCGCAAGGCGAATGTGACAGAACAATCGCTTCTTCTTCGTTCGCTGTGTCGTTATCGTAATTGACACGTGGAAAATCGAACGTTCCACGCGTATTGATTCTATCAACTAAAACCTATGTTCGATACTATTCTTCAGTGTTACGAGACATTTGGAAATAGGAAGCGCTTTCTAAAACTGTGAGTTGATTTTTTTTAATTTCTACAATGTGTAAGATTCATATTTATATTCCACAAATATTTTTAAATGTCCGTATTAATTTGAAATATATTTTAGTCACGATTGAAACAACGATTGGTAATAAGTGGATAAGCACATAGTAGATAAAGCTGAAATAGAGATGCAACAAAATAAATTAAGATACGTATGAGCATCGCACATGTAAATTAAAACTAGATTTTTATACATATATGTATCCTGGTTTAGTTCACTTGACTTTATACAATCAGGCTACATTCCGGAAAGCTGACTATATCGCGAAAACTACGCTCTATGTTCCGGTTAGACTTGTACGAAACTATAAATGCGTACGGTGCACACGTGCAGACGTAACACGACCGTAATACGAGAACAGGAGTTTTCAATATGCGCAAAACAATCCACGTTCGTAAGACGTGCCCTTGCAGAATTACTCGGGCTCAAATACAAAACTATACGAATCGTCATACAGTTGACAATGAGTTTGTTAAACGTCATGCTGACTACTACAAATAATTCATTATGCTTATATTATCATAGTATATAATCCACTCGATGTTTTGGAGCCTCTAAATTAAATTTATGTTTATTTATGTGTTGATTAATTGAATCTTTACACCTAATAAATAAATATATTAAATTCTTCTATAATTTGGTACAAATCTTAAATTGAAATAAAAATGTAAACTGGTATTGCATAGTTATATTGATTTTGGAAGACTCAAACAATTAAAAATTATTTAAATTACTTCTAAATAGTTTTTTACGAATCAAGATGACTGAATGATTCAGATTGAAAGTCACAATGCGGTTAAAAGCAACTGTGTATTAATCTTCTTCAGGGAAGCCCACAATAAACATGAAGTGAAACGAAAGAAGCTCAGACGTTCTTTCTCAAATAACACGATCTCCATAACAATATAACATTAAAATACACAAATGTGAGCACGTAGGTAGATTGAATTACAGATATATATCTGTATATATATATATGCCCTTGATTATGGAAATGGCAAGAATACATATTTTAAGAAATTTGTTAATCTGTTACATAGAAATATTTTTTCTATATTTAATTAAAGCAAAGATTTCGATGTATCTCGAAACCAAGAAATGATGCTACAAATGCTACTTTTTCTAAATGAAAAATTATCTGTTGTAGTTCAAGGCTAATTGTCCGATCGAACACAAAGCGATCGTCAATGAAAATCAAACCGCGCCTACTGACCTAGTGAACACGCGAACTATTACACAACATATATATGTACAACAATGTAGACGTGTGGCTGAATGCATTTCCGCAGACAGGAATCTGCGTGCATACTTATACTCTTCTACGACTGTGTTTCACTGCGACGGTATTGTTTAACGTATTGTATATGTATATACGTAACTCGCAACAGCTTCAAATCGTTGCATAATAGAAAAATGATTCCCTTTTACCGATTATGAAAGCATGTTTATTTTCAAGTTTCTAGACTTCCAACAACTTTTTAGCAATTCTTATATTGAAATAATCGAATTAATTATACATCGATTACTCAAAAACGTTTATTTGGAAAAATAGATTCATAATGTACAAGTTGGATGAATTTTAGTTCACGAAGAACGATCGAACGATTATGCTACATTTTCTTTAACCTCTGCGCTGAATTTGGTCAAAATGAATGCAATTTTCCATTGTAGCAAATTGTAAGTAAAACTGCAATTGACAGAAACTAGAGTACAACGACCATTAGAATCGGTTGAGCAAGAAATTCGCAATGCCATTATTCGAGCACATGACCCTACTCCACTTTCTTTCATGCATATTTGATCGTAGAAGTAGTAGCATGCTCCGAGGTTTTGCACGTGGATTATACAGAGTGACTCATACGAAACACAGCGTGCCTATTGCTTGATGCATACGTCTTAAAGGGACAGAGAGTCATTGAAAGCCGTAGTAACCTCGCCCTTAGTTGCGGATTTCAAATTCGCAAGACTTTAGTTTCAATTACAATCTTACTCAAAAAAATGAAATACATAAATGTTTACTCAATTCTACCTTACGTTCAACGATTCATTACACGATTATTAAATTTATTTTCAAGTACACGATATGTCAATAAAATATATTTAAATCGATCTATATAGTCAAGCAGCATTTTTCTCGATAACTTTAGAAAAATAATATCTACGTTGTTAAGATGACTTAAAAAAAAAGATATCTGGAGTGTTAAGAAATCGTGTCAAAAATGAGGTCGCAGACGAAGTGTCTTTCGCGAATTACCATGTTCTCTTATTGTAACACATCGAAAGGTTCGTAAGACTCATAAGTAACAGTCGTACTCACGCGGAACCCATCAAGTGTATATCAAGTCTACCATCAGTGAACTACTCCGCCTGCGCAGCACTTGTGAGTCGCAGTCATAACGTCGACCGACGACGGTGTCGCGATTCGCGTTTCAGTTTGAGTCGCTCCGCGGCACGCTGCGGTACTTCTTCTTCTTCTTCTTCTTCTTCCTTTTTCTTCCTCTCTTCCTTTCTCGATTCTGTCCAATTAGCGATATTAACGTCACTGGAAACGACCACTTTGCTACTTTCGACGTCTGCGACAGGACGAAACAGACGTCGACGATTTAGCCCGCGGAATTAGCGGTTTGATTCTGCAACGCGGGCTACTTACTATCGTCAATTTAACGTTGACGCAGTGACCTTCGAATTGCTCAATGAGAATTGAGCGCGTAAAAGTTGTGTTTGTGGTGTAAGACACGTGGGATCGATTGGATAATTCTAATTTAGGTGAGATTCATCTACGTTTACTTATGATTTTTCTTCAATATTCTATTAAAAATATATGTGAAACGTTGATAAAGTTGAAATATTATCGTAACACTTATTATAATAATTCTATGATCGTTACCATTACTATAATTCTATTTCGAATCCTCTTCAACATATTTTATCAATAACACAGAAAATGTGCTGTAAATTAATTCAACACACTTTTTATGTTACCGTGTATCGGCTGATACTTAGAAAATTATTCAGATGCCGAGTCTCATAGTTCAAGACTGTAGAAACGCATTATTCACTCCTATGCAATTTGCAAATATAATCGCAGGTTAGATTCAGGTTTCAAGAAACGTATTTTGATGGGTGCAACAAGTCAATAGTTTGTATACAATAGTAAAAAAATTATAAAATAATTTAAAACAACGTAGCTAATTGTAAGTTTTATAAATCCAATGAATTTTAATAATCTGATTTGACGTAACAGAAACATGTTTTTGAATCACATGATTTTCAAATTGCAGGTGCAATATATAAAATATGTACTTAATTAGAAGCATTTTTCTGAAAGTGATTCTGACCATAAACCGAGCACTGCTCCCTATTTCACAAAAGGTACTGTCCCCCGATTGCGATGTTTATCTAGATCGTTGTTCGCAGGGTGGACCCAGTAAGGGGAAGAGTTGCCCTCGAAGCTACAAGGAAATTGATCGTACGCGTAGACCGCGTGTGTGGATTGACAATTTTCCAAACTGGGCGACGGAAGAGGAAAACACCGTAGAGTCAGGATGGCCGACGAAGGTCATCAAAATCAACCTACGACCAAGCAGCACAAGCTTCATGAGCATCTTCCATGCGCTGCTAAAATTCTCGAAGTAGTGAGTAACTATATACTATGATTCATATCGCTTCATTTGCAGTAGTACACTAACACAATCACTTCCGTTCATTGATAGATTTTCTTCAATTCATCACTTTATAATATTCTTCTCATATAACAATTTATACGTAGATCGAACAATTGTAAAAATTGTAAAAATGTTGCAGGGAAATTATAACGAAAGGGATAAATAGAAATTATAGTTTGAGTCTAGTTACTGATAAATTTCAATTAATAAATATTAAGGAATCTTTGGAAAAAATATAAAGTAACAATTCTAATTTTATTTCCGTAATTTATTATTCTTTAGATTTTGGCTATATTCGCAATCGGATTAATTGTTGACCCTTTAAATTCCTTCCAACGGATCTTCAATAAACCACGTTTTAAGTTGGACGATGCAGCAGTGATTTACGTGAGCCTTGCTGGATATGTATTAATTAACACACTCTTCATCATCGGTCATTTACTTGGCGATCGAGTACCAAAACGAACTGTGAGTACATTTAACCAATTTTAACCCTGTAACTTTTCTTATTAATCATCCTTGAATATTAGTTTTACGCTAGAACTCGTTGCAGCCGAGGTATTTGACCGCACTATTTCTCTCAATTACCAGATCCATTATTGGATGCACTTATCAGAGTGACTTTAACGATCTAGATAATTGAGCGAGGAAAGATAAAACTGGGACATTGCATATACAGTTTCTTACAATCGATATGATCGATACCTCGAACTCATTACAAAGAAATTAACTTGATTTCTAGTATTCCTCAATTGAATTATATCTTTATATCGATTTTAACCGATCTCAGGAAAATATACTAAACACTGGATAGAATAATAACTTAATAACAGATCGATCAATAAGATACTGTATAATTTTTATGAGATAGAAAATAGTTTGACAATAATAGTAAAGATTGATAGAAAGTGATAAAACTGTTAAAATCTGAAAACCAATCAAGTTTATAAGAAATAGAAATATGTGTATCTCGACAACGAGAAATGTCATCGTTTATTCAAAAGTGTCGGAACTAGAAGATCGCGTGACTATCGTGAATCAAGAAGTTTCGCGGATGTATTGCTTCCTATGTGTTCAGTATTTCTGTCAGAATGACATTGACTAACGCGTTACATCTACGTGAACGGAGACCCATCCCATTTGCACAGCTGAATCGCGCTGGTGAAATAGCAATGTAAACATATACTGAATGCTGTAACTCGTCCTTCGAATCTGAAACCTCGACGGAGCTTCACTAATTAACTGTTGACTACTGCTAAATCGTTATTTTTTCGAAAAGAAGCTCGAACGAATTTCTTTTTCCAACTTTAATTCCTAAAGTCAGCAGAGAAATTGTATAATATTTCACAAAATTGCGTCACGAGGATTTTGGATGATCGTGGTAGTGAAAGTGTGTAACATAGTCTTGTGAAAATAAATATTTATGTAATAGGTCAAATTGGAGTTTTTAAAGGAAATATGCAAAATATTATGCAATAATTCAGAAAGAAATAATATTATAATTTTCGTAACTGGAATTGTTGATGTATTGAAACCTTGAATATACTCAATTCTTATCACTGATTTATTAAACCTCGAAGGAAAAAATGCGCCAGTAATATTCGAATAATTATAGTATGTACACTATGTACACAGGTGAGAAGGTATTATTACGTTATACAGTGCATGTAGATAATTATATTCATCACACCATGTTATCTTCGATCAGCCATGCTGCAGCAATTTCTATCCTCTTTCAAAAATTAATATAACTTAATGTTACTTAATTTAAAGTTCGTAGCAATCTGCAATTATTTAACAATTTCTTAAAAACCTTGTAAACTGAATAACAGCTTTATTCGCGATAACTTATGTGTATTTCTCAAACACGTGATCTAAAAACGCTTTTCCAATAATTCTTCTACTTTTTTGCGTAAAAGTCCACTGTCTGCTTACGAACTTTAACGTACACAGTCTATAAATCAGTGTGCTTAAACTAGAAGTACCTAACACTAAAAGTTGACACAATAATTTTCAGTTGCATGAAATGCAGCAGTATTATGAAAACAAGGCATATTGCGTGTTTGGAAACGGGAAGTAATTGCTTCCGCATATTTTTTCCTGTCGAGGACTCGCGAGGTTGATCTATTAATGAACCAAGGTTACTTTGCGAATTATTACCTGTGTGTTTTGTTCTTGACACGTGACACTGGTCATTTTTAATAATCCCCTAGTGAGTTTTCCGCAAAATGAAGTATTTCACTCAATGTCAATTGCTTTCACCTATTCTTTACTTATTACATTTACAGTTACATTCGTAACTGCAGATATTTTAACTACCAAATTTTTACATTCACTCTTAAAAACTCTTTTTTCCTATTTTATCAAATTTAGGTCTCGTAAATGATTGACGACTGATAATAGTTTCTAGTATCGACATCCTGTTCTTTTAACCATACCGATAGTCTTTGCCACGGCTTTTATCATACCCGGATAATGTGCAGGATAATCGTATGTAAATACAGGTGGAAAAAACTCTGACCTAGTTTCCACAAGTATGAAAATTATCGACCAGACAGGAGCGTCGAATATTATCTGTATCTAATGCACTTGGATAAAGCTTAACAGCAGTGGATTAGTTCATAGAATACCATTGATTTATAAATAAATAGAAATAAATTAAAGAAATGAAGGAATAAATAAATAAATAGTTATTAGAATATTTTAATAATATGATTACTAGTCAATATTTTGATATTATTGTTTAAAATTCAAGAATTTTGACCGTTAAACATTTTGCATTACAGTTAATTCTATTTACATCAGTGGGGGCATTTTTGCACATCGTAGCTGGCAGTCTTCTAGTTCATAATTGGAGAATGATACATGGACCTTACTACCACATTTACAATAACGAGATTTATCCTAGTAAGCAGTACATGGACATGCTTATTTCCGGAGCAGTCTTCACCTTTTTGAACGCGGCGATCTTTATCGTGGACGTTCTACTGACTATCAGATTCTCTACAAGATCGGTAGACTGAGGAACAAGGTAAATATTGTTAACCA
This sequence comes from Trypoxylon attenuatum, assembly GCA_963989405.1. Lineage (NCBI taxonomy): Eukaryota > Metazoa > Arthropoda > Insecta > Hymenoptera > Crabronidae > Trypoxylon > Trypoxylon attenuatum. The sequence goes on along the minus strand of OZ022493.1, from coordinate 9,773,450 downwards.
TCAGATCACTTCATCATACCTGGAAACACTGAAAATGCTGACACTTGGAAATGTAATGATTAACCTGCAGATTTTTATAAGAAACACTTAGAATTTTATACGATAAGTCGCAATTAATCAGAAATAATTATTGACAAAACATTTTTGAATTATTAAAAATGAAATTTCTTTTAACACTTGGACTATTCATATCGATAATGCAAAGGTATAGTTGGAAGTATAGGAATTGTATAGTTATTAATATGTTGATTATAGTAGTTGAGGAAATAACGCATAGTAGAAATTCGGATAGATGGAATTTGTCAGGTTGTTATAGTCTAGTACCAAAAACTGATTATATACGAACCTTCCACCGAATGTGTTCTGGACATTGTGCCTAAATCAAACAGTTCGAGAGTTGTAATAGTATACGATGAAACCGAGTTTTAACGAGTCAAAGCTTTACGAAAAATTTTACCAATTTGCATGTGATATCATGCCGTCCACCTTTCTGAAGGTATATTTAAGTCTTACGTTAGAATAAGAAGTCGAATCTATCGTTGCTAAGCCGTCCATGTTTGCTACAATCAAACGATTCATTCGAATCTTTTCTCTTGTGTGTGTGTGTGTGTGTGTACATTATATTTTGCACATTACAATCTAACACTTAAAATTATATTTGTGAGTAAACATTCTTCTGTCGAATTGTCAATTTTACAGGAAAATTACATATCTCTAAAAATATGGAACGAGTGTGTGTATTTAATTAATACAAATCATTTGTTTGATTATATGCAATTATTAGTGATTTTTTGAACTTATGAATAGTCTGCTACAATGTTACATTCCTTTTTGCTGTAGATTGATAATATTTACCAGATAGTAGTTCCTTTCGATATCGTACAAAAAGATTATGCCATGTATGTATTTAGTCAATTCTGAATGTATCTACTTATGATAGAGAGTAAACAATTATAATAACTTATAGAAAAGGTATAAAACTGTAGAAAACACTGATAACTGCACATTCAAAGAAATATAGCAGAATTTTGTATTTCCAAAGATTTCGATATAGTCGCGAGTTTACTTGAATATATACATTCTTATTATTAAGTTATATACAATATTATATTGTAGCACAAAAATTATAATCTATAAGTATTTGTATAATCCGTTTAGATTTACGTGGATTTACGCTAATGTAAATTAATAATAATTCTTTTTAAGTAATTATACACGATAGAAGAGAGCACAAATATTATTCCAAACAAAACCTGCCATGTACAATTGAAATTTGAATTATATATCGCAGTATTCGAATACCAAACCGCTTAAACAATTTTCAAGACCAAAAGTAGGTTTAGTGATGACTATATTGTGGATTTCTATGCGAAATTTTGGCAACTTTGTATCAGGAACTCCGATAAATTATAAAACAAATTAATGAAAGCATCAGTAAAAGTTTCGCAATTAAACGTATATTTGCATAAAAATCCGCAGTTTAGTAATGACATCCAATTGAAACGTGCTTTGATAAGACGTTGTATCTCAGAATTCCATCGATATAAATATGACACTTGTAGAAGCAATATCATTACTATCTTTATACATTATATAATATTCAGTCATGTATTTACACTGTTTTTTAAATAAATCTACGTTACAACTATTCAGCAGATTTTTTACGTAAACCTTTGTTCAAATCCTTTTAATTACCTGAAAATCCTTGTTTACATTGTATAGTTTCAACTTTGGTCTATATTCGGTCTGAATTCTCTGAATTATGTGCAATTCAGAGTTAAAAAAAACAATCGCCAATATAATAATACAACATTCAGAGGTTATTGCGATTTATCTGTGATTGCTTACTACTGATTTCTGATTGAATTTCTTCCTAGCAATACAATATCCGCAATATTACATTATAATAAGGAGATTAAACGTAAGTAGATGTTTCACAGCCTTTCATATACATAATTAAAATCTTCTACTAAAAAAATTGGCTGTAAGAAACTATTTGTTACAGCTAGGAAACTGCACTTCAAAAAAATGCTTCCCTCTAAACAGGGCGCTAATGTAAAAGACAACAGGGGACAAATACCTGTAAATACCGAGGATACGTGTATTGCTGTAATAATTAAACCATTAAGAATACTTCAGTTTGTAAGCAAGAAAAAAAAACCGAGGCTAATCATAATTTTACAATAAGATTAATATAAAACACTAAATTAAATCGAACTCTTCCATACAGATCGTGGTCTTTTTAATCCTTATCTGTGTGGTATACGTGATCGCAGAGGAACAGAAAAAGCTGTCAATCGTTTGTTGCATTTTACTTATCGTATTATGCGGAGTCTATCTTTTTATTCTAGCGGTTGATATAATAAGCCAATTTAGTGACAATAGAATGCATATTGCTCTAGTAAGTATTATGTGATCATAAGACTCTTCATCATGTCGCAATCATAATTAAAAAGTGATATAATTTATAAAAAAAAAAGTAGATTTCTCGGAGAAAACGAAAAACATTTACATTTACATAAAGATTCACAGTTTAAATTACGAATTACTCTAATTGTGTGAATTTTTATGGAATAATTTTTCAGACTATCTTTTTCTCCTGCTTGGGTATATTTTTCTTTGGTATCGGTGGAATTTTACTGTTGGTATATCTGACTCCTGTCTTTTGGGAAAAGATTCTTGTACTTGTGTTATGCTTACTGACGGCGTTGTTTTTTTTAATAGACGTAGCAACTATATTCGCGTAAGTCCCTATCAATCTCGCAGAAACATATGCAACTATATTCGAGACACGATTGATATCAAAATTCTTAACACACTAGGTTTTGGAAACGGCGTTGTGATATATGTCGAAAATGTTGTCCGAACTATCAACAGATATTACTGATACAGAAAAGTGAACAGTGTCAGTGTACTCTTCCGGAAGTAAGTTTAACACGATAATAATACTTTTCATAATGATAAACGCATTTAATTATATCCGCATCCAGGAAATAATTAAAAATATATTTTTATGATTCAGACAGCGAAATACGAGCTAGCGACAAGTGTCAGTACAATAAAACTTCCCATTGTCGATGATGGTACACCCGATCATAGTTATAGGAAAATAAATTATGGTCATCGACGACAATATGTTGATTGCCCGATAAACGCAAGATCTGTGCCTGCTTTAGATATCGCTGAAGTTCAAACACTACCGAGTGTTGTTGCTACGACAGAAGTACAAGTTAGTTTTGTCATTAGAATTCTAATAATAAACGCAAAATACTTTTTTAATCCATCGCATGAGCTTAAAATTGTGCAATTTCTTTAATTTCAATTTAATTAGACGCCAAGATACGAAAGAAGAGAAATACCAGTACAAACAGTCAGCAGGTGCGAACTGTGCCAACGACAAATGCATCCTTATGGTTTCTCCGGGAACAATATGACACCCGGAATGCAATTGCAATCAGCATGTACTACGTGTCCTGCATATATACAATTTGTACGCGGAGTACCCTGTTGCTCTGGGTGAGTAGGCAATGATGTAATTGTAGAAAAATTCATCTCACGACTCATATGTTAACGATCAATATATTAATTATGATTCATTATTTTCCCAATAATCGTTTATTGCGATTCATTGATTATTTATCGGTAATTATTTCATCGTAGAACAGTAGAATTGCGAAATTATTCATTGCTGATAAGATTTAAGTAATTTATAGATGTCGATGCTCAGTGAGAGCTTTGCGGCAACGAGAAGAAAACCAATATCAAGAAACACAGACACCGGAGATTTTACACCGTGAAACTAATAATGATTCGCAGAATTTAAGGAAGATGAGAGATAGTACAATTTCTGGAACACAGACATCGAAAGAACCCTCTGATTCTCAAATAAAACCCGTTAAGTTAAAAGCGAATATTTTTTAAGTAACTTGGAGATGTTCAGATTGGAAATATTTTGCTGAGGGAAAGAGAGATAGATTTTTATTAATTTCCTGCGACATTGATATCTTTTTTTTAAGGTTTAGAGCCGAGACGGGACCGAATCGGAATTGAAAGCAATATTAGAATCTACTATCGGTAAAGTTGCTTCAGTATCCAGTGATAAGAAATCTCGTAATACAATTCGTACGATGAATAACGTTGCTCCAAATGAAAATCCGAATATTACGTACGTTTCCTTATCTTCGAAAATACATATATCTATGTATTTCAAATGTAACATAGATTCGAAATTTTTAGAGAAATCGCGACATTTTCAAATTGGCAAATAACAGAGAACCTTAAAGAAGAGCAGATGTTAAACAACATGGTCTTTGGAGTAGAATTCACAGATGACTCAATAAATAATAGTATGAAAACTGGAAGAAACAATAATTTACAAGATGATACTAGAGAATCTTTAAATAATAATAAGAAACGTCATATTGGTAATGTGGCACCGAGTAACTCGAGAAATAAAACAGAATCTACGAGAGAGAAGGAAGAAAGAAGATTTTCTGTTGAGTCGATTTGTAACATTAACAATCCTGAAAGACAACTTTACAGAAATCGAGGCACTGAACAAGATTCAATTCGGTCATATGATTTTTTTAACACTCGATTGTTGGAGAATAAAAATAAAAGTTCGAAATTATTAAAGCGTGCTGGAGAAGAAACTAAAATTAAGAAAATTATTGTTAGTCCAAGACAAAGTGTACACAGGTACGAAGTTAAGGATTGGAATAAGGAGCAAACTGAGGCGACCACGTTAAAGGAAGTAGATGCGACTAGTATCGAAAAAAGGACGAAAAGCTACAAAGAAACTTTTGTGCCTGATGATGTGATTGCCTCAGCTAAAGATAATAATTCTCAATCGTAAGAACAATCTCCGCTATTTTATTCGAGTACCATTGATTTTGGCAAAATAAGATTATAATAATAATTTATTAACGAGAACGCGAATGAATTTAGGTCTGAAAGGATGCCTTCGTCATCGACTAGCAAATCGAAGAAAATCCATACTTTCACTCGGAAAAATAAAATTGATCTTGCAGATGCCGAGTAAGTTCCAATGGAAAAAAAGATCAAATACATATACGCATAACTGTAGATAATTAGAATTCGTATATTGAAAAAGATTGTGGAAAGTGCCACGACTTAAAAAGAAAGCGACTTTTCAATATTAAACATACGAAATACAAAAATTACTTGAATTCAATTTTCACGCTATTTATTAACAAAATCATGTAAATCATTATGAACACAGTTTCTCGCTTTCTCTAAAAAAAATCCATGGCATTTTAATTTATAGAGTAACAGTTAATAAATAACTTATTATTAACTTAATATTTCTTAATGAAATCCTGAGTTTTGCAATTATCCCACTGGTTACAAAATGTGATTGCGGCCTGTGTTTAAGACACTACTAAAAAGCACTCATACATATTGATAACACTATTACGCACTGATACATATTCACATTGATTAGAGTGGTATTTGCTATAATTGGATTGTGTTATAAGCTGCGCAAGTCTCTACCTCTTATTTTCGTAAACAAGATCGGAGCGGAGATCAATGTCGCAATAAGAGTAGCCAATTTGGGCTGTGTTTGTGTTTCAATGACCACTGATAAGAAGATAACTCAGTCAGGACAGCAGAGTCTTATATAATAAGTTGATTGTCGTGTTGCAAATATTCCATCGTAAAACAATGATAAATGTCTGATTTTAGCACGAATAATTTCAACTGTTTTTAAATATTAATTCTTTTGAGGTACAATATTGTATACTAATATTGTACACTAAATCTCTTAATAATAATACATCTTAATAATACATTTAAATGCTAGAAAGTATACTCGAAAAAATTACTCATTTTCTACCTGTGAAATAAGTATCTTATTATTAACTATGGGAATAGAATAGGAATAAAAAATTATTAATTCGTAATATTTATTTGTCCCATCATTTTCGATTTATTAGCTATATTTTATTGCTGCAATTTGCTATCGATAGCGTTGTAACTATTTACTACTTAACGCTTCATGCAAGCATGCAACTTCCTATTGGCATCAAAAATAAATGAGTACGATAATAAGTTCGAAAATCTCACTTCTCTTTCTACTCCAAAATTATCAACAATAAACATACTCAAACATCGACTGGAAATTTCAATAATTAAACGTTTGTTTTAAACAACGTTATTAACACTACGAACAAGAATAAAATAAGAGTTAATTATGCAAATACATGCACGTAAGTAAATACTTCAAACTACGAACCATTTCTGCCTTGGCAAGATAAATCCAGAGTTTCCTCCACGTGCTGAACTTGTTTTGATCACTGAAATTGTATCGCATTTCTTTCGAAGCGTACCGAGTCGCCAATGGGCTCCTGTAATCACTATACTCGCTATTTTTCTCGTTTGACGCACTCATTTTGGCAAATAGTCCAACGAACAAAACTCAACACTAAAAGACACAAATTACGGGAACGAGAAAACCGACAGCGTGAATGATCAGCTGATCGACTGTGAGACCACGCGGATGCGCATTCCCTTTTCAGCTGACGCTGCCAGCGCCACATACTGACTTCTCAACGAACTATCAACTTCAAATTGATTCATTGGTCTGTGATATGGATTTAAAAAAATCCAATAAAAACAGTATTGAATTTGCAAAAAAACACATTGCTTTACGCAAACATTTACGAAACAGGTTCCTTACAACTAATTAATTGCATTCGAATTATACATTAGTTTATATCAGTGTGAGAAAATCATATATAAATTTCAAGAAAATAAAATACTGATTTGCGAAATTGAGAAAATGTATCGTACAGCTTTTTAAATTTTCACTAAAAATGAAAAGTGTAAATTATCGTTGAAACCTAACGTTAAATACCAAAAATATTTTTCGTGTCAAGGTCTTACACAGGTAATGTACATTCAACCTATATGGATTTCACTAAACGATCTCAGTTAGAGTATTGTGGTAGGATTTAAGGTTCTCAGAACATAAATGAACAGCTAAAATACCCACGTTCTGTTTTCACTTAGGACTGTAATTGACTGGTGTCATTGTTCTGCGTCTGAGGATAGAAATTTCTAGGTGACATCGGTTCTGCTAACAATCTCTTTTTGCAATACTTAAAGCAGAATCTACCGTTTCATAAATCTAGCCAGTATTTATTTAGCTATAATATAGCTAAAAGTATTATTAAAAAATAACTTGCAATTAAAATACAGTTTAAAAAAAATAACCATGATAAAATACTTTTCTCATTGTTGGCAAAGAACTAGGAATCTAAAATAATGCATGCAAGTCAGAATTAGTTTATTTTAGAAACAAACATTACATTGAACACAGTTGATATATTGATTATTGTATGAGACACAAATGGCGCGTGAAATACACAAGTTCTTTGATTCTGCGATACAATAAACATTGTTTTTTGATTTTGTAAAACAGAAAAAATTATATAACATAGCTCTGTGAATGTTTGAATGAACATAACTAATGATAAAAAAAAAATAATAATAATAATCTGCACTTGGCCATTTATGTTTGATAAATTGAAAATATTTCATCGCAAAAGTGTTTCTCGTAACTGTTGATGATCTTATCTTAATATATAGTTATATAAAACTATAGCCTCTTGTGTTTGACAATGGGATATATTCTAAATTCAATAATAAGGTAAACAATGATGCCACGTAAACAAATCTTGTAATATAATTATGTGCAAAACAGTAAATAAGAGACATGTGTAGATGTTTAATATCATGATCGAATCAGACATCGCGAGGATTAAATAATTGTAATAAAGTATATAGACATTAATGTTCATAGAAAATGCTTACTAGTTCCTTTTTCTGAAAATATTGAAGCAAATCTCATTTATTCAGGATATGGCAATAAAGAATTTTATAAAAATGCATTCGACACATACAAACACTGTGCAATTAACTCGAACAATTTATACACGTAACGTAAAATGTAACTGTATATATTTCAAATTAATTTTTACTTCATTTAGAAATGAGTTTTGCTTTGTATTAATAACTAACTTATTTCTATTCCTAACAATCAAGTGTTTAACGTATAGTATATCTTGATTGTATTACAACGTGAACACAGTGTGGTGGTGAAATAATAATCGAAATTAAAGACTCATCGATATCCAAGAAAAAAAAAAATAAACAGAGAAATTGCATTGCAAAAAACAATGCTCAAATATATAGATATCATATTAATATGTATCTTATTATTGTATATATGTATGTTAAAGTGTAGATAAATACTTTGAAATGAAAAACTTCGAACTCTTTAATGTTCAAATCAATCGATAATTCTATGCGAATTCTGAGTACGTTCTAGTAAGTGCAAAATATGCAAAACGAGATCTGACCAAACTTTCTGGAACATGTATTGTATACACTCTCTTTTCGATTCGTGTTGTGCGAGATTCGTAGGAAATAGAATTATTATTTCTCTCGCATATATTTCCTACCTGTCTACCACGTACTTGTGAACATTTATACGGTGAATTCTTTACAACGTCTTTCACTGTCGAGAAGCTTTGACTTGTATTGGATTCATCGTTCTTCGATTCGATAAAAGATTTCCTGATCCTTACGTTACCATGTGCATCTTGTAATCCAACTTCCTCGTACTTGAATTTGAAAATAATAGTCAATGAATATAAAATATGTAATACATATAAATAGTACATTTTTTTTTATAAATTACCTTATTGCATATTGTTACAAATTCTCATGAGATTACACGAGTACATAAGAATCTTTACTCCAAGTTGAAAAAAGTTGATAGTTACGTTTCACGATTCCTCGAATTCCTTATAAATCTAGTTATCATAAACTTCTTTGTACGTACCACATTTGAGGGCGAAAAGTAAGGATCTGCCCATTGGATAAGCGTCGAGTTTCCTAAATACTTCAATTGAAATATAGGAAGCATAACTCTGCGAGCTATTGCAGCATCACGATGACTTTTGAAGTGGAATAAAGCATTGACTTTATTGCCATTTATATTCCGATATATTGATACTCGCTCGAGACTCTTGCTTAAAGAGAAGGCTTTCTAGAAATATATTCTATTACAATCTATATTTACCACTAAAAGAATTATTCCAATTATTCTAGATTTCTTTGGAAACAAGGATCAATGTATAAATGTTTGTACCTCAACGAAGTCTAATTTATTCAACCCTTTCGGTAGACCACGAACATGCAATCGGCAATTATTTATACTAGGAACAACCCCAATTTGTATTCCAGGTGCGAGATAGTAATGATGGAGTTGTTTAACTGCTGATGCTGCGTCTTCTCGATTAGTATACATAACGAAACAATATCCTCGAGTCATACCAGAAAAATCCATCATGAGCCTCAGTTCATAGATTTCACCAATATTGCGAAAAATTGGATACAAATCTGCTTCGATAATATTTTTCGGCAGTCCACCAACGAAGATTTCGCATTCCAGTGTTGGTTGAGTATTGAACCATCCAGGAGGATGTGCCAATCTTCTTTGTCCATTGATTTGTGTAATTGTCAAATGTTCATCTTTCAACAATTGCAAAGTTCTGTCATCTATGTTTTTTCTCAACTTCGGTAATGTTGACGTCGTTGACAATGATTCTAGTTGTTCTTGATCTGTTGCACAAAACATGATTCCATATTTTATGGTAAGAACTTTATTAATTGCAATTAATTCATGGGAATTTTATTATCAGTCTTTAAACGAAAATTAAAAAGAAAAATCTCGCGACAACTTACGATATTTTGTTGTTTAAATATTCTTAAAAAGTATAAATCTAATTTGAGTGCTAATAAAATTATTATGCATATTTTAAAGGTTCTTGAGAGCAGACATTTTTACGATTCTTAAGCTGAATTTAATAAAACGACTTGGTTATTGGTGAATTAATGATAAACCGAATAAATCTGTAGAAAATTACGAATCAATTCTGCAGTTTTAATTTTAGTGTTGAGAAAAGAATGCTTGCAACAGAAGAGTTTTACGAGGACAGCTTTCCTGCATGTTACAATGTATACATTTACTATGTGCCCTGTTGCCGTAAGCATACGACGCTAAAACTCGTAAGTAAATTCTTCTTGCGTTCTAAAACATTGCTATACACAATAAGAAATAGGAAATCTTCTAAAAATTTAATTACTATAATTCCTTTGAGACTATTTTCTACAACCTCTCACATAAAACATACTAAATAGCCAACAAATATATCAGATTCAATAATTCAATTACCATAAAAATCAAAACGCGAAGTCTATGGAACAAAATCTACTTGCAAAAATAACAAAAGAAAAAAACTATACCTAATATAACTTACCTTCTTTCATGTAATTTCTCAGATTCGTAGTTTCTTCTGCTGCAATTTGTCTTTTCGGATTCTCATAACTATTACTTATAACTTTCGATCTCATTTTCATTTCCTGATTCATGATTAATATTTCGATTTTATTTCTATTCGCACTGTTATAATGAGACTAATGGCAATAGTATCGCGATGAAAAAATGAACGATGGGTCGGAGTAAGTATTGTAGTACATATAGCAGTTTCGGACGGTCGATTTTAAGTGACTGAGAATCGGCGACTGTGTCTGGCAGGGTGACGCAGATCGTTCGTCATTTGCCAAAAGAGACTGGTTCTGAAGAAGGTGGCGTATAATAACATACCATGCCTCAAGAAACAAATGAATTTATACTGGTGGTAAAGCAGAAATTACTCTATCGAACGTACCAATTGAACATTTCACATGTGTATCAGCAAATGGTGAATCGAAAATGAAAAAAATTCATCTTACTCGTAATAGTAAATTATGCATAGTTTTGAATCATCCTGCGAAATTTTAATTATTGTTGATTCAACAAACGACTACCTTAATATTAAAATTATTCGTGATTCATACAGTGAATCAAACGGTAAGAATACTACATAACACACACACACACACACACAAATACACAATCTTTTAGCCACAGTTTGTAAGGAAATGAATGAAAACATTCATGTCTTTAAAACTCTGAAAACAGGAATTGTAAAGAGGTCCTACTAATGTACAATCGCAACACCTAATATTAATGAATCACGTTACATTCTACATCGAGCTTTCGTATGCAAATGAATCAGCTTCTGACAAATGTTGTATCACTGCGGTAAACTGCTATATTTATTTACATGTATTTAAATACTGCGTAACTATGTCAACGTGAATCGTGTAATAAATAAATTTGCATTTGTTATTACAATGATTATGTTTAGTAAATCAAACAAAATATTTTCAGTTTTAATATATCTAGAATGATTTAGTAGATTAAAGGGATCTTTTATAGAAGTTTTAGGAGAAATTTTGTTATTTTCTAAGAGTTTTTTTCAATTCTTAAATTTTTCATTGTATTTCCAGACTTAAAGAAGTCAAGGAGTGGCTTTTTCCGTGGTTCAACGTAACACTATCGAACCGGTTCAAGGTGTTTACAATGGTATGGTACTTCCATAGGACAGAACCGATCGACCGACAACCGGTGCACCTCGCGATAAAGGTATTGTGTGTATTCGTTGTGTCGTGCAAAACCTCTACTATTACGTGGGAAGTTTCCTACTTCACCTCGTGCGTACTCTATGCGTGCTCAGTAGACACTGATTCAGTCTTCGTTCGACCGCGTCGTAATTCAAACTCTCTCTCCCGAGGAACCTGCAGATAATTCTGCAGTTCTCGCGAGAAGCTTCGATTTGATAAAAAGTTAGTTATCGATTGATAAATATTCCCTAAAAGTGAAGTTTGAAAGTTTCTTCTTCTTAATAAATTAATAGTGTCATTAATCGATTAAACTGGAGACTGCAAGTATCATTTGACAACATTTGATTGGTTTTAATTTATTGTGAATTATAGTGAAACACATTGAACGTATACAATTAGTAACATTATTCAAAATAGTGATATGGTTCATTTTTATAGTAATTGTTTTAGATCAATCATTCAAATTTATTTGCCTTATGTTGAATTTCAGTTACTAATTGTTAAATTAACTAGAATAATTGAACAACACTTCTGAAAAAGAAATATTTTGGAAGGAACGAAAAATACTTGAAAATTGTTGATAAAAATATTTTCTTTTGGTGATAAGAGGATGAAGTTCAAAAATTTATTTATCTATTCGTTAACATTCTGTGCACGCAAATAGTGACATTTTTCGCTGTAACGTTCTAAACTCTGTCTATTAGTGTTAAGCGTAAAGATCTGTGTCAAACGAGCACAATTTTTTTGCTAGCCTGAGACACTCCGTAATGCTTCGAAGAAGAATAACAATCGAGCGAAATCTTTTCTACTGTTGTTCTCCTTGAGATTTTCACGTGGTGACGTTTAACTCATCGAAAATCATGTGGAATCGCAAAGTATTCATAAGGATTGTTGAAGTGGTATGTATGCATTGTTCATTTTTCTTAAGCTCTATAAAAGAAATCTTGTCTTACGAGTAGATTGGAAATTTTCACGCAAAACATTATAAATTTCTTCTAATAATTGTGAAAGAAATTTTAATGTAGGAACTATAAAAAAAAGTATAATAGAAGCGTGAAGAATATAGGGAATAGAAGTAATATAAAAATTATTTCTGCAGAATAGGGAAACTAAAGTGTAATATATAAAAACGAAATTTCATAATTTATAGTTGCTGTGCATAGCGTGTGTGGTTGCCTTGAGGGTGACTGACGATGAGAGTCGAAGGGTCTTCCATTACTTGAGAAATCGCAGCAGGGAATGGTCTCTTTTGAACAATGTCACCTGGGGAGCAATAGGTACGTCTCCTCCCACATTCACAATAATATAAATTACAAACAAATTAACTAGGAGAAAGACATTATTTATTGTTCTTGAAAAATGAAACGAAAAATATTAAAAATATAATACATATTTTCTATGAATTTGTTTTCTGAATACGTGAAACTTATAAATAGTTTAATACGTTACTAATTGATTAAACACGATTAATACTTATAAATTGATTAATACGATTCAACTAATTTTTACAACATTATTCATTTAATGCAGACTATAAAAGCTTGCCAAAAGACTGATAGATATAACTCTAGGGTTAAATATAGACTTAGCAGATTTTCATATAATATTTCTTTTACTCTTATAAAGCTGTGCATATCATTATACAATAGTATAAAAATAGTTTATTTGCAAAGTTATTCGTTCCTTAGATCGCACTACAAATTGGTCTCTTCCTTTTTTCTAGGTGCAGCATTGGCGACCGCGACCTGCGGGGGTTACGTAATCGTGACAGCAGGTTTGCTCTTGGCAGCAGCGACTGGTGAGCTCACCGGTCGAAAGACGGTAATTTACCCCATTACGACTTTCACAGTTTTGCCAAAAGATCCATCCTTACACCGTGCCACGTGAAATATTAATTTCTGTCTTCGCGTCAGCTCACAAAGCTTGTTCTTACCGACTTAATTGCTGCATTGTTTAGCGCTGTTCAAGGCGTCCCATCCTTGAAGAGGGACCAGTATATTCTTCTCTTCAACAGATCTTATCGGGACTGCTACGCCACTGGTGTTACCAGTATGAAAATTTATTCGAATCTATAAGTTAGCAATTGTTACAACATTCACAAATTTTTTTAATTTCTATTCTCATTCTTAGAATCTGCAGCATAAACTCGTTGCTGATAAATCTTACATTATTCTTGTGTCATTCGTGATCTTGAAATTGTGCAATTTTAGAAAATCGACATGTTGTATTTTTTGATTAACTAAAATTAGAAAGAATCATTTACAATTATAGTTCTCAATACTCCATAAGACCTGATTGAGACAGATATATCTGTATATATCATATATATATGATATTGCAGATGAGAATTCGATTAAAAATGTCACATTAAAATCCTCTTGTACCATCGCGATCTTTCCCAGGAAACGTTAATCCATTCGGATCAACTGAGCGGAACTAGATGAGGCAAGAAATAAGCAATGAAAATAGGGTGTGGTATTGTGGCGATATCGTGAGAAATACGGTAGCACAGGGAAGCCAGCTATTATTGGAGGCCAAGGTTAAGAGTGTCCTTGTTAATGCATATACATATGTATATTTATATGTACTATGTACGTAGAAATAGATCCTTGGTCGGAGGCAATTGAATGACGGTGTGTGTCTCATTTAATGATTCATAACTAGGGCTAGGTTGATCGTGATGGTTGGATAGGACTGTTTTTCCTTGATGCTTACTCTGCATTCTGCAAGGAAATGAAGCTCGTTGAGTCAGTAACGAGAGTAACTCAACGTTACGATACACACAGATATTTAATTATTCCTAGTAGTAGTAGTAGTTAGACAAATTACTATACGATTCCTTTTCTTCCTTATTGCTTTGAATTGTACTGTTACTTTACTCACTATGCAATAACAGTAAATTATTTATTTGTATCTATGTTTTATCGACTAGAAGTAATATTAATGAATAAATCTAAACAGGGATGGTACTTTTATCTATTTTAAGGAAATTTTCTTCCTGGGTTTGGGAATCATTCTCTTTGCCATTGTGGGAGCACTCTCTCTGGCTTCGATTGAAAGTGTTCCTCAAGATTTAATCGACAATGCTGCTGTTCTCGGTGCACTTTGCTTAGTGACAGCGCTAGTATTCATCGCTGACTTGCTAATGGGAAGTCCTAAGAAGAAGGAGAAGCTAATGATGAAAATTCTGGATGATAAACATGCAGGCAAGTCATCGAGAAGCCAACCGACACTTTCATCGCGATGATTAATCATAAATAGCAAGTTTATATTTAATGCTTCTGATTTAAATATCGTTATAATTGTATCATGAGAAAGTCTCGTTTTAAAATTTTTTTCTACACGCCATAAGTAATGATTTAGAGAAATTCTTTAGAATCTTGTCTAGCTTTCTTGAACAATCTATTACGCATATATATACATATGTTTGTAGTTTTATGGCCTATACTTCGTGAGAATCTAGGATATTTGTCCTTTCACGAATGCCGAGTTAGGATTGCCAGAGAATTGTGACGAATTCTCACGATTAGACGATTCATCTTCAACCTAACGCAATACCATCATCGTTAATGTAGTTCCCCAAAGAAAAAGTCGAAACTAAAATCCCAAGTTCAATACATAAGTTTAAAATTGTTCCTTTTTGTTTGTGTTTATATCTTAATATTTAGTAATTAAGTTTTTCTACAAATAAATTGAAACAACCAGCTGCAGGTGTAGTTCATTTCCAAGAACAATAGTGGAAAGAAATTACTTATACTCGTATCTTAATTAAGTGTAATTAACGATCTTGCATTATTCAATATCATTAAATTTGCAAATCCAACAGCGAAACACCCAGCAACACCTACAATAACAACAGAAAACGAATCAAAACCTTCGAACAGTAGTACCAAAGCGACCGAAACGAAAGATATGCCTGCAATTGAGAATTCAGCTTTCGATAAATCTGATGAACGCTTAGAAGCCGAAGATCGAAGGAGCCAAGAAGATTTCCGAAAAGTGGAACAAAATCGTTTAAATACATCCGCTGATCAATATCCAAGAGAAAATTATCCGGATGATCATCATAGAAATTATGGTCACGTTGAGAGAGAATTACGAGAATATACGCAAAATGTTGAAAACGAAAGGACACTGAGAGATTCGCAAAAATATAGGGAAACTGAAATGCAAAGAGATGGGAGAAGAGATCCGTATGAATCGAATCGCAGAAGTGATGATTCAAGAATTATATATCGAAACCAAGATATTTATCAAAGACCCATAGACGAAGTAGACACTCCACGTTTTCCAACTGAAATGGAAAATCGCGGTGAAGTAGTCTTCGCGAAGATCATTAATCCTGCTGTGAGGATCATGAAAGTAGAGCGAGATAGTCAGAATTCTCCGGATAATTACAGGTAATTCATCTCTAGACACATATTGTAAGATACTTCAATAGCTGTCTTGTGAAAGTCTTTCATTATCTCAACACAGAATTATTTATGAAGCAATTGCGCTGGGAATAGAATCTCAACCTGTGAGAAAAATTCCCTTCTTATTGTTACGTGTATTAACTCTCTATTCAATTTTTCAGTTTATATTCAATTTTTCTTACAATAAATGCTATTTTGATTCGCTAATTAAAATCAGAACTGTCTTAATTATAATTAAAGTATTTCTTCGAAATTTAGAAATACAATTAAGATTATTGTTTTATGATAGACATTCGGATAGCAGTCAATACGATAATCTACCGCACAAATCACGTGGTGGATCTTCAGGAATTTTGAAGAAATCTCGTGACGTGTCGGTTGGTGTGCGAAGAGGACGAGACGAAATTGAAGCACTCGAAGAGTGTTTTGGTGCTCTGCGAACGACTAGTACTGGTACTCAAACTGGTGTCAGAACTCCTTCATCACCGACAGACCCTGGATATGTGCGACACACTGTCAGTAATTGGCCTCACGAATTAAAGACTAAGACTCCTGGATCGAGTCCTGAACACACGAGATACGCTTAACAAGATGAATAATAACAATTATGTTTTGTTGAAAAAGAAAAATGAAAAATCATCCTACTGGATACATCGCAGAACATTGAAAATTGTTACTTATTTTATTGATTGATTTCGTGCTAAGTAACTTAATAGTTACAAGCGAGCCAGTAATCACTGTCGTAGATCGTATCTTATTTTCTACGTTTTGTATCTACCAAAATAATAATCAATGTTAACAGATGATTCTTAATTACTTACCGTACTTACAACTATCGTTTTCCAGAACAATGTAAGTAGTTCATCGAACCTCATAGATTTCTACATTGCGGTTAGAAATAAGTTTTGACAAGATTTATGAAGAATTTTTTAAAACAGTTTTCAAATTGATGTTAGGAATCTTAGAATAATCAATAAGTCAATAATAATTTATTAAGTATTCCAAGGTTAAATGTTCGTATTTAAGTCTGACTCGTAAGTGTTTTTGTAATAGTTACATGTATATGTGCTTCTCGATGTATCACTTGTAATTATTAGTTAAATTTAATCTAAATATCCCATCTTTGATCCAGAATTATTATTATTGTATCATAATAAAGGGGGGGGGGGGGGTTCAATTAATTACCCACAAAACTAACATCATGTACGTACAAACTTTAATATAAACTTGAAACCTCAGTTCACATCGTACTTTCAATACGTATGCGTACAATTATTAATAATAATATCTCTTGTTGATAACATATAACCGCAATTTGTTAGTCTTCTTCGAAACATAATGATAATGAAAATTAGTCTTCCACGTATCACCATTTTGGCGATTTTTTAATAACTTTCTCACCGTGTCGTTTCCTCATCCTATATTTTCCCTTTGCATAAATAAAATGCTTGTTGAATATTAATCATTCGACATGTTTCGTCAGGCACTTAATCATCCGCGACATTAATTTTATCTTCCTCATTGTATGTTAGTAGATTCTTTTATTCTTAACATTAATTTGAAGAAAAATTAATATCGCTAGCGAAGGGAAAAGGAAATCAACCGGAAGAAGGATTGTTCTCTTAAATCGTTATTATCGAGTATCGACCAAGCCCTGTTCGGATATCGATCGAATCAACCCGACAGAACCGTCGTCCTCTTTAACTCTGCATCATCTGCTTCTAAATCGTCTCTAAACGCGTATATACAGAGAATATCGCTTGTTAGATATTTATTTGAGCACTCGTTCCTTCTTATTCGCGTTTCTTGATCGTGTGACTGATATTTTACAATGTAAAATAGGTAAAAATCATTTCGATATATTCTTCTGGTGATTTTAGTCTTTCTGATCATTTGATTTTCGTACTCCATCGTTAAACATAAATATATGTATACTGTTTGAATTACGTACTTAATTCTAATCTTATATTGGACGGTTGGAAATCCTTGATTCCCGTTTCCTAAGAATATTATCCGAAACTCTTCAAGTAACAATTCTTTAAGAGACTTTCTTACTGGAATTCTTCGAGGAAAATTTCTTGATTTTTTTAAACCATCTAAATACGCGGAGACAATCCTAATAAAAACTGCCTAAAAATGCCTTTTATGTGTATAATACAAGAATATCGTGACGTAAATTCACTTTTTTCCTGACTTCTTCTAGCATCATTTTTGTATTACACTAGTTTCACGACGTTTCATCTATTTCAAAATCGTATCGACATAGAAATACGATTACCAACAGTGTCAAATATTAATTTGAGTCTCGTTAGTTCACTGCTCATTCGTCTCCTCAATTAACACTCCTGACCTCGTATTTACATTGTTGATCGTCAGAATTGAAATATTGTCAGAGATTTTCGATTTCGTGGTCTCGCCACATTTTAGACCTCTCTTGAACTTTATCTTATCCCAAAACCGACACTAGCGCCTTGAGTATTATTCGTCCTTTGTTCCATCGTGATATATTGTCTAATTAGCCTGGATATTTCATGAGCTTGCTCGGTTTGCAACCTTGTAATGCGTTGTTGCATCAAATTTCCACATTTCATATCGAGATAAAGAGTTCCCTCCTCAGATTTCACTTTTCTTGTTGAGATTACTTCCGAGTAAGGATAATGATACAGTGTTTCCTGAAATACAGACGTATCAAACATAATTAATAAATTAATTGTAGCTTACATTGTTGCAACAAATTCGGGGGGGAAAAATGAATTTTATTACTCACGTGTGTAATCAAGTCTATGAAATGGACACCGTGTCTGTTGAGTGCTAAGATATGATCACCACCCTTCTCCTTTCCTTCGGGTACTCTCTTCACCGCAAAGAAACTCGATCCGAACAATGGCCACTTTGATAAAGTTTCTGAAAATAATCAAGGTCAAATGATTAATAAAATAAGGTCCAATTGATCCTTGAAATATATTCTTTGTAGTTGTCGTAGAATAATACATAAAATCATTTAAAATCATTTGAAATCATTTGAAATCATTTGAAATCATTTGAAATCATTTAAAATCATTTAAAATCATTTAAAATCATCTAAGTGCAGATAAAATATAATGACTCACCCAAAACTTGAGCTTTGCAAACTGCCACTGCATTATGCTGAACATTGTTCCATGCTTGTTGCACCAGATTCGACCACTGTTGAGGTCGTGGTTCCCGTAAACTTAAGGCCGGTTTTGGTAATAAGTACTTGATCTCCTTGGTAGCTGGTTCATGCGTCATATCTGCTGCTCTATGTAAAAGAGCTGCTATTTGGGCCATATCGTACTGTTAAAAAGAAGAAAAAGTATTTAATGTCGAAATTGCTATATTTATCAACCTGTTTTACATACAAAATGTTTGGATATAATAAATACAATGATTACTACCATCGAGTATACACAGATTATATGTGATAAGTTTGAAGAAAAAAAACTCACTATAACTTCTTGAGGTAAGTGTTCGCCTGGTAGAACTAAAAGAAGACCTTCCAAATAGTCGGGTGCTATCTGATTAAAAACAACTTCTATATACAATGGCGCATCCAACCTGAGCGGATAGTACCATACAGATCTGAAAATTTAATTAGAAATTCCGTCAGTTAATTTTCACTAAATATACAATTAAATTTTTATTCTGACAAACGAAGCAAATTTCATTACATTATTCTTTATTAACAAATTAGTTGGCAAAATGAACATTGTTCAATTATCACCATATTGAATACATCACCATGATTATCACCTTTTGTTAATGAACTATAGAATAATTAATGTGCTTAGCAGTAGATACCTAATCAGTGTAATTGAAACTGTAACTATATTAATAATTATGAATATATATTACCTGCAGAATATTAAGTAGAACACTTGGTGATTCTTATGCAATTCCGTTGTAACATCGAGCACGTATTCGTCTCTGGCTAATGGCATAGTAAAAGCGTCGCCATCGACGATACAGTATAACGAGAACTCGTCCATTTCATGAGGGTTTCGCACAGAAATTATGTTACACATTTCTTCGATGACATCCTGAAAAAGAAAATCACAATTGTAAGATTATATTATAATTAAATGTAAATTATAATTAAATCCAAGTAGCAGATAATTCCAATGGTAAAATAAAGAATAAAAAGAAATGTTATATAATATTTTCTTATTCTCAGTTTCATTTTCAAGAAAATTAGGTGGAATTGTAGAATCATTTTTTTTATACAAAATATTTATGATGTTGAAATAGGACATCCTACAGGGTAATTAGACTAGAAAATAGAAAAATAATAAATTACCTGTACAACCGTGGTACATTTTGTATTGATGACTCTCTCGGTACCACCTGGCAGTCTATAAATCTGTCGTTTAGCGTTTCTGCCAGCACTAATCGCCATAATCTCATCGACACTGGGCACATTCTTCCTCCCTCCATATTTCACAGTTTTCCTTAAATTCTGGAGACAAACTGTGGCGGTGCCATGATACGCTCTCCTTTTATCGTAAGCAGCAGTTTCAAGGTATTTGATAAGGTACGGTCTAAGACCTTCGCTACAAGTGAAATAAGCTGCCACAATGCTAAAAATTCGCCATCCACGCTGACAGCTATCTGGATTCGGACTCTTGTTGTTGGTGGTCTGTTTCATCAACTGACAGTAAACCTCGTCTCGTAGTAGCTCGTACTTATGGCAGTGCTGTTGTAACGTAATTGGTGCATACATAATTATTGTAATTAACTTAATTGAGGCCTGTGAGAAGCAACTATTTTAAGGGTATTAAATAAATTCATGTAATTCGAATAATTTTCGTCAACTCCACGAATCTCTTAGGAGAAAGCGTGTTGATTCGAGGTAGTTTCTCCTTGAGTAAATGCTTGGGAAAATTGACGTCGGAGAAGAAAAAACTGCTGGGTGGATAAGGGCTATTCCCATAAATAAAATTGTGCAATAAGGAGTTGTGTCTTTTTTTTTTTGTAAGATCGTGATGTAATCTGTCCATAGAATTTATATCAAATGACATCAACGATAGGATAAGACAAAAACCAAAGAGAATAATATGAATATCTAAATGATGACATTAAGTAGTTTATATGAATATCTAAATGATGACATTAAGTAGTTTATATGAATATCTAAATGATGACATTAAGTAGTTTATATGAATAATGTTATGTATCTAGCGTTATAAGGACAAAGGGTGAAGAAGCCTTAGATTTACTTGATTTCCCTTCACGAACTCACCATGAGAATCGTGTAGACACACTTGACTTCACTGGTGTCAGGTGGCAGTGGCTGATCCCCCATGTACCTCATGAGACACAGGAAACACTCGACCGCCAATGGACTCAAATCGGCATCCAACCTGAGGAGACTCTGTTCTATAGGTACTGGTGAGTACTTAACAAGATCCACTTGTTCCTTCCAGGTCCATTCAGCTCCATCTTGTTGACCTTTACTTTTTTTGTTCTTCTTCTTGCTCTTCAACGACTCGATTACTTTAAGAGAGCCGCTAATTGATCCATCTGCAGTCTTCAGCATCTCGAATCTGATATTGTACATATATGATCATGGGATTATAATAAATACATAACTATCTTATAGTATAATAAAAACATTGATATATATTTTCCCTGTGATTTATTAATTCAGTGTAAAAAGCACAGTTAATGTCTAGAGTGAATTTATAATAAGGATCTTTTTTTATTTGATATTGAGTGTATTATATTGTTTATGGCTTTTACTATTCAAAGAAATTTTTTCTTCTAACTTTACAAAGAAATCGTGTTGTGGGATTTCTTCGTATTTATTACAATTACCGATGTTTTTGGTGAGTTTTGACCGAAAGAACGGTACACAGAGGTAGAACAGGGATGTCAAAGGAAATTGCCTTGTTTGAAAAGCACTTTGAAGTTAGGGGAGTTTCCATATCAGGATATTTCTGCAGAAGGGAATCGGTACCGTTGAGAGTACTTGATGGGTGGTCGTCACATGTCAAAGTCCTCTTTCGAACATTCTACTTCTGTGCACTGATTTGTCGAAATGTATTGCGAATTGAAATTCGATAGAGTTTGAACAGTCGATCGAACAACATCACTCACCACAAACACCATAATTTTCATTTCGAGTCTCTAAAATATCAAGAATCCACTGTTGAGTCATTTATTCATTGTTCAATCTTCACCAAGATTTTTTATTATGTTAATTAACCGACTTGGATGTTTAACTGTTGAAACTAACATTACAATGCAATTCTAATCGATATGGAAATATTCAGTGAAATGACATTGCATTTTATCAGGAAGATTAAAATATATTTTTTTGCCAGGGTTTTGGAAATCAATAAATGGAAGTTAAATTTTGAAACGATTTACATAATAATATAGGATTTCGAGAGTTATTCAATGCACCATCCCGTTACCGGAAACATCGTTCCTCCCGTAAGGATTCCACACTGTCCGCCAGATGTTAATACTTATTTACCGCTGACTTTATCCACGATATGATCGCAATTACGCTTCGCAATGGACCATTGACCAGTCGATCGCTTCGGTTATAAATAATTGTACGCAAAGGGTAACAGTATTCCAGATCTCCAACGACTTCCGGTATGCATTCCAAGATCTTCACACTGAGACTTTCATCTCAGAAAACACAGGTGTAAAAATACTTCCTTACAGTGGATTCAACTTAATAGTTTTTCTTATCCACATTCTGATCTCATATTTTTTGTTTCTTTGTGACCGGCCCTTTTTTATTGAACCATTGTAACTTTCTCCTGGTACAGTGCGGCACAAAAATCTTTCTTCACCATCGAATTTGACTTTGCGAAATTGATTACTTATTTAAAAAATCGTATAATTTGCTTCGTATTGAGATTAAATAATTGATTATTAGTGATATTGAATGATCGTCACGAATATTTTTAAATAATAGAACTTTCGTGTGATTACTGTTCACTGTGTGGTAGTTTAGCAGGGTTTTTTAATGAAATATTGATTTTTAGTAAGGTTTTTATGTACCAAAGAATTTTTGCAATAAATAAAAGATCTTTCACTGAAAGGTTCCACGGCACAAAGGACTGGACACTCGAAACGATGTGAACGTAATCCATGTGTGCACTGTTGCAGACTGAAGGCTTGAGAAGTCAAAGAAGACTCCTTTGCCACGCAGTCAGCAAAACCCTCGTTGTTAATCCTAGAATCTCGCGTTATGCTTTCTCAACACGACAGATACGCATCTGTTATGTAAGATGAGGAATTATTACTCCAAGTGTGATGCTTTAAGGATTTCCTCAAGTTAATTATCCCGCGAAAAATACTAACTTACTATAAGCATTTTAAAAAAGGGTTTAAACATTTTCATTGAATTACAAAACGTTTCAACTATAGCGATGATAAGACACTTTTTATCTTTACATAGAATTTCTTCTTTTCATTTAGGAAGTTCACGTTACCTAACGTTTATAAAATTTATTAGAAACGTTTCTAATATAATTTTTTAATCGAGCCTTCTGTGTTTTAAGGAATTAGAAAGTAAACAGAGATAAAACACTCACTTTTCGGTGCTCTGACGGAAGTTGAGCATCGCATATTGCAGTAGAGAATGTTTTCCATCGTTGACGATCGGTCCACTCTCGTACATACCATCCTCGTGAAGTCTGCCAGCATCGTCTGGTTGTCGCCATTCCTGATTGGGACTAAGTCGGTGGTTTTGCTGGTTCTTTTGATGATGGTTGATCTGATCCGACCTGTTCACCTGGGACACGTGGTTCGGCACACGACCCGTGATCACGTGGTTCTCTTGAACTCCATGGGTACTATGATTTAATTGTCCATGGCTTTGAACGTGATTGGAAGTGTGATTAGCCTGCGATTGGATTGATTTCGTGATCTGTGATACGTGATTCTCCTGATGAGCTGGTGATTTGTGCAACGGCTTCTGATCAATCTGTAATAAATGCAATAGAGGGAAATTGATTAGATTAAAATATCATGAAATTATGATTTGCAGGGAAGAATATTAAGTAAACATTATTTCGTTATGAAGATACTTTAATTTTCGTCGACGTTTTTATTAATGTTTAGGGTAAAATTATAGATTCAGAAGAGGAAAATAATAATTTTTGAGAAAAGTTACAGGATTGAAGGAGAAATAATAATTTTAGAGAAGGATATGTCTTCAAGTGATACCTTCATATAACTAGGTAGAAACGGAAATTATTATAAGGAAAGGATCCTTGTGCAAACACCAATACTGACGACTGCATGAAATACTTCCCAGCTACTAATAACCCGTTTACGATGCACTGTCCCAGATTTACGAGTGAATTACGAGGAGTTTTCTCGACCTTTCCAACTATTCGTTTTCTCTTTCCATCACCTGCTTTCCATCGAACACTTTGCCGGAAGTCTCGATCTGCCAATTGATCTTACACTTGCAAAAAACTGGTTTTTCTGCGCATGATAGGATTTCAGACGACGAAATTCATGAAACGACATATGTAGCTGACTGGTTGTTTTTTTTCTCTCTCTTCTCATATGTGTAAATGAAATATAAATGCGACTATATTGAGTCTACGTGGGAACTTAAGAATCACACATTTGATTTTATTTCCAATTGACCCAGTTTCTATCTTGCAATTCATCGTTAAATGCACGCAATTTATTGTATCAATAGCTTCATTAATAATAACACTTTCGAATTAATTAATTTTATTAATAAATTCGTGCGATCCCTTACATGAATTGTAAATCGCAAATCTAATTTCACATTCGAAATTGTGAATGGGTGACAATTTAAGAGTCGTCTTATTGTTATTGCAAATCCAATTAGAAATCACATTGTTAGCAAGGAACTTGTCGGTGATTTATAATTAGAAGCAGAGCTATAGCGAGACGAATCAAAAGCGTGACAATCGCTCTGTGCATCACAAACGCTTGGCGAAGAAAACGTCTCTCGTCCTTTGACAAAAGTTGATACACTTTCATTTATAAAACAGTCACCAATGCGTATTTCAATATATTCATGCGAAATATCTTGCAAAATAGATGAATTTCGAAAATTCATGTAATATAAAGAAAAGTAAATAACTTGAAACAAGAATACAAATATATATGGAAGATACCACGTGCTTGATACGTTAATATAAAATAGTTATCCTGATCGTATGAGAGTGACACACTTAGACAATGAAAGTACTATTAAAGTGTATCTTCCCAGACTCACACTTTATGTATCTATGTATATATTCCATTTCAAGATTCCATTTTCCTGATAATCGAGGATAAATCATATCCATGGAAAAACTAATGCAAGCTACACACATACATGTACCAATCACTTTTTCAAGAGCCTATTAGACATGCTTGCCGCACTAATAACGAAGAGCAATTGTTGCATGATTTTGCATTTCCAGTTACGAGCGTAGACTTCCTTTTTGGATTATTTACCATCTGTGCGTACGAGCTCAAGTGAATCGTCTTTTTTCATTAGTTAGACTAGAGGCTAAAAGTAGGTAAATTGCGACAGTAGAATGTCGACCGCAGAATAGTTATTATCGAATCACCTTAAAAATTGTTCTAACGTTTCCTAACAACTACCTAAAAAAAATTGCAAGAAAATATAATTTCCGGTTAAATATAAAGAGATATAACGTTAAATTTTCTCAAGACGAAATGTTTATATAAATATTTTGTGAAAGTATCAGTGGTATAAAATTGAGAAAATTAATAATGTCGCGTAATATCAACATTGTTTTGTTAAATGGAAATTCTACCAATATTACTTCGTTCGAAGTTTATTATTTGGTAATAGTTTTTTGGAGCAGTTTTGCGGAAATTAGAGTGTAGCATCATCCGGTACATTCGTGTATCGATACTTAAGCTCACATTGCATAGAACAGAGTGCACATGAGCGAGCAGGATAAGGAGATGTCGACCCTGACCCACTTAATCCTCAATGCATCTCAAGCTGGCGTAAGATGTGCCTCTGGTCATGGTATACGATACATGCACTATATATATATACACATATATATATGTATTAATGAGAGTAACGATCTCCGTGGATTTTCTGCGTGCCCCTTGCGGCACGAAATAGCGCTTCTATTACCGAGCACGCAAATGGTAAAACCAGTAGCAATATAGCCACAAAAAAGGCTTCAATTCACCTGATCATAAATTAAGATCCACTGGATCATTGATGAATTCATCTCAATAGACCGTTACTAATTGGATTAAACCAACTAATTACCGTTAGTTCGACTTTAGTTATAAAAAGGATTCATCATATAGTTAATTGGCTATAAATATTTCTCTGATTTATGATAGTACGGTAGATGATTCTTCTTTACTAGAAAGATGGAATTATTGAATTTGTCGGATTTCGAGTAGATTTATCATTTTGCAAAATTCTATTTGTTGTTAATCAACAATTTTGTCTGTATTCTTATGCAACTTTTTATCACGATAGAAATAATTTCTCAGCATTTTGTTTAATGATAATGGTCAAATGAAGGTAAGTAGGTGATTGATATTAAAGAATATATCGCAGGTGCCAGGATCGTATGAGTCTCTCTACATAGTGGTTATGTGAATATAGTCACTTAGCAAGATCCGAGAGGATTCATGGCATTCCTTTCCATTGCCTTTTATCGTTCGGAATAACGGTAAAGCGTTTTTTTTTCTCGACGACGTCTCGCTTCTAGAAATCGGAAATTGAGTGAGAAGATCCTCGCGCGCTCTTTGATTCCCATATTTTTATCGGCTTATCGAGGGACCAGCTGATCGGCACTTAACAGAATTATTAAGTGAAAGCTTAACGAGCCGAAAAACTGTCAACCGATGATTCCAGGCGGAAAGTGACTAACTGATTAACAGAAAGAGGAGGATTTTTTTCGGTCACTGCGAAGTAACTTATGTACTAATTCAATGATAAAAAAAGAACTAAAATTTGTTAATTGAAATATGTAAAGAACCTTTATAACTTCTGCATTAAAATTCATCGATTTTATCGACTTTGCTGATTCTCGAAATACTAAACTCCTCTGATTTATCTGAAGCAAGAAATCATCTCGCATGATGAATTATTAATATAAAAATCAACTTTAAACTTTGTGAAAGAGTAAGAAAACAAGTTTACGAAGGTGAGTGACAAAGAATAAAATAAAATAAAATAAAATAAAAGCTATCGTGAACTTTTTTTGATTGTCCTTGAATTTACACCACAAGCTTCAAGATTCCATCAACAAGATTGTCATGGTTGTCTACTTTGCCAAAGTTATTATTCATTGTGCACCGTCTCAAGAAACCGGCGTGTTTCAAAGATCAACGTCAGAGAAACTTATTAATAGTATCCTATCTCGTAAACACAAGCTTCACGAGCCATAACGGGTTTCAGCGTGAAGAAAATTCGCGGAATGCTTACGAATCGAGGACAAGAATTTCATTGGAATCATGACCTGGTAGCTTTTGACCTTCTGGTCAAGTTTTGTCAAGGTCTCCTGGATGGTACTGAGAGTCCTGTCGTCATTCTTCTCTCCAGCTTGCAGTTCACCTGGCGACCTTAGTCCCTCGAATCTCTTGAGAATCTCACGAACACTAAGCTTACTTCCATCAGCATTTTCCTCAGTGATCGTTTCCATTTTCGACAGCTTACGTTCACCGTTACTTCTACTGACCAATTGATCACTATCATAGAAATCCTTAATCAGCTCATTAACCCGCATCTCATCGACATTCTGATTCTGTTGATGTGGCGATTGAGATCGATGTAGACTCGATTCTTGACACTCGGTCTTTATCGCTCCAAATTGGTCTGTTATCCTGTTATTTCGAAGTTGGCAACCTTCCTCCATGCGAAGCTGTTCGATGGTTGGCTGATTCTGAACTCGTTCCATGGAAGAAGGCCCAGAATTCATGGAATTCATTACACGAGCTATTGGATTGAAAAAAGACTTTTGATCCAATTTTGACACGTCTATTCTTGGGATATTTTCATATTCGAATTTCTGTTGAGCGAAGATATCCTTTTTGTTAGAGTCCTTGCGGAAGTAGTCGAGACTCTTGCATTGTCTCACGTTATTCTTATTGATGTCCACGTGACCCGAATCTGGAGACATTTTTGCATCGTCTTTTTTCTTTCGCTTGCATTCATCTTTGGCGAAGAACTTAATGAATCTGCTCTTTTGTTCGGCCTTGTGCCCTTTGTCAAAATTGGAGGCCTTTTCCAAAAAGGCCCCCGAATCATCCGTTTGGCCATATTCGTCACTGCTAAGCTCAGACTCGGAAGATTTCACCAATAAGCTGTCGGGTGAATTAGTTTTCCTTTCCTCGTCAGAGAAATTCTTCAGGTCGAATTTACTGGCGAGATTACTTAAGCTTTTGGGTCTTAGTCCCATTTTCGAGTCATGGTCTTCGTAGTGCCGTCTGTAATCTTCGTCGGCTCGAGAAAAGGGATAATCTGGCGTGGATCTTCTCTCGAATTTAGGATCTCTTTTGTAATCTAGGTTCTTCTTGTTTTCACAGGCTTCGAATTGTCGAAGGAATTCTGATCTTCGTAGGATTCTTTGCACGTTGTTGAAAGGTTTCAATTCGATCTTGCGGAATTCATTCTCGGATGATTCGGAGAGTTCGACGAACTGATTAAGAATTTCCGGTCGGTGCTTTTGTTTCTTTCGAAGAGTTTCAGGAAGATCAGCCCAATTGCTTGATAACTGCTTAGAAAAGACACCTTCCGCGTCTGACACTTCTCGTTCCATTCTGCTAGTTGGTTAACACCACGCACAAAGCAGATTTCTTTGCAGGCATCGAAGTCACTTATTACAGTCTTAACTTTGATTAATATAAACTTTTTATCTACTTTATTAGATTTCTTGATTTACACCAGCTGAAATCACGATGAATTATTTTACAGTATGTACCGTATACTTTAACTGTTTGGAGACTATAAAACAGTCTTTTGGTCTCTGAAGAAATCAAATAACTACTGATACAGATGTAAGTATCAATTTAAATGTAAATAATAATTAATTGTCTCCTAGTTTCACAATAAATCTATAAATCGATTTACTGATTTTATAACGAGAACATTTTATTGTTTGTTAATTTCCTTTACGTTGTATGTCGAACTTTGTGCCTGATTTCTCGAAGGTTTTAAGATTTTGAGTTAACACGGTAGATTGCATGGAAAGATTAGTAAAGTATGTTCAGGAACACATTTACTCGAATGACTAGTTCCTTTCCACTGTTGTGACCGGTAATTTTACGATTATGTTGGAAATAACGTAGAACCAATGTCAGAAACGCTATAGCGGCACGATGTTACCTCAATGACACGCAAGATTGAACAGTCTATTGTATAAAATATTGCAAAACGAAATCTTCGGACGTCAAGTTTACATAACACACACTACGGAGCGCGACGAATCTCCAGAAGCGGTACAAGGTTTAAAAGAATACAATTTAAGGAATGCACTTGGCCTAGTTCCTTTTGGTACATTCAGCAAGAACATCTAAACTTTGTTACTCTAACCCAAAAACGTATTACTAAACATAATTAATACTTTCTGACGTTTTAACAGGTAAAAATAGTCGATTGCAATATAATTTCAATCTATTTTTCCTTATTATTCCATAATCCAACGCGTTAATACAAATGAGATGTCGTTCAAAGTGACTCAAGTCGAAGTAGATTTTTCAACGAAGAAAAGTGTAGAATGGCTCTAATTAAAAATAGGAACGTTACTGGATGTGGATCACGGAAGAAGGGTCCTTTCGTGGGAAGATCAACGAAGAAGAGCCGACGTTGTTCGTGGGATCGCGGAACAATGTCGACTCTTCATTGTAATTATTTCTCGCGCTAATAAACTCAACCACGAATTCCCTGTATCACCCCCCCCCCCCTCCCCCCCTTTTCTGCGAATCGAAAGGAACCTTCGACGCTGGAAAATCATTCAGTGAATTAAAGAACTAAACTTAACGTGAACTGGAAGTTTGCATTATGTTTTCACAAATAATCGAACAAAAACAAACTAATCGAAACTACGGAAACGATACGCTAATTAATTTAGTAATAGATGGTATAGGTTTGCTAAAATATTTGAAATAATTAGTCGGCTTTCTACGCATTTGCATCCTACGGTACAATTAGCCATTTAAAGCAATCTACCGAGGAATGGTAACTATATCCTTTCACTTGAATTTTCTAATTTTCATAATTATTTTGATATCAGATTCCTAATTGATACGACAACAATTATATTGCTGAATAAATAGTTTAGTCGTTTAAAGTATAGTTATGGGTTGTAAATATAATTAGTTGATTCTTATCGATCAATCTGTTCGACTTGATTGATTTTATTGATTGATTTAATTAGTTGTAAAGATGTTATCGTGTCAATGCACTTAAGATGAATTTCTACATCAAGTTCCGTTTTGTGTGGGGCTAATTTTACTGGTCAACTGTAATCGATGCCTCACAGGAAGAAGTGGAAGCAAAACATTCACAGACTTTCGACTTTTTTCTTTGAACACGATAATGCCTTCTACCGAGCAAGAAATAACGATTGAGCCTCTCTTGTGTACTAGCAGTCCCGATCAAGGATACTCGATGAAGGATGTGAAATTTAATGGCACTTTTTGTTGCATCCTGGTAACATATTTTAATCGAAATTCTTCGTAGGTGTAAAGAAGAAACAATTGCTCAACAATCAAACTCCATTAAACAACTTTAACGGTATTTCCGCTTCCTTGTTAATAATACTCAACTAATTAATCATTATAGATTGCAAATTGTTCTCCAGAATTGTTAAAGATAAACATTGATTATGTAATAAAAGAAAAAAGAAATGAAGATTAAGTTTGACAATAATAAGGATCATATTAGATGTTTTTGTCGTAATTTGATCGATTAGAATTATCTTGATGAAAGAAATCTTACCAATTAGACTAATAATCTAAATTAAGTAAGACAAAATTTCCATTACTATTGGCATTGTCAAAAAATTGCGTTCACGCTGGGAACAGAGATCTCTGGGGAATTTCAAGTGAATTCTCGAGACGGTTCTCAAGAATCCAAGACTTGCGTGAATTCAATTATTCACATAGGAGCTCGAGGACCACGAGAAAGTCCTTTTCAACGAAACGGAAAAGTAATTCTCCAACGGTTTTGCTTTCCGCACGGCTAATTAACGAATATCGTCTCGTCGCTGGCAATTAGACGGGATTGTTTCGGTGGCGCTTATCCGCCTATCGCACTTTCCTCTCGAAGGCAAGGTTAATTCAATGGTAATGTCAGCTCGCTCGGGCGAAAACTGATCTCTGCCTAATCAACTCACGTCACTCTACCTCAAGATCGACGATCTGTATCGATTCTTTCGTTTAATTACTCCTGATACTAAGAGAAAAAGAAAAAAAGAAAAATTAATTATAATCTTTAATCTTTGTCAGACACGTATCTGTTTCGGCGAATCATTGTAACTTTCACCAGTCTGGACGTAGTGTGGATAACACATCAATTTGCAAATTTCTACGTTGACAGATAATATCTTAGCAATTACTCGACAAATATACTATAATATATATATTTCCATTACAATGCATATAAATTATCATTTCCTCAACAATTTTCAGACCGTGTGAATTTCCAAGGGGAAATTATCGGTTGGGATTTAATTTTCCAAAAACGAGGAATATTAAAGAGAAAGTGCTTTTAAACTTGTTCGTTGCGTGGTATTAATTTCAGGAAAATCGTAATAAATAGCGTGAGAATTATAGTGAGTAAAGTAGACAAATTTGATCTTTTCAACATTGAATGCTTTTTGTGAATCGAATAGTATTATTGGGACCAATGAGAGCAATTGATCCTGTCGAGTAACTCGATGTTCGAATGCTAGTCAAATCGAACCTAGAATCCTGATGAACCAGTCCGATAGGTCGCGGCGTGTTTACGTTCGACAATAGGAGTGTGCGATTGAGTGAAGTGAGCGGACGGAATGCTTGATTCGAGTCGTAATCAGTATTTTAAAACTGAACATATACTCGACGAAACCTATGCCAAGGTCTGCTTCTTCATACATATACTAGTCAATAGTCATCCTACACTTGCCAGGTAAAAAATCATAAATCTCATATTGCTATATTTCATATTATTCCTTGTAGAAACTCATTTTATTTCTGTCACTATACTTCTATCATATTAAATACATCTATAATTCTAAATATAATAAAATATTGTAATAAAATGATAATTAGAGGTTTTTAATTAAGTCATATAATTTGTTGTATAATTACTAGAATTTTAGGGAGATTAAGTGTTTTAAATTATTTTTGTTATTGAAAATAGATAGAATTAATTAGGTGTAAACTTTTCAGAGTTTTACTTTCATTATGATGGAAGCTTGAAGTTTATAATGATTACCACGTCGATCGATATGGAATTGGTCACGCTGAGCCAGCATAGCTATAGATCCCTGCGCAATATGGAAAGGCAGGAAAGGTAGGGAAGGTGAGGTAAATAAAGCGGGTTGCACGTAATTGAGCCTCACGACACAAATACCATGATATTACCATGACACTGGCGCATATTTACTCGAAATGAGAACCGATTCATCGGTATGCAATTGCAGTGTTTATTGCTACCTAACGAATCTCGATGATTTTTCGATCATTAAACTATAAATTATGATATGTCAAATACAATTACTTTATTAGCGTTAATAAAAATTGTTTATTGCAAACAATTGTTAAATTGGTATTTAACAAGCGAGAGAAGTGTAATATTTGATGTTTTATTGTCTCGAATATATCACGTAATAAAATGTAATTATGCAAAGCACGTGACTTAGATCCATTTAATTATTTCATTAGTGGATCAGTTTAATGAGTTAAACATTTTGAGGTAGAACAGACCATATTAACGTGAGTTTGCTCAACGTCGGTTTCTTTATGTAACATATTACAGACACCTGGAGGTCTCATTTCTTCGTTGCTACTGCAATTTAACAATTTTTGCCAGATGTACGTATTGTGTCATAGAAGTGCAAGAAGTCTCATTTTGCTTGTTTGAATGCCACAGCGACAACTAACACGGTTACTAAGAGGAATGTTTTCTAAGTTAATCACAAGCTACTGAATTTGGGTCTCTCTCTCTCTCTCTCTCGAGACTGCGAAACTTTCAGAATGCAAAAACTATGCTGACTTATCGCTGGCTTCACCTATAACGCGCCATCTTGAAAATTTACTATTAAATCTTTAAATGAGTATTAATCGAAAGACTCATTAAATGCTTTCTAATTGGAAAAAAGAATTTAACAATAACTATAATTCTACTTAAGAATTGAATTTAAAAAATGTCAGAAAAATTGTTAGATGCAATTGTATTGTTCACAGTATTTAACTTTCGCGAAGATATGTTTTGTGAATAAGTTTGTGTTATAAATTGTAGATTACAATAAAATGAACATTCTTTGAGAAAGACGTAATTTGACCCCATAATAACTAGGAGAAGCGCTTAAGCTTGGCGTTACAAGAGCAAAAGATAATTTTGCCGCAATCTTCCTGATTATAGCGCATACTCCCTCAAGCACAACATCGTATTACTCTAATGTAAACTTTAGATGAAATTAATTCTATGCTGTTTTCTGCCTGCACGTCACGCGAAATGATAATGCAAAATATACCGTTATATCGACAAGATTCTTTTTCTCTTATTCAATCGTATCAGCATAACGAGAATTATTATTTATGTAAATTCTCGGCTAATAATTAATTGTAAAACGTATTTCCATATAAAGAATATTCAATAGAATTGAATAAATCATTAAAAGAATATCAAAGGTCGGAATTTAGCCAATTAAGATAATGATTTTTGTGGGATTAAGTTACCGTAAAGAAATTATGCGAAAAATAGATCGCAATTAAAGTGCTACCTTTTTAAGCGAAGTAAAACGAACACCCTACATGTGAAGTGTACAAGAAAAGTCATTGTTTTAGGAGTCTTAAATTTACATAAATGACACTTAATGAATCGCGTCATAAAAATTATAATACGTAATGTTAACAGTTAACTCTTTGTTGGATACTGTAGCTATAATGAATACCAAAAACACTTCATTCTTCTGAAAAACACGTCTAATGAATAATTCACATGTAAAAGCGTCAGAAGTTTTTTCGTCGCTATTTTGTCTTATAATTCTCGCCGATTTACAAAACATCTTTATATAATCGCTAAATGAAAAAACTGCGAAAACACAGTATATAGAATTGGAAATATTCCAAGAACCGAAAGTTTAGTGTGGCTAATTGTAAGTAAGAGAGAATTGCAGCGTTACCAATCAATCATTTCGGATTATAAATTTAACAAAGCAAAACGTAAACTTTAGTACATACAATAGTTTCACTTATTTTACTTCAAAATTTAGAAATGTTGCTAGACAAAATAAATTGAAATAGTAGAATTATGTGTATGCACAAACGGTTTGTACACTTCGCATTTGTCATGGCAATAGACAGCTCGTCCATAAGTTACGTAACTTACGTTTTTAGTCGTATTTCTCACAAAGGTAGAGAAAAGGCACTCAATCGTTGAATCCATTACGACAATTGACTCTAAACACTTCGCTCCAAGTAAATGACTCTTTTGTAACATCGTAAAATTCAAGAAGCGAAAACAACTTTTTCACCATGCAGTATACTCGATAGCGCGTGGATTATAGTTTCTAGTGGCTAACCATCGTCCTGACAATATTATTGTTAATATCCAGAAACGATAGAGTTTCTATATTTCATTACATCCGCATAATATCCGAGTGAAACTGGAAAATTGACTTTCAACTTTCTGACCGAATAATTACCCTCAAAGTTAACGAAAGTTCTACCTTATTTATAAACCAATATTCATCGAATAACCAAACGATTCTTTCTTTCCTCTTATACTCTTTTAAAACGTATCTATTTACGTATTATTCAAACATTTTTATCTCCAATTTTATCACAGTATATTAATAATATTAACGATTTTAGAAGAATCCTGCTTTTATATTTCCTCAGAACTGTTTATAGTCTCCAATCAATTTTGCAAGATGCATCGAAGCTGAAAGAAGTTTCGAGGAATAACAAACCATAAAACTCGATTGTCGATTCACTATATAGATCACTTTTTAATCCAAATCAAACTAACATAATTGGCACTGTTTCCACTCGCGATAAACACCAAAACGATTAGTTCCTTTCACATGAAATAGTTTTGGAAACTTTTCATTCACTTTTCGATTAAGAGGCAATGTTTTTGGAAAGTTCACGCGACAGAGAATTGTAGGGAAAGGAAGAAGCGCACCGCAGGGCGACAGTCGATGAACTGAGGATCGGCCAAGCTTGTACGTCTTGACTGGTTGCCTTCTGCTAACCACACTACTACAGCGTCTACGGAGCAACCGTCTGATATCTGGGTCGCACCTCCTCCATACTGAAGGTGGCCAACGCGTACACCTGGGCATATTGCCTTCTACACACTCTGTTAGTTTACGCTCAATCGTAGGGAGCCTTTTCCTGCGGCTCATCCTACCGTGCATCTTTCTCAAACTACATACTGCTGCTCAAGGGATGGAAAATTGGATTTTAATTAGTAGATAAACCCAAAGTTAACCTCAAAATTCTTTTACACATTATTCTTCTTCAAAACTTTCAATTTTTTCTTCAAAATGTATTGTACATTTTAAACAGCATATGTTAAAAAATGAAATTGCAATTTTTCTTCATGATAATAATATGGAATTCGAGCGATATCAAAGGTACATATGCTTCTTCTGAGAAAGCAGAAATATCGAGATTTCCAGGATACGAGTCCTTATTAAAAGTAGGCAGAGTTATTCGGATTACCGGTTCCAGTATGCATGAAGAACCGAGTCATTAAGGAGCGTTGAGTATCCGTCGAGATTCAGCGACTATCGATAGGGACTTTTCTCGAATTCCTAACTTGAGACATGTGCTCGATGAAGCCAGGAATTCAGGATAGAAATGTCCTGGGGAACAAGCTCATAATTTATAGTTGAATCTCTTTTACTATATACTTGCACACTTCTTGCTCGTGATTACACAGCAATATTTTGACTGTCACTATAAATTGTAAGAAATTAATTTCGCGGTTTTCGCATGAGAATTCTGCCCTCGATGAATTCAATTTGTTCAACCGCATATTACTTTATCAAACTTTATTATAAACCGCTAACAATTTTACACAGATCTTTAAATTATTATTTAAACCCTTACATTATAGATCATCGTACTATATTATAATTATTCTGCATTTCGATCGATTTTAATTTGAAATTAATCCGTTCCAATGATAGTAATTAGATTTTCTTTTTCTTTCTTTTAATTTGACTTAGAATCTTGATTCCTATGCGAATACTAACTTCGATTTACTGTTGTGTCCTTGCGAGTGCGAGTCGCGTCCGATTGCGAGTGGTCTCGCATTTGGAGTCTGATAGAAGAAAGCACAGCACAAAGCGAATTAGCATAGGTCAGTGATGCCCTCCCACAAAAGAATCAAGTTCGAAACCTCTGTATTCCAAGGATGCCGCGTTAAAGGCTAACGCTTCATGCTAATGACCAAGCAGTTGTAAACGAGTAGCTCAACGGTGCAACGTGGTCAGCGATCTCAAGCAAAGCGAAAGATAATACTACTTAAACATTTTGAAGACGAATTCGACGAAAGGAAATTGTAAAATCAGACAATGAACTTATGACTAATAAAAGAAGCCTCTGAATCGATCGCAGAAACTGTTTGTCAGTTTAAAGAAAAGCAAAGATTTTAGTTCAAAATTCATACATTTGATATGTTCATCAATTTTTAAATTTGTATTGTAATATTTCTTTCTGAATTCTTGAATGAAAATTGTGTGTAAAAAGATTAAAATCAGTTAAATTACTTTGTTGTTAAATATCTTTAATCCGACAGTATTAGAGACATTAATTAGTTCGACGCGTTGTATCGGTGAATCTTTACAATCAGCAATGTGGTTACAATTCCAACTGTAACCGCGCATTCTTTGATAAGAAAAAAAGGAAAAAAAAAACCAACAACCAGCTTTGTACTTGGCATAATCCATAGAAAGTAACGCAACCACCACAATTTTTCTACCTTCGAAGGCTCAAGTACTGTCAGGAAACACTTGCAGCGGTATGTGCATAATAGAACGAGGAATGTAGGATAGACAGGTTTCTTTACGCAGCCACAGGAATTCTTATTTATTTCACAAGAGAGTGAAATTTCTTGGACGCCCCGTCCTTTTAAATACTGAGCCCCGCAACCGTGTTTACGCGGATTGCAGACTGTTGGAAAAACGAGTAGCACTGTGACAGTGCGTGTCTTTAATCTATCGCACTGATTGTGAGTCGACAGAACACGGATCAAGATTAAACGAACAGTTTTATAAATTCAAATATATCAAATAGATATAAGAAGTTCATATTATGTAACGTGAGTGATTATTTGTGAATTTGATCTGTACTCGAAGGTATTTTAGAATAAATTTTGATACGTTTTAGATGAAAATCAGTGATTCGAAAATAATGATAGTTGAAAAAGGAGCAAAAAGGAAGAAGAAGGGCACCTTTAGGTCAGGTCACGCGACAGATGGTTGACGTAGTAGTCAGCCGTTACCAACACATAGAAATGAAACCTCGCAACAAAGGAGAAATGGTGACCTAAGGAAGGAAAGCGCCAGTCAGGAAGGAAAAGCACAACGAAGAAAGAGAGAAAGCTGTGTGTGCATCTATCTTCGTTCGGAGAGAACAAGAGCAACACTGAAAACAATACGCGATCGTGGAACTCGGTAATGAAATAGAAATCCAAACCGGAAGGGGCAGGTCGAAGTCGGAAGTGATGCTTCATTACGAGGAATTATTGTGATTTTTCGAAAAGTCGATGCGCCAGAAAATTTGTAATTCTTGCAGTGTGAAAGTTGTGTGTTATTGGGGCCAACAGGACTCAAGGTTTAATTATTCTTATGAGGTGTCTGGTGCACCAGGTTTCAGAAATGAACAGATGGTTTCGCGATAGGGTTGATGGAATTGTACGAAGATTTATTAACTACGTTCCGTGGGAAAAATCAAACTCTTAATATCTTTCAAAAATTCTAAAAAAATTAATCCATTTTTAATATCTATTTTTAATAGATTAATATTAATTAATCTATTTTTTATACTCGTAAGTATATTTTTCCTTGTACTAGGTAATAATTATTATTACCATTTTGCGATTGGCTATAAAAGTGACTGGCTATATCGCAAGTTTATTTCAGTGGTTTACGACTGATCTGCTTGGTTTTAATTTCAGATGAAACGATCCTGTACTTAACGTTGCTTTTAGATCCTTTAGACTAATCTGAGCGAGGAACTTGAAATTAGATCGCAAGGTTGTAGGAAAACGAGTTTAGGAGCTAAATACGCGTCACTTTCCAATATATACTACTACATAGTAACTTTGGAGAGTTGGCAAGAAAGAAACTTCGAACCTCGGTTTCACTTCACTTCGATGAAAAACTGTCAATTAGCGTAATTATCAGCCAGTAAATCGACATATTTATCAATGAGTTATCGATAAATATTGTAGAAATCAAAACAAAATCAGAAATTTAATTAAGTGAATAGTGATCGTGTATACAGCGAGAGAAAGATACAATGTAGCAGAAAAATATAATTTTCATATCGCATTTCAACTATAATTCTTTTCAATGATATTAATAATGATTTAATCTGTTCCGTAACAATTAGCAATATGAAACTGTAAAATTAACAATTCATTATTACGATTATAAATTCATTGTTTAGTGATTCGAAA
Source organism: Trypoxylon attenuatum (assembly GCA_963989405.1). Classification (NCBI taxonomy): domain Eukaryota; kingdom Metazoa; phylum Arthropoda; class Insecta; order Hymenoptera; family Crabronidae; genus Trypoxylon; species Trypoxylon attenuatum. Next base: position 9,734,642 of record OZ022493.1, on the reverse strand, counting down.
TTACTACAAATATTTTAATTAATGCGAGAAGATTTAAACAAAATACACATGATTAGAATATGGAACTGTTAATAGAATGTTACCGCGGGAAAGTCATAATCGGATGTTTCTTTCGACACCAATACGCTCTTTCAGAATTTCAAATGCAATTTCTGATTTCTCCTATTCCGTGAGAGGTCGCGCGAGATGAACAGCCGTTCTAATGACACGTAACGCTCACACGTTACTTCATTTTCTAATGTGATGGCTTTGTAAGAGACGTTCCAGTCATCGCTAATGATGGAAGTTTTCTGATGAATATGTGGCTTTGCAATGCAACTGCTATCAAAGTATTCAATTTATACAGAAACTATGCATATATTACAGCAATGCGATAGAAAATGAATCTTAATAAGATCCTTCAAATTTCATGTTCTCAATCTAATTCTATATCGATGACAAAATGATAAATTGTACATTGATCGTTAAACTTTATCAAGAAGTATAATAATATCAAGCTGTATACAGTTATTATTTATGATTTGTAAATTTTTGCTAAATCGATTTTGTGAAGCGCTCGAATTAAAAATGATTACTATGCGAGACTAATAAAATAATATGTTTGCTGTATAGTCAGCAATCAGTGTGATGGTTGTGGCTTCACGAAGGTGGAACGAACCCAGCGGTTTGGCGCATACTGGAGGGTCCACGAATTCACGAATGGCCATCAACCGTCTTCCACTTCCGGCGGAAGAGATGCGGTTCCATCGAATGACCGAGTCCCATGGTAGTTTCCCACGTTTCTACTGACACAACCCTGTAACCCTCATTCACTTTTCCTTTTCTAATGCCTTCTAACAACACGCGACAGTATATGTATGCTTGAACTAGAAATTCTGATGGGAAAAATGAGAAAAACATCCTTCGGAGAGTTCAGGAATCGGGTCACGTAGTTGGCAATGTTTCGCTATACAGCAAGTTGCCTTGCAGAGAAAGTAACAATGTTGATTGCCACCTACGAAGATCGATAAGTGAATCGATCTTCTACCAATTTGACGATTGATTTTTAATTCTCTATTATAAACGTTTCGATATCATAATTCATTTAAGCTCTTTTTTTTCTTAAAAAAAGAGAATTAAATATCTCATGTTCAACAAATTTTGTACTCCTTCTCTTGATTTTTGTTCAACTGTTTAATATTGCAAAAAGGTTTAGTGTTGTAGGAAGTCTAGAAGGATCAAAGCGATAATCCGAGATCTAAATTCAGGACGTGTTCCAGTTTAAATGCATGCGCGTGAAAACATCCTTTCGAGTACATGTATCTCTCCGAAACCGGGTACAAAAAATTATACCGGACATATCAAGATGCGAGCTGCAACAACAAGTCAATGAAATATATATACTGCACACGGTAGCGAAACCTGGAACACTATAATTTCCAGTTGCAACTACAACCAATGAAAAAATTTCGCTACTAAATGCGAGGAAAATAACAGGTTTCAACACTGAACATCCTTTATTAATGATATTTCAGATACGCGTTACTGAATTATATGAATAAAACAATCGGCAAACTTTTTTCAGAAAATCTACTAAGAATTTTACGATAACAATAATCATTCGACAATTTGTATTCTCAATATTCAGGATAAGATAGTTTAATTAACATTTTTATTCGATTCATTCGACTCGCAAAAAATATATTTGTGATTAAATTTTGTGAAACCTATAATCAGAATGAGACATTTGCAACTGAATTAGACAACTTTTCAAGGTCGGCCTTTCACACTTATTTATCTTTGATATAATTATAGCTAGCATCGATATTATCGATGAACCACTAATTAATGTTATTAAAGTGTACCGATATCTTTCTACTGCGTAGTTAAGAAATCTACAATCGGTAGCGTTTCTAATAAAACGAATCAAGAAACGGATCTAGGAAAGTGCACTTAATGCTTCTGGAAGAAAGGTGATCTTGCTTCTCATCGAATATTACTTTTTTTCATATTCCAACCAACGCTTCTTTTTCAATGTGTTTTCATCACTGAAACCAGTCGATGTTGATGGAATTTATGTTATTGGTACCAGTTTTTACGCTGAAAAATCTCAAATCCGGTAACATACATAAAATTAATGATCCAATCAATGTTTATCCCATCTTATTTAAATATATGAATATATACAGTAAAGTAGCATTAATTATTGTCTTGACTTGATACATTTGTAGACAAATTATCTACATATTTTTAATGACAAAAATATAAACCTGTATTATTTAGGTTTAAAAGTTGAATATATCGTAGTTGGAAGAATTAATCGATTAGTCACAAGACAAACCAGCTTTGTAAATTAATCCTAGGATAGAAAATTAACTGGCTTCCCTAATATCAGCGAAAGTGACACCATCGAAGGCTTCCCATTTAAGGTAAACTTGATCCAATTTCCGTTCGCTTTCTCAGGAACAGTCTTCCTACAACTAATTTTCGATGGGGTCACATTTTTCTTCGTGTTTCCCTTACGGTTTTTTTTTTCCTTCCTCGACAAGTCAGAAGAAGTCTTTTCCTCGAATTACGGCTAAAAAAGGTATCTTATACGACTAGAAAGACCGGTCGATCGGTACGAGTCTTAGAAAATTCCTAGCTCCTTCGATGAGCAACCCACATTGATCGATGTTTTCCATTTCTGTGATCCTTTCTTTCGCAATTGCTTCTCCCCCTCCGGGCAAATGGGTTTTCTATGTCGGAGAAAAAAAGCTACTTCGGTTTCCTTTCGCGAAACACATGTTGCATTAAGAATCAATGCATCTGTGGTTGGATCAGTAGTTCGATTTAAAAATATTCTACAACTATAGTCTATCGATTTATTAAAATCATTCGTCTCTGCTTTTGCCAAAAAAAGAAACATTCTATATTCGATTTAAACGATATTGTTACAATTGTAGTCACATGCAAGTAACTTTAATTAAAAACATAATAATTATCCTAGTTATAAACATTTTTATACCATAATAAAAAATTGTTTTTAGGGTGTGAATCAAATTGTGAAGACAGAGGTTTTAAAGGGACTGAACCGTTGAATCAATAGTCACGAGTTGGCTTTTTTCCATTTGTCCAGGAGACAATTCAAGAAACTTCATAACAAAAGAAAGAGAGATGATTCACTGCAGGCAGGTGCAGTAATCGAGGAAGGACACGACAAGGGGAATTTGGGCCAGGCGCACTCGAACTTGATGCCTCAGGCAGATAATCATCACTGCTGGGCTCATTAGCAATTCAAAGAGACTTCCGGCGAGAATATACCGATTGTGAACACGCGGACAAGGAAGCTACTGTTTATAAGGTGAACCACTGAGTTGCTTGAACTCGGAATCGCTCGAGGAAACAACTCCCTTTTCTCTCGTTCGAAGAAAGATCACTGAGCCAAACAACGGATCGCTAACTAACTTTAACTTCCACATTCTAATTGCTCTCGATATATGATGGAATTGTTAATAAGGCACCGATTTTTTTCCGATCAATGATGAACGTGAACAGGAAGAAGTTTTACTGTATTTCTTTGATTCTTAGCACGGAAGTTGTTATATTTATTATGATTCCTGGAATATTATACTTTTATTGACGAATTTAATCGTTTTTCAGTATGTGAATTTGCAGAAACAATAATAGAACGTAAATGTGTTGAATAAGATAGAATGCATTTTAGAGAGGAAAGTTTCAGTTGAGACGGATTTATTAATAAGTTGTTAAGAGTCTCATTTTGATATAATATAACATTTTATGAAAGCATTCAAATTCTATTTTCAAGGTTGCATGAATATCTAGCTGTATAGTTTAACGTGTTTTAAAATTCAAGTTTAATTAGGGAAGTGGATAAAGAAAGAAATTTTACAATGTGGTTACGAATAATTTCTGCTGTACTATTAAGTTTTATCAATGAATATCTAGGAACTCCATTTCTTGCAAAACATATTCGGAAACAAAGAGAGAAATACACTTCCGGTTATATCGCGAAGATGCTCACTAATTGTTCGACGCCAGTTATAGAGACGAATATATATAAAAAAATTAGTTTTTATCCTTTAAGGAATTGAACACCGTTATCAAAATACTTTTATGGATTCTGCACCTTATAGGTTTGCATGAATTATTTACATAGTTTTTAGTTCCACCTACTATCACTCATTAATCCACAATACTTCCACAAACGCAACATATTTCCGATTTATAAGAAAAATGCACTTAATAAGAAATATCAACAAAGAAATTAGCAGAATAGTAATAACGAATAACAGAAATTATGATAAAAATATAGATAAGTAATTTTGCTGTAACGAAAATTTTGAAGCTTTGAATTGCAGAGATTATAATTAAGTAGACGATGAGGAGTTCTCATACAATCATGCACAATTAAAATCACATTCTCGTCATTTGTGACCTTATCTGTCTACTAATGATCCTAATTAATTTAATTGCTTCACCGAATCACACGTGTTAAAAATTTTGAATAATATTCATATTATATAGATTTCATTCTTAAATAACATAATTCCTCATTTCTCGTGTCTCGTTAATCGTGATGTTATTCCATGGTTTATAAGTGTGAAGAAAAGTTCCTGATTATCCTTGACGTGATCTCGAAATGCGTACAAGTGTATATATCGTTCTGAATCAATTCTGAATCATACGCACTTTGCCAAGCGAAGTTAAGAAATTGGAGCACTGTTTTAAAAACATGCACGGCTGCATCTATGTATTAAGGAGAGACCATAATTTTCATGTTTAACGGAATGTCCTTGCATAGCTTTTACCAAAGACACTTATGTTCTTGACATCATCGTCTCTTTCCTTTGAAATTATTCCCAGTGTCTGGGAACCATTCTGAGAATGCTTAGGGCAGTAGATCAGTATAATTCTTTGCTGATTCCTGACGCATTAGTCATCGCATACCGTAGTACTTACATTTGCAAGATTATTGGAAATACTTGCACGTAAGTTCGTTCACTTATTTCACAAACATACAATTAACTAGTTCTATCGAAGTTGATTATCAATTGAAAATATCTCGAGTATCCCACGATCAAAGAATTTTACAACAGTCCAGAGAAACTTATGATTTATAAAATTAAGTTTTTTGATAATTTTACAATAGCTCAAATGAAATAATTATTGTAGAAATTAATTTAGGATATATTTTATAGATTAGATTATTGATAAAAGTGTATTGATTAGTATTGATTAGATTATTGATATGATGATCTATTAACATAAGATCCAAAGAGTCACTGCTTTGTTCTTTCTGTTTATTGAGTGAAAATCATTGAAGCAATCGAGCAGGACCAATTAGTGGATTGGATCAGCTTTGAAATTATAACGGCACGATAGTCCGCAACGTAACAAGCCGAGTTGGGGCAACGCCTAGTGTAAATTGCTGTTTCCAGTCAGTGCTCATATGTGCTGGCCAATGCCTCCTTCTTCCTGTTTCTCTTCCTTCTATGTACTACTACTCTGTGGCCTGACTTCTTTCGCTTTACTGCCCAGTGAATGTTCGTGAATTCTCAACCTAGTGGATCTTGTCATTGGCAGCACACATTGACAACGTCATTGATAGTGTTTCGATATCGATTATATTAACACTACAATTCTAACTCACTGTGCGAGACAACTAAAGTGTTATTAAATCATAACTGTTAAAAAATGAATTAATAATTAAGGGACATTGTATTCGAAAAGTGTATCGTGTTTCCGAATTATTTGTAATTTCAAATTTAGGTATTAATTGGAAAATTATTACAGTGATATTTTTTATTAATATTGAGAATGTTGGATAATAGGGGATAATATGTGGTTTGCAAAGTAGGATTTTCTGGGTAGTTTACTGTCAACAAGATTATTTCATCTTTTAAACTACCGAGAAATTCATCTAGGTAATTACTAAACGGCATGCGTGTCTGATCTTAGAAACGATTTGAGTCCAGCAGCATGTGCAGCTCTCCTTCCGCGAAATTCCTTAACCTGAGTTTCGCGAGCACGTATGAATGTAACGAGCTATAAGAGATAAGGAATTCTGAGCACTCGAAAATTCCGAATTAATGCGTTTCGCTTCTATTTGCTTCTAGCACTTATTATTTATATCATTCGAACCTCTTTTTAAGTAAGTGTAGAATCTGAAGGAAAGTGAAGGTTTTCACCCGATTGGAAAGATAATTGATACAAAACTTCCACGTAAAACCTGAATAGCATTCCATATAGATTTTTCAGTAAAAACCATAATTCTTGTATTATTGTAATTATATTCGAAAAATTTGTTTGCTAAATTGAAGATTTCTATAGCATGACATAGACATAATCGAAGAAATATAGAGTTACATTAATTAAATCCAAGATTAATTTCCTTTTATTGAATATTGAAATTAAAGAAGATTCTTATCAATATAGAAACTAATTCATATACGTCCGATTACTTTGTGTATTAAAAGATAGGGTTCATTATTTCCCCGTCAAATTTCACAACAATTCGTATCCTTTCATTCGACTAAGACTACCAATATGCGTGTTAATTATACTCGGTACTTTCAATGAAGAGATAACGTCCCGCGTCTATCCATAATATTTGAATTCTCATTTGTTCCGCTATTGTTCGCGAATAGAAAGCAGTGAGGTCGAGTGATCGATCGGTCGCACACGAGGAACCAGAGACAGGTAGGTTTCGTGGAAATGTCGTCGTGATGAAAATTCTATTCATAGATACATTCAAGGTGAAATTTCAACGTTGCAAGCAGATCGGGGTCGTGAGGTCAAAAGCTATTTCGAAATAACGGTTGAACCAGCTATCAAAATGCTTCTTAAACATCCATTGAAAGGTGGCTCCTTCGCGCGTGGAGCTGCTTTTATGATAATTTCAGATTCCATTCGTGCCACCTGACGAGATTACAAGCTATTGTTGCGTACAAACCCATTCCACAATTGTTTGCACTTATATTGGTTCCCTTTTCATGCTTTCGAGCCACCTTTTCAATTGCCTACTTGGATTTTTAATTCTTGAATTTACAGCTTTACGTTTCCTTGCGTAATATGTAATCGTATAAAATAATTTAAAAATCTAACTGCCAACGATTATTGGCGTCTTCTTGTATAATCATAAAACTGACTCAGCATCGGAAAAATATTTTAATTCAATTAAATATTTATTGGGATCTGTCATAAAAATATCATCATATTAAAACAGAATTAATAAATTAATTTAGTCAAATTTCTTCGAGCATATAATATCATAATCTCAAAATCGTAATAAGTAGCCTGTATGTTTAGATTGTTGATGCTAAATAGTTCTCGAAGATTCTCCTATCATTTATATTTCACGATGTTTTCTTCGTTATTTTTCTGCGTTTACGTAATGCGAGAAAATTGAAGGCTTTCTTTAAACTGCCCACGCATTAGAACTATGGAATGTCACTGTGGCATTAGATGCGTGCAACAAAGCGTATTCCTGCATCTTGGTATTTTCCAAGTAACTAGATTTAATGATTGCGACTTGTTGACATCAATGGAACTGAATCATTAAGTTGCATATTGCAACGTGAGACGAAATAAAGTATTAAACTCAAATAAAATCACGTAATTCTTTGTTCATTTTATTTTCATCCTAGTAAACTTCCTAGTTGATACTTTCTTTTTAATCAGCATATCTTCCTTCCAAATGTGAAAAACGTTACTTTCACTGAATGCAATAGTGCTTCTGTTCCAATGCACTAAAGACTTTGAAGTTAGCAAATACGAATTTTATTGCTTACAATTAAATTGACGTCTAATTCTCCCGTAAAGTTTTATCGATGTGACGTCAAATTAATTGCATAGAGATTCCTCCAACGCTATGTACATCATCGATTTAACGATCGAGGCTAAATTCTTCCCACAGTATTGAAACTGGCATTACTAGCTTATTAGTCAACACTGACCCACCTTTAAATAATAATTATTCTCAATAATAAAGATTTCCATCTTCAAAATATCCCCGAGAAAAAGTCAATTCGATTGTTTTTAATTTAAAACCCATCGCAGGTTTCGAAGAATAATAATTTCAAAGAATCTACGTCAGTTGAATTTCCTTTTTTTTATATTGCAGAGGAATGACTACTTCAGAGTGACATAAATAAAAATGACAATATAAAAACGAAGAATGTAACGTTCTTTCGAATTCAATCTTCCGCGTTAAAAGAAATTCTAATGTACTGTTTCTATTTCAGTACTCGAGATACAAGGTTGAACTGATTACAGTAATACTCAGTAGAGATTGGGATCGAGTTATGTTAACTGCAACAACGCCTGCTTAAGATCTTGTTCTGTAAATTGCGAAGATAGAAATCGCTGCGATCGAAACCCACCAGCACTCTCTCATTTTTCCAATGGCTCGAAGTAGTGACAATCATTTTTACGTAATGCATGATTTCCTTGTTGCCGAGGTGGATTTTCAACCTGTTACGCGAGTTCTAATGCTGGCAAGCGTTGAATAGATTATAAATATTCATGTGGCATTCCGATTTAATGTACGTATAACATGAAAATCATCCAATTGAGGAATTATGAGGTTGTTGCTTGATTGATATCGTTACAGAGGCCGTACCTATTACAATGGAATGCATGAAAATATCGATTTCCTCTCTACTAGAATTTCTCTTAGTAGATTTTCTCTAATATATTCCCTTGAGAAAGAGCGGACGAAAGAAACAATAATTTGTAAATTCAAAGTACGACACATTGTAAATTTGACTTTTGGCTTTACGAAATGCCAGCTGCTTATGTTCCTATTGTTATATCAGCTGTTAAAATATCTCGAAGGAGAAATCTGCCTCAAACGAACCTAATAGATTTAACTCTAAATTTACTATTACACACATTAGAGTATATATAATTAATAAATGAAAAATAGAAGATTGTTTCTAACTACTGTTTCACTTTTGGAAACAAACCATTAAGAAGAATTTTCTATATCTCTATTTATTTATGTAAATATTTATTGAGTACTCATTAAATATTAAAATAGAAAAAAACCGTATCGAATTCAGTCGTAAAAGTTTAAGAATCGTGAAAATGAATTACTTACCTGTCTGATGTAGTTGCCAACCATATCCATTAGTTGCGATGCCCGGGTAGTATGTAAGGGTAGTCGAACTCCAGACGAAATTTGTAGAACACAAACTCCCGCCCTCGGTGAACTCACGGATACAATTTCCTCCAGGGGTAAAGTTTCCAGAATTATTAGATCACCGCTTCCAGTTCGCTTGATGAGTCGTAAACCATGATGAGACACCGCTACGTGTTGAGCTTCGGGATGCTGAGGACCAATCTATAAAAAAAAAATAGTTTCTTTTTATGAATTTCGATTATCCAATTCATTAGAGTAAGTTTTTAATTAAGTATGGCTTCGATTATAATTTTAAGGCAGAATAAATATTTCTACAGTTTTAGAATTTTACAAAATAATTTTGTAACAGGTTAAAGGAATTCTCAAGAAATAATTGAAATTTCCCGGTCAGGTACTCACCGAGACTGGAAAGATTCTAGCAAAGTACAATGGCCACTGTTTAGCCATGTCCACGATGTTCTTCTTGATGGTAATCTTGTGTTGCGTGCTTTGCAGATTATCCAGAGTCACACCGTAGTTGTCCAACATTTTCAGCATATTTTGCCGATCCTCCTTGGCGATTCTGATACTACACGTAGCAAGCACGTCGTAAGCTACTTGACAGAATACCAAGTGCAACGCTAAAGGACTGTTTAAAGTCTCGTTCGGTGCGAATACTTCCTTCTTCACTCTCAATGTCCATGTTACCCTGTTATAAGTAAAATGAGCATTCGATGTTTGTGGATATAATTTCGTATTGACAACCTCTTGCACTTTTTCGATTTCCGGTTTATCGGCTGGTGGTAAAACTGGCTTAAGAAATTCTGGCCATTCCTCAATTTCGATTCGTTCCATTTTATCCGTTCGATGAGTCGATGCTACGCTAGATCTTCTTTCAGCTTCTCTATCCAATTTCTTGAAACTTTGTCTAGCAGCAACGAAGGATTCTCTGGTGTTAGGCACTACGCCAAAATCTCGAGACGATGGTATTCCAAAACTGTCTCTCGACTTTGGTGACACGTCTCTAGCCATTCCAAATGGATCTCGCTTAACATTCGAATTCTCAAACATATCTCGAGCGAATTTAGGATCAAAGATGTCCGAGTTCATGTCTCTACGGAAATCGAAGTCTGAGCTTCTGTCTCTGGTAGAACTAGCAAGATCAATACTGTCTTTACTATAGATATCTTTCGATTTCGAATCCTGAGAGCGAGATTTCTCAAAGTCATTTCTGTACTCGTGATTCTCACGTAGATGTTGCTGCGATGCGAAGATATCGCGGCTTTGACTGAACATGTCACGTTGATTCTTCGGAAAATGGTCGAACCCTTCCGAGTCTGGTGACGTTCTGAAGGAATCACGGGATTTTGGCTCGATTGGAGCTGGCGGTGATCTTGGCTCTGGTATTCCCGATTGACTAAACAAGAAACATCAACATAAAAACATTCACTATGATAAAGGAAATTCTACATTTTCAACTTAGATAAACTTGAATATTGTGTAATTTATAGATTACAGATATTGAAGTAAATATGAATGTAATTGCTGGTACAAAAATTATAGTGCAGTCTAGTATCTTGTATTGCAGTAATGTTTCGAATAGAAAAAAATATATGTATGTACCTATTGCTATACATGCTTGCTGCTCGTGGGCTCGGTGGCTGCGGTGGTGTAATCGGAAGTGGCGGTGGCATAGGTCTTTCCATCCTTTCGATCTGAGTTCGCACAACCTGTGCTTGAGTCATCATATCGGTGGTGCCTTTTGAAGTAGTACTTTGGGTGTCGTCCACCGTGGAGGCGTAATCGTCCCAACGACCTCCTTTACAAGAACAATAGCAATTACCGAGTGTCCCTGATTATTATCAATCGGTACAAGAAACACGCAATTACAACACGCAATCAATCGGAACAATTGGAAACTAAATTGTCGGGCGTTACTGTATTGTACTATGCAAAAATATTTCGGCTCAATTATTGAACAATATCTTTAATTATTCTTGTATACAACATTGATATTTAATTGTATAATATTCTTGTATATTAATCTTGTTTGTAATCGACTATATTCTAGTTTCACCGATTATCTATCCGAAACCAACAAAATTTCACAACAATAGAATTAAAATGTTGAGATTTTGACTCTGTTTCCTTAAATAGTGTTCTTTTAGTGGAAAATATTGTGTTACATATGTCTCTATAGAATTTCACTTAATATGTAAGTTTTTAAAGGGTAAAACACTCGTGGAAAGTAATTCAATCATAATTTACCTAATTGCTGTTCCAATAAAAGCTTCCTATTTTCTTCTAGTCGCTTTACTTTTCCATCCTCGCGTGGAAGTGCCGGCTTTTCTACTGTTTTCGTTGATCTTACACTGTGATTCGCTGTGACCTTCTCCAATCTCTGCCTCATTTCAGAACTGAGTTTCAGTTTTCCTATGCTACCAGGAGAGGGTCGTTGCGCGCCTACTTCCAGACCAGACCTATGACAGAATTCAAGTTAAGACACATTGAGAACCTTTCATCTGGTCAGTTAAGTTGTCCGTTCACTTTCAGTTTCAGTTGCGATAGTAGTTCAACTGATAAAAGACTGCTTATTCGCGCGATCAACTCTATTCCCAATTGGACTTATCGTATGCATTGCATTCAAATAAATCAAAGCGTTTCCAAATTAATAGCACAATTTTGCTTGCTGAACTACTTAAAAGAACATTAATTATTTTAATTAATGGAACAGAATAATCTTTTGTCAATGCAAATATCTTCTGTTATCCAAAATCTAAACTAATCATTTTTCAGATAAAAAAGTATTCTAAGATGATAAAATAGAATTTTTATCGCAATGGTACTTTAGGAATGATGGAATTTTTGCAGGTGAAATTTGAGTTTCTCTTGAAGTAGTTAAATAGTAGAAACCGTTTTTCGGGAGGGTTTTTATGGGAAAAGAAAGTAGTTTACAACACACTGTACTATATTCTCAATTGAACCATAGGTTCAGTATAGTTAGTATCTGGCTACGATTTTTACCAAGAAATTGGCTTTATTTACTAAATAATTAGAAATGAATAAAAAGAAAAATTCTTTTAAGAAACTTTTAGTAACTTACTTCGATTTCTTCTTCCTCTTTTCACCATTTTCCTTGTAGCCATTTTCATGTTTTACGGTTGTAGATTGTACTTGCAGATGAGCCATCACTGTTCTTTCTTCATTTCCAACGATGTTTTCTATCTCGAATTCCTCCCATTCGACAGCTCCTTCGGTTGCAGGATCCCCATCATTTTGATTGTACTCTTGATAATGTGGTGTAATTTTCCGTTGTTGCTGTTGTTGGCGCATCTTGAATTCTATGAAGCTATCTTGACTTTGATTCTCATTGGAATCGCTTGGTGGTGGCCATCTGAACATCATAAATTCTAGTATTGTAGCTTTTAATAAATTCTCACAGCAATTGAAAATTATTTTTTACAATTAAGATCAATAGATCGTATTTTCGAATTTTTTATTAAAAGGCTCATAGATACTTTGATCAGACTCAATCTTTCAATTTTAATTACAAGTGAAACTGTATATTTCTGAGAGTAATAAGATTGACGTACCTCCACTTTCCAATTCTTACGGTTTTCGCTCTGCCATATGGATCCAAGAAGGGTCTTGATTCCGATGGATCGTGAGATTCCAAGGGTGGAGGCATAGGTGGTGGTGGAGGGACACCCTTATTGTTACTAGAATTCGACAAGTTACTGTCAGCGCTACTCTTTCGATTCTTCAATTCACTCAGTACATTAGTGAAGTTAGTCTGAACGTTATTCTTCACGGGATTCGATCGTTTCGCATCAATTGGATTGGTAATCTTTTTGTCAGCAGACTTTCGCTCAACGCTAACTTTTCGTACAGCATATTCGACACTGGTTTTTCGTACGATTTCAGTGTTTTTCTTCGGTGGACTCTGCGAGCGATGAATCTGTGCTTTTACAGTCATTTCTTGACGTTGATTGTTTGAACTCGATTGCGTTACTTGTTTTTCCGTCGACCAAAGTTCTCCATCTTCCGGTTCTTTGAACGATACCTAATTAAATAAAAATTGTTGAAAAATAATAAACAACTGAAAGAAACGTAGATAAATGAGTTGCAAATTAAATCTACATTTTGTAGCTGTTGTATGATACAATTGAATACAAAAATGTGTATGTATAGTAATTAATATGTTTTGGTCTCATTGGAAACCAATTATGAATTCCACAGATTAGGATAATATATTCACAATAGATATAAGTATGGTACATATGGTACATAATAAAATTAGGATTGCACGAGGTAAAGGTATTACGACACTATAACTAATTCTCTGCTGGTGCACACACGTATACATTACTTACCTTAAGTGCAACGTAAGTATACACAATGAGATAATAATATATATAGGACGTATCAATTAATGAAAGTGTGTGAATTATTGAAAGTGTATCTGCGTCGCAATTCAGATATTTTTCAGTGGGAATAAATTGGGTACGTGTTGCTTTACAAATAGGATTCTGTTACTTTTCCCAACATGCAGAAGAATAGTATTGTATAAAATATATTAAATATATTAAATATATTAATGTTATAGTTATCTTTCTGTTAAGGGATTTCAAGAAATCAGCCAATTGTTCGATTTGATTATTCCAATAACGTATATGTCAAGAAATAATTTTCAGTCTTCTACTTAAATACAATTTTCCAGAAAGTAAATATACTTTTATCGATACTGTGTTTTTTTTCAACCCAAATTAATATTCTTTCGATAATAAAACTGTACAGAAAATCAAATCAGTGTTATATTGTAAAACTTAGAGTGTTTATGCAATATCTGACAATAGTAATTAACGAAGATCTGTAATTTTCATTGATTTATAAGAATGAAAATATCTGCGATCATGAGAGCTAAGCAATTGCGAATATGAATGATTTATTTGTTAGATGAAGTCGTAGGTACCTTGGAGTAGCGTCCAATAGAATCATTAGGCCCCATTTGGGCGCCGTTTTGGGAGGCTGTGGGGACAAGATTCATGCTGGAAGGACCTGCGGATAACACCATGCCCTGGAAACATACACCCATACCGCCACAATGCTCGAAAATCAAGGATCTTTCATTTGAGTGAGCTTGGAATCATTTCCATCAGTTATTATGATTATCTTCGATTTTATTCGTGGTAGAAGTTAGTAATGGTTAAATGTGATTGTGAACCATGGAATAATACATGAGTAAAACCATGAAAGTGCGCCTTATAGGAACAACGTGAAAACGTAAGATTACAATCTGTACATTTTAGTAAACCCTTAATAAATAATTGAATTCCATTGCATCAACGAGTAAACAGTTTTACAATATACAATGAAAGAGTAGTTTCGTTGTAAAACAAGATCAGCCCTATGAACGGAATTAAAATCGACTGTGCGATTATAAAATTAAAAGTTTCCTTTAGAAGAATCTCGACAAATCAATCATGCAAGTTATTTTCGTTCGAGGAAACTTTGGCATTATTCCTTAGAGAGATATTTCAAAATAATCTTACCGGTTGTTGCGTTGAGTTTTGAGGACTCTGAACTAAAAGCTGTTGCAAAGCTTGATTCTGTGCCAATAGTTGCTGTTGGATCTGAATATTTTGTGCCATGGCACTTTGCAAGAATGCTCGTTGAAGACTCTGCTGATATGCCATCATGTCATTGTTTTGATTTGGTGGAGAATTTGGATATTGCGGTAGACTGAGTCCTTGCATACTATAAATCGGTATCGGCATAAATCCAGCACTCATATTCATACTGGAATTTTGAGAAGCTTGTTGAGGTGGATTGAACATTGGCATCATCATAGGTGGAGACATCATTCCAGGTGTCATTGGACTAAAATTGAATGCTGTATTCTGATTTGGTATATCCATATTTCCACCTCCTTTAATTTTCTTTGCTAATTCCTTAGCAGTTATGGTCATTTTCTCGTCAGATGTTAGAACAGAGTCCAAGAAATTATTGAAAGATTCGCATGGTTCATCGATTGTGCCTTTAATACTGGCTGCTAAGCTTCTTGCGTCCGAAAGCTCATCGAGATTGCCATCCAATACAGGCATGAAAAGTTCATCCAGGAATTGATCGACGTCTGAAGCTTGACTAGGTACTCGAACGCGTCTCACGTGGGAAGCTAAAGACGGTGCTTCGCTTGTGTCGGACATGGCGGAGGATTTAACAGCGTACTCGCTCTTTTCGATGTAAGCACGACTTGACTGACTTCCTGGTAAAGCTCGTTTTCCTTCGAAAAAGAGAAAAGTATGTAATTCAAAATAATTAAACGTTATTTAATAAATATAATGGTGAAAATTGCTGTTTTATAAAGGAAATCGTTATCTTTATTAACAAAAAATCGTATATAATAAAATGAATAAATCGATTACCTGGATATTGTGATTTAATGAATCTTGTTTGCGATCTGATATAACTGCTCTTATCATCTTCCGATCTTCCTGTCTGACTAACAGACTGTATATCAGGATACTCAAAGTCGATCGTTAAATCTTCCTCTTCAATATTTGGTTCCGTTGTTCGTGTGATTCGACTATATTTCCTTTCTTGACTAATTTCGCTTCTCGACATGTACTCAGCATTGCTCACTGCTGAGGTTTCCCCGATTCTTTCAAGACTGTGATATCGCTCGTTTAATTTCGACGAGGATAATCCGAGATTGGCTAATTTAACAGGCGATGGAACCACTTCAGGATGAAGAAGATTGTCCAAACTTCGACTTCTTTGTTTCTCCTTTTCAAAGTATCTGTCGTTCAAAGCAGAATTCCTTGACAATCCAGTTTCAGTTGTCGTTTCCAACATTGCTTCGTGAGACTGTTTCCTCGTCTGTAATTAAATACAATATATTTTTATATCGAGAACAGTTCTCGTATCGATCGAAATTAATATCAAAATTAAATAGAAATCAATTTCTGTTTCGTAAGGAGATAGTATTTTAG
The DNA here is from genome assembly GCA_963989405.1 of Trypoxylon attenuatum. Classification (NCBI taxonomy): domain Eukaryota; kingdom Metazoa; phylum Arthropoda; class Insecta; order Hymenoptera; family Crabronidae; genus Trypoxylon; species Trypoxylon attenuatum. The sequence goes on along the minus strand of OZ022493.1, from coordinate 9,718,547 downwards.
GAAAGATTTAATGTCTGTAATGTCTTTGACTCATTACATTTACTGGTGGTTTTGCAACTGGTGGCTGCGGTGGTGGAACAGCTGGTCGTCGCGGTGCTTGAATTTCTGGTTCAACTGGTTTATCAACGACCTTTGCCACTGGCTTCCGTTCGAGAGGCTGGAATGTTTTCAAAACAGGTGGTTCTATTTCTTGCTCCAGTTCTCTGATGATCTGTGCATGCTGAAACCAACCGTCATGCAAACCTATTAATTCTAGGTCATTATGGCAAAACACCGTATCATTTGCCAATTATATATATATATATATAAAAGGAATCATCAGAGAGGAAAATCGATCACTTATATCGTGTCACGTTAGCCTGCGCCTTAATATCCACATATATTATTGAAAAAATTCAGTCCAATCGTTGAAACTTTCCTTTCTCCACGCTAAGTCGATTAAACTCGAAATCTATGTATTATTATTATTCTTGGGAATAAAATCGGAAGAGAATAATTGAAGGCGAGGTTTTATCATTGTAAGAAAAATTTTGAAGACCGTCTGTATCGATAAAAAAGTAATGCTATGAAAAAGTTTAAAGCTAGATAGTTAAAAAAGAAGTTTAACTTGATTGAAGATTAGGGATTTGAACTTTGAGTAGTTATAAAAAATTGGACTATAATTCTACTAATTTTGTTTTATAGCACAATGTACGATAAAACATACTTCTCTTTTCTTAATCGGTGGGAAACTATTTTTTCGTTGTTCGAGGAACATGTGTTTCGCAGCTGGGAATGCAGGAGCAAGCTCCATTTCTGAGATCAAATCCAAAACATAATCGAATCCATTGGTCTCAGTGACTATGGCATCTGGTCCGTCCAATTGATTCCATAAAGTAATAGTCCAACCACCGTTTTCAACACCATGATTGTGAACTGCTAAATTAGCTAGTTCTTCGCATGTCGTCCAAGAATCGATGGCACATGTTACAGTTTCGCCTAAAACAATTTCACTTCAGTTAAAAAGAATCAACAATATTTCGACTTTTCTATTGGTATTGATTGTACAATAAATTTATTTTTTCTAACGTACCATCGTAAAATCCTACAGTGAGTGCCATGTTGACTCGATTTCTATTCGCTCTCCACTCCAATACACACGGTGGATAATTTCTTGGCACATGATGAGCAATTTGTTGATTATTGTTCATAATTCGAAATACAGTTCTCTCGCCTTGCAAAAGTTTTCGCTGACAATATGCTTTATAGCCATCGTAAGCATGATCAGAAACATATCTAAAATTCAATGTCATTAATTAAAAACGTTATTAACACGTTTCTGGTTGCAACATTTTATATTTATATATTATAACTCAATTAAAAAAAAAAAAAATAAAAAACCTACTTGAGGAAGTATTTGAATAAAGTTGGACTTGGTTGGAAAGCTGACAAGCAATTCGATAGTAAAAGCCATCCTCTTTCTTTATTCGCATCATTTTCATTCTTCCAGGTTTGATTCGACAATTGACAGAGAATTTCATCCCTTAATTTTTCATTAACTATACCCTTGTTAACGATATAATCGCCCAAAGCTTGTTCCCTTTTTCCGCTCAAATTGTTCTCGTTCATGAATCGTAGAATCATTTTGAATATCATTAAAGAGTCAGTGTAATCTTGATCTCGAGCTTTGGCAAGGAATGGTGTCTTGATCGGTTCGCGTTTCATTCCGAAGATATGACTTTTGAAGTAGATATTTGTGAATTTTGAAAATTGATGTTGATCTATATCCGGTGGTAGATTATGCGTATGATTCATTGTTATTACTTGACCCACGACCTTCAGAAGATTTCTTTCTGTATGTGTCGGCTGCCAATCTGTGGAAGAAAATGCATAAAAATTCATAATAATTGCAAAAGGAACAATTTGGATTAATTTTTCCAAATCTAATACAATTGGTACAATCAGATTTAAATTCATCGAAAAATAAGACTTTTATATTTATCCTATTGTATAAAGTACAAACCATCGAGTTTGCTATAAATAAAAGCGAGTTCAGCAGGAATTTCCAAATGATGAACACCAGCCACAGCTCGAGAAGTTCTTTCCTGTTCTTCTCTTTGTTGCTTAGCTTTTGCTCGCTCTTTACTAGCTCGCTCCATTTCAGCACGCTTCGCCATCTCATCTTTCTTCACTTTAAACTTTTCGCGTTCTTTTTTCCCTCTGTACATTTTCTGTGCCATGAGGACTCCCTTCTTGAGAGCTCGATATTTCTTTCTTTCACAATATCCACGATACACCGTTTGAATCAGGACTGTGCTGCGAGAAATGTTAAGGAACCTTCGTCTCGCAAGGAATCCTCTCGTGTACCTGCAAAAAATGACCAAAAATCAGAAATGAAACAAAGTTGCAAAAGATCAAACATTAAATCAATTGATATAATTCTTAACTGACTTTTAATAATTAAGTGAAATTACAGAGATCAAAGTACCATCAATTGAAAATAAAATAGAGGAAAGGATCGAATTGAATGATTTTTTTTTTTTAGGAACATACCTTTGCACAGTTATAGCTGCTCTTTCGAGTATCAATGCCCTGTTATATTCGAGTGTCCTCTCAAGAGACTCCCTCAAGAAAACCCTGGTCAATCCCAACTGATACTGACTCTGTGCCTCTTTAGGCGCTGCCTTGTCCAATATTATCCTGCAGAGTTCCTTGTTCGGTGCTCCTCTAGGTAAATGAGTCGAAACGAGATACCTATATCTGTCTACAAAGTGGCCGAAAAGAAGACGAACAGGGTATCCTGTTTTTCTTATACGTATAGTCTCCAACATTCCCGTGTAGCGCAATTGTTCAAGGACACAAGGCATGTCGAATTTCATTGGAGCTTTTTCTGTATTTGGTTTGATGCAACGAACGAACCATGGATTGCATCTGTAAAAACCAGTAATTTTAATTGTTAGCATCCGAGTAAAGGTTTTCACGGTTAGTTGATCTTTGATAGAAGCGAGAAAGAAAGTACTTACTGTGACATGGAGTCAAGCAATTGTTGAAGACTATCGTGGAATCTGGCTGACACGGTTGGTGTCCTTGGTTTCATCGTAACGAACCTGCCATTGGGTTTATTCATCGTTTTGTTAGCTTCGTGAGTTGTTCGCACGTGTTGGAACATTTTGCTCACCATCTAAGAGAAACGAATGTTTTAATTATTGTTTATTACGATTGTTAGAATTCGAGGAATTCTTTGATACTCGTTATCTTACTGGTATTTTACTGCTAATTAGTAATTCCACGACGTCAGCCCTTAAGGTATCTCTATTCTTATCGAGGAATCCATCGACATTGTACCACACTTGTCCAGCGTAGTGTTTAATGGCAAATTCGGCAGAATTCATTCTTGGTCTTGAGTAAAGTTCACTCAGAGCGTGATTGTAATGACACTTTTCTAAGAATGAAAGATCCGTGGCTTTAGGGAAATTACTCTCGTCGTCCAAGAGATGTAATATTCCTACTGGCTTCTTAGCGATAAGATGTATTACTGGTAGATTATCCTGTTATTGAAAATTCAAAATACAAAAATCGAAAGATATTCAAGTAAATTCCTTATTAAAGATTAATGGGGTAATTTTATACTTACAGTGTAAGTGATCGTTGTCCACTCGATTTTCTCTTTAGCATACTCTTGTTGTTCAAGCTTGAAAATATGCTTGTTAAAATAAAATTGCAAATTCTCATTCGCGTAATTGATGCACAATTGTTCTAAGCTGTTTTCCGTAAAGTTTTCAAAACCAAAGATATCGAGGATCGATATAGCAGCAGTCTGTTTGGTACCTTTGTAAACAATATGATTAACTCGTGCTACCAGCCACGAAAACAGCGAACTATACAAAGCTTTTGCAAATGCATCCCTTGCGTCGAGTGCTTGATCAATGTTCAACGCGGTGAAAACTCGTTCGTTTCTCGCTTCCTAAAAGCCGATAAACGAAATATTAAAACCTGTGGAATAAAATTACAATTCAATATTGTCAGAAAAATTCGCAATTTTGCACAGTCTTCCTAAACCTGAATTTAAGATTAGAATTTAAATTGAAACTTAATTTCATTGATACCTTTCTCCTGAATTTTATATCTAGCTGTATATATTAAAGTTTATTTAACCGACAGCAGAGAAATAGAAATTATTATAATCTTACCGTAGTTTTGGTTGTAAGTGCTCTAATAATTCCATCAGAGTTGACTTGCAATAGATGAGCTGCCCAACGAATTTCCGCATCGGATCCAACTTCAACCCCTTCTTGACCGTGTCTCATTTGTTTTCGATGAAAATAAACGTTGCCTAGGTGTAAGACACTCGCGAGGATCTTGAAAATCGTGTCTTGTTCCTCGGACGTAAAACCAAGTACTTGCATAGCTGAGAGCAAAGCTTTGAAATCTTGCGTGTCGCTCTTGCCATCTATTTCACAATTCCCACCCTATAAATAATGTAACGTCAAGTAGTGAACGAGTTTGCAGGGACGATGCTAAGATTATTCGAAAGACTCTCGTTAACCTGATTCAAGTAGAAATATTTATCTGGCGTGAGCAGTCCGTATTTGTCCCTAAGTTGTTGGTCCAAACCTGCGAGAAGCTCGTAAAATACGTGATAGTTGCGTTCTTCTGCTGCTTGAGTAACTATTCTACTCTTCTCTAAGAGGTATTGAGTTATTCTTCCTCCGACTATTACTCCACTATAATCAAAATGATCGAATTTTAATTAATTATACTACTAGATTATCTTAGAATTCGTTACATCATTTAATTAATATTAATGAATAAAAATGATAAAACAATATGATTTCAATATGATTTATCTTGAAAGATACTTACTCTCGGAAGAATACTTCCAAGTATTTCCCAAAACGACTGCTGTTATCATTTCTAGGGGTTTTCGCGTTGCCAAAACTTTCGAGCAGTGGTGTCGCTTCGAGAATTTGCTCGGTGACAAGATTATTCGGTGCACGATTCACTGCAGCTAAGTACTGCATCACGAGTTTCGTTGACTCCGTTTTTCCGGAGCCAGATTCACCGGAAATAACCACCACTTGATTGGCAGTGGCATTGTTCGCCGCGGTTACTTGGCTGTAGGCGGATGAACCAACGGCAAAAAGGTGTCTACAAGGAATTGTAACGTTTCCTTTAACGCGTAACACTTAACTTATTGCTAGACTCATCTTCCTTTCGAAGAAATATTCATTGAAATATTAATAGCGTTAGTGTTATTAATTTAGTAACTTGCAAAAATGTAGGAAAAATAATGGGTTGAATGAATGGACTGGGTAATGAAAATGTTAAAGCAAAATGAATAACAAAATTGGTTAATAGTGAATTAATAAAATGGTTCTAGCAAATCAGCAATTGAAATCTTTATGAATTAAAAAGATTTTGAATAATTCTGATGAAATAGTCAGCTCAACAGTTTTATGAATAACAAAATAAAGATATGGCTATACAAAAAAAGTAATGATACTTTGAGAAAGGCATAATCAGAAACGAGGTTAAACGGATACTGAGCAAAAACTTCTATCTTTTGAATCGTACTGTTGCGTCAACTTTGAACTTTGAAACATATCTTTCGATCCCTATATTCTACCACGGAGCCTTGCACATTATTTTCTGACCCAAGGATAATATATACAGTGCTTTGCCCTTTGTGTAAGCGAAGCAGTGTACCTCAGGAGAAACATAAATTAAAATCATATTTATACGAAATATATTATATTATAGTTGTATTGTTTATTTATACAGTTTCGTGTTTCGTTGTGTTTTATTTGAGTTGCAGGAGATTGTTAACGAAGATAACTGATCTGTTATAATTTATAATAGAAAAGTGTAACTCACGGTGGTAGTGTTCCCAAGATTCGTCCCTCGTAAAGTTTCACTTGGTCCAAACCATAAATGTCAAACATTTTATAGGGATTCACGGCAACGAGGATGCTACCTGTGTATGTCTAGGAATTTCAATATTTCATTAGCAACTTTGTTTCTTTATCCATAAACAATATAGTACGTATATTTAATTCAAAGAATTCATAATTGTTTTATAATTATTTTCTAGTCGATTTTAAGGAATAATTATTTACATAATCAAGTTATTAGAGACATACGTATATTAATTGTTTGTCATAGCGGATCTTCAAGTTCCATAATAACGAAGCCTCGTTGAGGTCCCTGTAATTTCAATGTTTCCATCATTCGGTCATTGAATCCATAATTACGATCTAGAAATAACACGGTTGCGTTTGGGAATGAACTTACGACAACTGTATCATGTCCTCGACTCCATTCTGGCCAAGGTCCTGTCTCGGCTTCACTCCACTTAAGTTGGTGAGAGTGAACACTTGCGGCTGAAATGCAACAGTGTTGTTGTGGGTCAAGTTGCAAATTCTAATGAACCGCGAATCATCACCGATATACTCAAGAAACTGTTAATTACTTCCTTAAACTTTTTATTACATCGAATATTATTTTTTAAGACTGTTACGTCGCTAGAGATTCTCTTTGACCTAAAGGGAATTGAACGCATCCTATATATCTTATTTATAATTCAGACTATATTCCACATTATACTGCCTCACGTTTTTTAATTATATCTTGCAATCTTTTATATTATTCTCTCTGTATTAATGAGTAAGTTATTTAGGTCTAATTAATAAATCCTGTTTGGAATTATCACATGAAATGACATTAATTAATTTATGTACTTTAAGCCATCCCAAAGGAATTTAAGCAAGTTTGACCTATTTTATTCATTAATGTCCACCCAACTTTCCTATAACGATCAGTTTTTCTCCGATTTTCTCTGTTGAGTCTTTCCTAGCGAGAGAATGTTCAACAAAAAAGGGAGGCTTCATGCGAATTCACATAAGACGTGCGCTCGAGTCACAACCGGATATGCCACGCTGCAGTTGCATTGCCATAGGCGTCGCACATCCCGATTTTCTGTGTGTGTACCATTAAAATTCCAGCTGTACACAGTGGCCAGAGTAAAAATGGAAATTAATCCCGTTATTAGGATTCTGCCTTCACCTCGGTTCGCTGGCAAGGAAAACGAGTTTGCTCGTGGGAATTCGCGGTGATTTCAGCTGTGGATTACATAGTTAGCTTATATTGGAGAACGAGACTCTTTTCGCGAATATTGTATATATATATGTCCATGACTGGTGATAGTCAATTATAACGGCATGTGTATCGTAAATAGTATTAGGCTCGTGCTTTGGAACAGTATAATCTATCCACGCATTCTACAGTTTCCATATAAAACACTATAAACGTAAATTACCAAGATCTAAAACCATCAGGTCATTGTATTGTAAAACTGTCATAAAATTCAAAATCACAAATATAGAAATTTGCAAAGTGATCCTCTTCACTTTTTATATTTCTTTAGTTCCTATTTGTTAATCTCCTAACTTCCCATGGACGATTGACTAAGAATTATTATATAATAGAAGAAATATAATTGTGTTTACATAATGATTGTTCTTTTAAAATCTTCATTGAAACAATTGCATTTAAAATTTAATACAGATGGACGACCACAAATGCTGTCATTTGTTACGATCTTTCTAGCAAATTGCTGTGTGTATACAATAAGAGGCTGGAAATTGAGAGTCGTAGAAAATTCTCTTTGACCACAACCCTTCGAGACAATCACAGGACATATAGCTTTCTCCAGTGGTCAAGAGCGAGGAAGCATCGTAAGCCTCGGAAAGTGAAGGAGGCAATGCGAAAAACCGCAGTACACTATATACTCAACAGCTTGGTGTCCTTGGAGCTTGAAAGTACAGGGAGGTATTGCAAAAGTAACGTGTACCTGGAGTTTCGAACCTCGCAGGCTTTCACGATGTGGAATCGATAAGTGCCGCTCGATCACCACGGATAATTTCACGAGCCACTTTCGCGGAAGTATTTCGCGGTATTTCGCGGGATATGCACGCCATTCGGCTAATTCCCTCTACGATTCGACTTTCTAGTCCTCGACTCGCTTACCCGCATTTGAAGGTACTGTTAGATCGTCGACTAATTTTCTTTCCACCTTGTTGGTCCGATTTTCTACCGTTCCTTCGAGTTACACAATGATTTATAACGAGATCCTCATTGAAAAGTGAAGTAGCTTGGAAGTAATATGTATTTCGCAGTGGATAATTTTATCGGATATTACTAAATTCTTGCTGATTAATTATTAAAGATTATTATTCTTTTGATAATAAATTCTAATTCAAATATTACAGATATTCCCCAGGTTTAATTTTAATACTAATTTTATATTTATATACAGATAATTGTTTTAGTAATATAACCAGATATTATAAATATTTTGTTTATTGAATTTTTCGTTTTTCTGACTCACAGCCATTTGTATAACCTGTCATTAGTCACTGAGCAACGATCTTATTGGAGGCAAGTATACTATTCCAATCCATAAGACAAGAACATTGACGCAAGGATCGTATACCCTGATTGGAAGTTGTACACGCATCATAATTAAAGTTGTGTCACTGCGATTGCATAACTTATCCGGTCGGTTGTTGGAATTACGAATAATTTACAATTCTATTCGTTTCCTTTCCACCTCTTGTAATCACGCCCAGTGGAATCAGTGTGGCTCTTAATAAATCCGTGTGGATGAATATGTTGCAACATAGTGTACATACCTTGCCAGCAATCACTGCTTGAACGGATAAGACATTGGCAGCTCTGTGATACTCCAAAACTTCACCAGGCAATACGTGACCGACTCCTGGATCGAACCACACCAATTCACCCTGTAAAACAAGAAAACTATGTTTCAACACGTGTTTCTTGGAAATTAAGACCCTGATTGCTTCACAGATTCATGTTCGATATTATAGAGTTATCAGTATTATAATAACTGACGCAAGAAACAGTATTCATAACTTTTTAATTTTCTGGCAAATAGCAGAAACTATAGAAATATTGTTATACAATGATTACAATGGGTTTCGTAATTTATTTGAAAATCATTGAAACTAAAGAAATTATTTGGCGAATGTAGCTTTTTTTTAATAAACGAATTGTTTATGATTTATAAATTAATTGAATCTTGAGTTTGTAATTTCTGCTAAGATAGTTCAATTGTTAGTTTTCTATTGATGTAAACACTTTCTAATCACTTTCAATCGTAATTTAAATCAACCCCTGATAAAATACTCCGTTGTTTTTTTATGCGTACCGGTGCAAAAATACGGGAATCAATGATTTAGTAAAGAAGTATGCCAACCGTTCTTAAATTCCATGCTGGAAACTTCACAATATCCGCTTTATTACTAGTGACACTCGCCGATTGAATTTTTCTTTTTCCAGTACAAAATCCAAAGATCGACGACGATGTAGTTGGCGAGGACGAACGCGCACTATTAGCATCGCTAAACGCTCTAATATGAGATACACCTTTTTTCACATGATTCGATTTCTCTCTACACTGTTTCGCAGAAATTTCCAATTCCTTCGACATTCTCCGATGACAGTCGTAATGTCTCGAAGTGATTCTATTTGAAGCAGTAGCAGATGGTTTTTGTGCACTTTTAACATAATTAGGAAGCGTATTCGAAAGTCTTTCAGTACCATCGACACTAGGTTTAGAACGAACACTTTCCATAAGTCGACTTTGAGATTTCGATCTAGTTTTATAATTATTCGTTTGTGACCAAATCGAATCATCATTGAGATTTCTTACTTCAGACTTAACGGAACGAGATGACACTTTTGATTCCCTTCTTCGTCTAGAATCACTTTCGATAGTGTTGCTCTTTTGATGCATCACAGAATTTGTCTTTCGAGTAGCATAAGTCTGCCGATTTCTAGATATTGATCCTTGATCTAAATCGCAAGTACCTCGCCTAGTGGTAGTTTCCAGTTTCGATCTATCCCTCTGATGATATTGCGAAGCACTTTTGTCAAGCGATCGCGTGTTATCCGCATCCTTCGTGTTCTCAATGATTCTCCTGCGTGACATGGTTCTGTCGGTAGTTCCTAGTCCAGAATCAACTTTACTAGTCACGTCATTCTTCGGAATAGTTCTGTTCTCATAGGTCTGTAGACCTTTGGAGATCATCCTTGTCACTTTGACATTTGCTGGATTCTTCTGAGTCTCTACTTTCCAGTTGTAAATAGGTAGAGTCCTCATTTGATACGTTGGATCAACGACAGGATCACGAAGATGTCTCGCTGTTGGTTTAGGGAATTCGACGTCCACTGCTCTTTCTCTCATTTGAAAATTCGACCTAATCACTCCATATCTAGTCAAGGTATTCAAGGACGATGCAGATCCTTTGAGATTACCGGTACTACCAGGTAAAGATGTCTTTCTCCTGCGTATTTTTCCATAGATCGGTGGTTCCTGTTTAACCGCTTCTTTGCTAGGTTTCTGAACGTGCCAGTCTTCCACAAAGCGCGACGATCTCGTAGCGTGAATTATCTTTGGCAAGGTCGACGGTCTTGGTACAAGGCCACGGGTAATGTCCTGGAGTCTGGAAGTAACTGCCAAGAAATCGCAGACTAACCTGGACTCTCTCTCGTCCTCTTTGCCCCACCCAGGTTCCCTTGACCTTGTACGACTAGAGACGTTCTTCGAAAAACTGGAGGAAGAGCCAGCACTACCACCTTTCACCTGTGAACTTTCTAGCTTTTCCCTTTCCCCGGTAATACTGCTCCTCCCGTGAGAAACTCTTTGCTCGGAGATGTCGACGCTAGCTCGCTTACGAAGGATATCTTTTCTTGAGACCTTCCGGGAACTTTGTCCAGCCATTGCCGAAAGGGTTGATTCTTGTTGGTTTCTTCTACTGATCGATGGTAATGTTTTTGGTCTCTCGTGATCTTGATCCTCTGTTCCATTAGTTGAATATGTCCATCGATGGTATAGAGATCCTGAAAATTTACTCATACTGTCCTCGTTCTCTTCTTGAGCACATCGTCGTTGGATTATTTGTCTTCTTGAGATGGTTAAACCTCTTGGCACCGTGTAAAAGAGCTCACGGGTCGGTAACCTAGCATTTCGCGGTCCATTGATTCCTTCTTCCGGTCGCAAGCAGGGTTCCGAGGTCCTTGACCGGACGGAAGTCTGATACCTCCGGGTGGTGCGTTCCGCTGCTACGGAATTCGGAGCGGAATTCGTATCTGGGTCTGGGCCAGTAGAATTATGCAACGCGCGTCGAACGGGTAACGGTTCTGCACTCGCGTAGAAAGCTCCTGAACGCGTGCTTCGTAACGAAAACTGATTCCCGGAGGTCGACGATCGCGTAGACTTGCGCCCGGTCTTTTTGGTACCTGCTTCCGATGGATCCATCTCAAAGTCTTGAATTTCGATGCATGATAAGGGTTGGTGTTTTTCGTTAATTCACTTAACAATTTAGATTGCAGCTAATTTGGGAGAAGAACTAATTCTATCCGGAAATTCAATTTCTCTGGTGTAAGAAATTATTGCGAGTCAATCTTGAGATATTCAATTGCTTCGTCGAAGATGCATCTGAATAAGTTGCTTTGGAGTGCCATTGTATTTCGTCTAACATGATCCGTTCAAAGTAGCTCTAAACTTGATTATAACGAGATTGCTAATGAATTCCCAGTAAACTAGAACTGGGAGTACTGTCTATATGTCCTGGCTTAATTTAATTAACAATTATCCACTGTTATCACGGCAAAGTTCGATTGTGCGAAACACTCGCTTTCTAAATAGTCAACTTGAAATCAATTAGCTGTTCGAGTGTAAACAACCAGATTTGCAATAACCAGCTTTGAGAAGTCTATATCCGCAAGCTTGCGATAGGGAATTTTCTTCAATTTTCTAGTTCAAGTATGCTGACTAAGAGAAATCAAGTAACTATTATTTCTCTTCGAAGCAAACGAGACTCCTTACATGTATTATCTTTTACTGTCTTCTTATGCGATCTTTATGGAGCATATAAATTCCTGTGCAAAATGACTGCATCTTGAAATAGAAACGTGAAGCACAGGCTGAACACGATCCACTTTTTCATTATTACTTATACGATTTAAGCAAAACGTATTACGTGGCCACACCACTTCACGCAATTCTCGTTCCATTTTCCGATCACTGGCCTTTCTGTTTGCGATAAGCTCCTGCAAACCTGACCCAACTTCTATATACTATTTGCAACATTTGCAAAAAATCTCACTGGCTGGAAACTATCCGAGAAGTGTCAAAGCATATATTAACACTGATTTTCTTATTCCTCATTATCATGAGTCTTTGGATACAAGTGAATAATTGCAGTCACCCAACTGCCACTTAGTATCGGTATTTCGCTAAATTGTAGGTCACTGGGTACACTGTCAAAGTTGTTGTCGTACGGTCGAAAGTCCGATGAACCATAAGAATGATGAACCTGACCACAGAAAGCCAACCAAAAGTATTATTCAATCCAAACACGATCGGTCGAGATTCTAGCAATTGGTCGAGGCCAGTGACATCGCGCATGTTAAATTCATACTAAGGAAGTTTCGAGGCCATCGCGTTGACTATTATCGGGCGCATTGGGTCACCGAAAACTTCGTGCTCCTCACGTACGAATCCTTAACGGTCCTTTCTGCAGATGCCAGCAGAAAGTAGTCGCATATTGCTAGACACTGGTCTCGGAAGGATCCTGGAGTATCCTTAATCTTATTGGCACGTGACCTACAATTAACAGTCGTCACGTAGTCACTTTTTCTATCCTGTTACACTGTTCTTCAGGGTGAAATTATATGCTCCACTTGTAGCAATTACATTATTCACGTATTCTTCGTCGTGAAAATAATCCTGAACTCGGTGTTGACAGAGATCAAGAAAATTGGATAATTTCAATATGTTAGTCCAGCTAACATCGAACTACCCTTGCATGAATAATAACACAGATTACTAGTGGTTCTTCGCACAAGGAGTTTAAATAATACACGAACACTCGAAAATATCGAAGATTATAGAAAAAAAAGCTTGTCGTTCGAATAGTTTAGAACCGTGAGTTCCTCGATGCGGACGCGAGGATGTTCGATGCAGCACTGGAAGTTATACGCCTCTTCTCCGCAACAATTGCTTTGTAGCCACATTGGCGTATGCGTTTTTTAATTAAGCTACCAGTTAATTGGCCTTTCTAGAAAGCTCTGGAATTCGTAAAAAGTTAATTCTCGTATCTTTGTCCAAGCAATCTTAGTCATTAAATGTCTTTACAGAGGCATGATTTTGACATGGGAAACTATAAACGATGGTATAAGAAATGGCGAAGGAGGATCGATGGACATTGCAATACTTCGAGAAGGCGAGAATTCTAAAGTGTAGAGGCGGAAAAGTCTAGGTGCTGGCGCCAGTGGACCGAAGTGCTTTGGGGTGGAACGAAGCGTGCCTCTCTTCTTATATAAATTACGCGCTAAATACGCGAAGGAGTGTGCGTTCACGTTGTCGGTAGTGATGGGACTAATCCAAATACAGTTATCAATACTAGTGCAATAGTAGTACACGTCAATCACATCGAGCAACGTACTATGCAATCTAACGAATGACGAATATGGTATGCACGAATCTCTTGCACTACCATCATTCTATTACTTAATCAATAATAACCTGCGGGTCACGTTAACTGGTGCATGTTAACGTATCTTTATTTTCTAAAAAAAATAAACTCTCCAAAAATTCTACTTTCAACTTTTCAAACCTACAATAGCAAATATTTCGCGGAATATCGATGATTTTATTTGAAGACACCTTTTTTAAAATTAACAGTAAGTTCGATACTGGTACTAAGACCGTGATTATGTTTTGTAATAATAAAAATCAGGGTGTATTCATTCCACTGTTTCCACTTGAATGTACATAGTGACGTAAAAGTTATACTTGTGAGGATGGTACGAGAGTTGAGTTAACGACGAAACGAAAGTTGAAATAAAAGTTTTGTAGAGTATTCTTGGAAATGAGAGCTTCAGTGCCATCACTAGCGGTGAAGTCCGTAGGCTAGAGAATATATAGATGGATATAGGTTGCGAACGGGAAGCTATTCTCTAACTAGCCGCTTCGCCGTGGCGAGTTGCAGATCGTTGCAGAACTGTGCGCGGTGCCCTGTCGATCGTAAAAACCGATTGCGTTGCCTTTCGTAGAAACGAGCTCGCAAAAACCTACTGGCTAATCGTGAAACTCTGTTGGCTTCGATGCACTCGCGCAATATTCTATAGATTGTTCATTACGTAATTGTTAATATTTCATATTTAAACTTAATGTGTAATTCGTGGAGTAATAATTTATTGTGGTAACTGGATTTTATATTACATCCTGATCGAAGATTTTCTACTATGGTGAGTTTATTGAATCTGGCTAATCTCAAGTTGCTCCTATTTGTTTTTAATTAATGGTCAAAATTGTACTCGAAAGAACCAACACATAATTTTAAATTAATATAGTATATATAAGATATGTTTGTGCGTTGTGTTTTAAAGCGAAACTGGTAGATTATATCTTCTTGTAGAATGAAGTTATTATTTAACACTTTGAAACACGCTCCGATTTCACCTTTTGAATCCTAGATATTTAGAAATGGAATTCTAATATTCGCAGGAATATAGTCGTGCAATACCGACGGTCGAGATTGGCTGGGAAGAACTAGCAATAAAAGGTGTTTCCTGGAAAGCTGTGATGTCGGTAGGTGGCAATGGTGATCTTCCAAACGTTAAACATTTTTATCGGATGATGACTCAAATAAATTGGAATATCTAATTATCGAATGTTGCTCGTTATAATTATTCTACATTCAGTAGTATCCAAACAGCAATAGGTTCTTAAAATAAATTCTATGAAACTATAGAATTATAAGACCAAGTATAAAACTATGAAATGAAGCTTTGATTAGAATAACATATAATATTCGATATGAGAAACACACAATGCAAAACGCATTAAATAATTGCAAGACAAGTTTTCTCAATCTAAACAGCGTAGGATTGACGCTAGGATCGTGGGGACGCATCAGTAGAAAGGGGGAGTGTAATGGCAGCCCGTGTATTCTTCGGTGGGCCGCGAGTAGAATGCGACTAGGTCGCTACGAAGCATTCGAAAGTGGACGTCACGCAATTGCGTCTATTTACACAGATCATTGACTTCGATCGCACAACGTTCTTTGTAGAATTAAAAATCTTTCTTAATTCACTTCTAACAATAGAATTTCTCATTTTCTGATCTCTTTATATTTACTAAGCTTCATCCATTTATATTAAATGAATCAGGATCTCATTATCTTCTCACCTTCTGCCACTCGGTGTACATCTTGGATTCCGTTAAATTGACCTCTGGATAAAGATCCTCGTCATTTTGTACAGCCACGCGAAATTAGTTAGGTTGCTTTCTGGAAAATAAGAAAAAATCAAGCTTGAATACCCTCGAAATCAATGTTGACATAAGCTATAATTATATACAATTATATGAAACAATGAAAATAAAAATGGTAACGTCTCTCGACATCGAACACTGTGGTTCAGGATTTTGCAGGACAATCGTATCGTCGGGGTCAACCATCCACTTGTTGCGTGACAAGAAAGCCTATCATTCGTTTAACGGAAGTAACGCACCATGCCTATCATTGTACTTCCGGTTGCAATTGTTGGAGCGAGGTATGCGGAAAAGCTACAAAGTTTGCAAATCAGAACGTACGCGTCGCATTCCTGTTGACCCTTTGACTAATGGAAACTTGATCTCGAAGAATATGAGATCTTTTTATACCTGTTTTATTCATCCGTCCAAAAACCTTAGGATATTATGAAAGAATATATACTGAGGCTCGTCTTACTTCTGCCAGTGTTTACTATTCAAAGGACTCAAAGAATTTCAATATAGTCTGGTGTCAATCGACCTTGAAGTTTATTCAGCTTGCTGGAATGCCGATCTACCTAATTTGATGTGGAATTTTTCGAACACAACGTGCCTTGCATGTCACACCCCGATTCTAGTCGTGAGTCGATGGAGAAAGCAAAGTCCAGGACGCATTCATGCTGGATCGTGAAGATTGAAGTAATATTGAACAATTGTATCTACAATTAGTAATTAAAATTCTATTGAATCATTTCGAAAACTTGTAACATTCATCTAATTCTGAAAGTTAACGTTCGATAAAACCACAATTATTAAAACAGGTAATTTATTGAATAATTTTAAAACTGGCTTTAGAAATGTTTTATAATTCGTCGAGTCTTATAATATAACATTTGAAATATTCTGCATAAAAATTGGATAAGAACAATATAGAATATTGCTACAATTTAATTTAGTAATTATACGGTTCGCTGCAAGTAACTATTCGATACATACGATTGCTTTCATATCATGTGAACGTCAATTAAATCGTACGTCATTGAGAATCAGTACAATAACTCTTACAACGAAACCTGTAATCCTTTAAGTCGCTAACCACAAGAAATATGTACCTTGTTACGTACAGTTAGATACGTAGCAGAAAATGGCCGTTGATTTTAAAATTGTTAAAGTGAATTGTTTCGTTAAACGTATTTCAAATTTTCCACATAATTCCTCTATGACAAATATCTCTCTTTTTCCTCTGACATTTCGTCAAATTCTTGTTCTTACTTTTATGTATACTTCTGTTTAATCAAATGATACACAATTAAGTTCAAAAACAGTTTTTTAGTCTTTCGTGAAGAACATACTATTTCGAGTGATAGCATCTTTTCACTCAGGGTGCGAGGGAATTAAGCTTCTGGTAAAAAGTGAAACATACTATATACTATGAAACTCTCGCCAGACAGTTTTCATTTAGGAGAAAAGTGCGAAAGTAGTGTCACTGAATAGAATAGTATACCGGTCTCGTTTAAGCTTATTCTCTAGAGATACAACTTCGAAAGTGACTTCTACACTAATCGATTGATCTACGTTCCAAGAATACCGGAAATATCGCTCGAAGCTATGTGGACTATGAAGAAACTATATATAATTCTTCCGCTAGAGAATTATGAGCAATCGCGTTATTCGCTTCTTATTCAAACTTTTATAAATAAAAGTATTATTAAAAAAAAGACGAACGAAGAAATCTGCTTTTTATTATCTAGGACTATTAGTTAAAATTTATTATGAATTGAATTACTTAATACTACAAAGATGCTCAATTAATCTTTCAAATAATTCGAACAATTTTATTTATTTACGAAGTTAGAAGTAGTTTACCTAACTCAGAGTAAAATTGACCTATCTTTACGATTCTTTCCACTACAACGGAGTTTGGTTACAGTCTGTAAATTACTGTGTAGAACTATACGTTGAGTATTACGCATGAGAATGCAATCATGAGAACACGATACTATAAAGGGAAATGAGTGATGATTCATATCTCGTAATGCATAGCGACGAAGATTCAAGATCTTTCCTTAGAAAATCTCGCTTTCCGTAAAATATTATAATAGTTAAATCTGTTTAAAATATCTCTTTCACTTTCTACTCAATATTACATTACGTAAGTTAAGTAAATTTTCCAAGAAATACATTGTCGAGCGAAAACTACAATTTATATCCTTCAACGTTAATACCATTCCTTTTTATCATTCTTGCAATATATTCTATGAGTCAGGATAAGAAATAATGTATGATGAAACAAATGTTAATTTACGTTTACTTAAAAATTTATATGAAAAGTCACCTGTTCTTATGAACACAGGATCAATATTTGTGAATAACATTGACGCTATCTATCTCGTGTATTTACTCAACTTACGCTGACAATTGATAATTCATATTACGCTCGATATACTATACAAATAACAGTGATCAGTAAAATATTATAACATTTCTTATCAAGATTTATTTCACGTTTATCTATATTTATTTAAAATTGATGCTTCGAAGCTGCAGCAACGTGAGTGAGTTAGTTACTTAACATATCTTAGAGTGAAGTAGAACGGAATATACGTATTCAAACTGTGTTAATGAATACAAATTGACACTGACATTTTCATTCGGAAAGCGTATTTCTAAGAGAAGACACAGAACACTGTACAACAAAGGTTATCACCATAGAACAGTTTTCTAATTAGTGCATATATATATATATGTATATATATCTTATACAGAGGCCAAGGCTGTTTCCTTGGTGCCTTATGTAGCTTAACTTTTCCCAACATACGTTTCCATTCCCCCTATAGTCAAAGCAGTGCATCTTTGTCGTTAATTCGCATTGAAATGCACATTGGCAAGATCACACGGATAAAGTCTGGAGTAAAAGTACGTCCTTCTTCGAGTTGCTCACGTTGGAATGCGTTTCGCAATCCTATGGTAATTTGGTGCACTATGTTCGATGAGTACTGATACAAATTACCATATTATCAGAATTGATAAAAACGATTCACACATAACAATCTCTTTATTTATCTTTTACACGAATTTAATTATTATTGTGTCACTTTTATTCGGATAAAATCAATTACTTTTTTCCAAATTCATCATACAAAGAAATATGAACAAAATATGCTACCTTTCACTTTTATATAATTTATGTAAAAAGTTGTAGAATTTCCTTTGACATGTATTAGACGTCTAACATAAAGAAATGTGAGAGAAAGAAAGAGAGAGAGAGAGAGATTAATAGGCAGACATTCGTCTTACGTCTTTCGCACAATTGACTTGAGAGAGAAGTTCGTTCATAGCTTGCTATACGTAGGTTTAAAACTAACGAGATACGCAAATAACGCGGAACGCATGAAAGACCGAACAATAGAGCTAGCAATTTGGCCTTTCGCCATCATCGATTGTTCATTGTCCTCCTTAGTGTGGTCTCCAGCCGTGTATCTACCCCATCAGGCCATTGACTACGGGAAATAGCGAAAATAGTCAACCGGTTTTGCAGCAGCAACACGTCCACCCAGTTACTTGTGCCCACTCTTTAGAGCCTGGCATTGAAATGCTTCTAATAACACGTCTTATGCTATCTTATACTATCGTCAAGATTTCTTTCGGGTATTGTTGGCTTGTTACATTTGGTTCAATGGTTTAATGCCACTCGTTTCAAACTATTTACGCTCTATTAATTGTCAGTAATGTGTTCAGTGTGTTAATGATTACAAAGACCACTTGGATGAATTAATGGAAATTGTATTAGAAATGTTTTAATTTTTTTATAATAGTTTACTCGTTATTTAGGATCGATAAATATGGGACGATGTTAAGACAGTGAAACCAAAGAGTTCTTTACAGTTACTAGTGGGTATTGGAAAGAATTTTGCACTTGAGGTATGATAGCACCACACCCTAGCTTCAGTAACGGAGCAAAACCATGCTAATTGATGTTTTACGGTTCGAAACCTGTTGGGATTGGTTTCTTGATTTGTAGATTTGGCTTCACTATGATTAGAAGCAATTACTATTATAATACAAAATAGTGCACGTTTACTTCACACGAGTACATGAAATTTCTGTTTTTAGAATTTAGATGAAATACGTTAAGAATTCTTTGTTTAGGAATATTGATTATTGTGTATAATAAGAGATGCAAATTTTTCTTGACTCGTAGCAGTCTTAATATTAGGTAAAAAGTGAGACACAGAGGAAAATCATGTAAGAATGTAGAAAAAACTTGAGAAAAAAATATGACGTTAATGAGCAAATGTATTAAAAATATATTAAAAATATAAAGCGAATACTTTTTGTAAGAATCTTTGAAAAATTTGAGATTAATTGTAGCCAAGGAAATCTAAGAGATAACTAATCCAAGACCGCAGAGTGGTAGGCAAATATCGAGGTCAGAGAGAGAAAGCAGCAGGAGCCGGCCACTCAGATACAAGGATATTATGTAATTCATAATCGCGGTTTGGCTGCATTGAAATAAAAGCCACGCGAGAGATTAATTGTCCTCCCTCATGCCAACATTGCCCAAAAACGATTTCGGGAGCCAAACCTCGTAATTCGAACTCCAAAACTGGTACTCCACTCGTGAAGATTTATTGCTGCCAACAGTGTATCGAAATCAGTTCGAATGAATTACGCAACACCTTCATTGAAGAAGAGTTTTTTTTTTTTTACGAATCAATTTCATTTTTGCCCGAGGAATTAACTTGTCAAAATTGTCTGAGTTTTAGTTCGATCTTGATTGATGGGATGCTAACGTTCTTGACAGGAAGTACAGCGATATAATACAACAATAATTATATGGAATACAATAATATAACAATACAATATGAAATTTTAAAAAGTTAATCAGGTTTTTTATTAATTGAAATGTTAAGACACAGAATGAATAGAATTAATATAGAATATGATATACAATTATTATAATATAGATTTTTGGCATGATCATGATGAATTGATTTGGATGATCAAAACTGATCTTTAAAAGAAGTACATTTGCATACAGCTGATTAACAATATAAAAACGTGTTTAAATTTGCAAGAAGATGCATAGAAACACTATCCTTCCAGCTTATAAGCAATACCGCAGTCATCAACCCTAGTTCAACTATAAACGAACAAAGTTACAAAACAACCTCAATTATCCGGTAATCTTTGGGACACTCATCGCGAGGATTCAAATTACATACTAGCAGATCCTTTAATGCCAGCGATAATAGTACCAACTGCAAACACTCCGCAGTTAATTTCGACGATCCTAATGATGTCGAAATGCAAATTAAATGACATTTCATGAGAAACTTTTTTTCCCTACCGGAATTAACCTAGGAATTAACAAAGATGCAGTAGATAATTGATAGAACAAACGTTAACATATAAAGCATTTAATAAATGTGACTTAAAATTTGATTCTTAAAAACGATGTCTTTTTAAGCAAATTATTTGATATGTGTTCGATTTTATAATTAAACGATGATTCATTGATTATTATTAAAGTGCATGCAATTTAAGATTGTTGATTTTATAGGAAATTAGTCATTGGGATTTGGATTGTAATCCGGAATATTTTTTATTAAATCAACATCGTTTAATTCAATTATAAAATTAAGTTAATGATTCCATATAGAGGAATCTCTTATTGGTTTAAAAAGTAATTAATCAGTGACGTTAATTTTGATTGATAAATGTGAAATTGCAGCGGCTTTACTTGAAAGTTCCACCACATTTGATAAGCAACAAATTAAAATTCTCAGAGAAAGTGTTTCCTAAAGGCCGACTTCTTATCGATGTATCAATGCAATTTGCAAGTGCAAAGTAAGAGCCTCGAAACAAACGTAACTTCGTATCAGTATTTCTTTAAATAAATAATATTTTAAACCCTAAACTCACGCGATTAAAAAACTCTATAAAATGCAAATATACATCATATATATTTTCTTACAATTCATTTAGGTCGTTATTAATTAATTCGATTTATCGATAGGTTGAACGTGTTTAATAATATGATCGCAGCTTAAACTGCTTGTTCACAGTTCATTGAAATAAAAACTAGATACTATAATCAAAAAATCAAAATAACGAGACCAATTAATCGAACGTGAGACGATGAATGATAAATAGGGGATCAGATTTATTAAAGATTCCGTCGCTAATGTCTTTGTACGCATTCGAACCCTCGCGTGACATGAATGAGCACTAATAACGGGACATTATCTTTCTCTAGCAACAGCAGGAGGTCAGACGATTTACTGTCCTTGAATACTTTCGCCTAATCGAGCATCTAGACTGAACTGTATCCTGATCCTGATATGGCAAATTCACTTCAAACTGATTTCAATCACTCCAACAGTATTTCTCAGCGGAAAATCCTGCCAACGTGATCTTAGTGTTGTTCGAAACCAATGTAATTTAAAACATAACTATCCTCAGACTATTCTACAAATTTCCCAATTATGACTTAATATTGATAAATCGTTATAGAATATTATAGAATGAGATCTTGAAATTTAAAAATGGCAGGAGATTAGAATAACATTCACATCAGCTGTTTACTACTGTTCAGTAGCTATTATATTGTTATATTAATTCTAGATCGAAACTATAATGTGTAAAATTGAATTTTAAATTGATTTCTTTAACAAAATCATATTGTTCATCGCAACAATATCAAATGAATCTCGTTTTAGTTCCGGCCAAAGTAATTTACTTTTCATAGATCGAA
Organism: Trypoxylon attenuatum; assembly: GCA_963989405.1. NCBI lineage: Eukaryota > Metazoa > Arthropoda > Insecta > Hymenoptera > Crabronidae > Trypoxylon > Trypoxylon attenuatum. The sequence continues at coordinate 9,696,468 of OZ022493.1, read as the reverse complement.
TCGAGTAAGTTTCTCTTTCTTCCACATTCCAATGTTTTTATTAAAACAATTCCTCTATCGCAGTGTCCAATTTTTATTATTCAGGTTGAGAGATTTTCCTACAAAACGATTGTGCCATTCTGCTGAAACTTTGCTTACTATACTCTCGATCGGCAACGTGACACAGGAATCCAGCGTCGAGTATATTTGAAACTCCATGTTTATGGTAGGGAAAGGGTACGAGCCTGGAAGGCACGTCCAATGGCATCCAGCCGCTTACAACATTCACGAGAGAAGAAATACCTTGCGTATCCAAAGTGTCACGGTGCACCGCGCCATTTTAAAATCGATCCTCCTCATCGATTCTCTCATTTTCCACTCATAAATCAGTATCGTATACTAATTTCTACCCCTTTCAACCGATTACATCCCTAACACGTATATCGAATAAAAATACTCGAGAAAACTGATTTTTGATTATAATTAGAGCGATATAATCCAACTGGCAGATGGAACACAACGTTAAACAAGAACAGATACGAATTCTTGGTCCAGACAGTTTGAGAGAGAGAGAGAGAGAGAGAGAGATTCCAACCTGAGAAACGACATTGCATTCCACACCACCACGCATCGATGTCTCCACTCACAGTATCCTAACTTACTTTCAGATGCTTCTTGTAAATTCCCTCTGGCCTTTCTCAATCAATATGCTTTTCCAATTAATATTCAGGGTACAAATCCAATGAAGCTGATCCTGGTAGCTTGATCACACCGAAAGAACGTCACCAAAGGATAACGCGGCGTTATCGAACTCGAGAGGAACAGTAAAACTGAAGAAACGATGCACTAGGGTCGACAGTGTCACCGGTAAAGAATCCGATAAATATCTCAAGGATCACGAGGATTATCCTAGTCAAGTAGGTACACGATTATCACACGGTGATTAACATCCTCCGAAGATGAGAACGACGTGTCTCCAGGACGCACCCACGACTGTTCTCTTCCCCTTTCTCTCCTGGAACATTCGCAGACGAGCGGACACCGACTGGTTCGACGACGCGATTCTTCGCCGTGGTATGCGGTCGTTCGACCTCGCCTAAGACATTCGTAGTTCGTACAATCGCCGAATGGCACCACTGTACACGCTTCCTGTACCGTTACACCTTACAGGTGGGTCTTGCATTTGGGAGCTGCATCTTGGAGTCTCGTATCTCGTAGCTACTTATTCCTGTGTTGGTTACACTGACAGGTACTTTAGGATTCTTCCGCAGGTGTGTGAAGGTGTCGAGGGTTCTTCGAATATACCTGAGTGAGCCAGACGAATTTAAGGTTCGCAAGGTAGCTCGACAGCAGCTCAAAGAGGTCATCTAATCGGCGGCCATTGTCCTCGTACGGGACTCTCTGGTGACTCTGTGACCCGTCCGAGAGGCCACCGTGGCAGGCTGCTTTTCACTTTTGACTGGAGCCTTGTACTCGCCAACATGTACCTTTGAAATTGATCATTGGAACTGGAACGAGGAAATTGGGTAATGCTAATGCGTTGAGGAACCCTGCTCTAACCATTCGATCTGGATTATAGAATATTCATTCGAAGGGAAACTGTTGTATTTGAAAGTTTTTAATTCTTTGGATTATATTCTGCTGTATTGAAGATTCAATGGTTTTGGAATAATATTAATTTTAACATGACAATCACTATAAAGGATCGGTTTTGAATTTATTTTAGTGAAGTAGTTCTCGTTATTTTAATACGTAGTGAATAATTCATTTCATTACACAATTTTGTCAATTATTGGAATTCAATTTTTGTTTGGTTTGGGATACAATATATATATATGCTGGTATTAATTGCAAGAAGCATACTTTATTATTAAAATTTCATACAGGTTTAACTTTTTGTACAATCATCTACTATTCGCCTAGCTCGTCACAATGAATAGCGTTGTCAGGGTTGAATTAGTCTCGTTGAGATAATGATTCCCCGCACGTGGTAGTCACGTTCGTTTAAGGCTGATGAAGCGAAAAGTGTGGCGAGAAATTTTTGGAATTCTGGGGAAGTTAAGTATTGTATAGATGTTAACGGGCAAGATCGCGTTAACCTATTAACCGAGTGAAACGAGTCGACTCTTCTTCCAAGAATCTTCAAAAAAATGTATTGATTCGTAGAAAAATTTTAATAAACCACCCACTTCGAAATGTATTATTACCATGAATTGTAGAAATGTATCGTTAAACATTGATACTATAGTTACGCTATGATACGGAGAAAATGATTACAGTTTTCCACAACTGTAGATTATATTTTACTTATTTGCAAAAGCTCGTCAGGCAAATGATCGGTAAAGGGATAACCAGGTAAACTCGGTACCTTCGATGGGTAAGGTTTCAAGAACATAGAACTTCATTACCGCTTTCCGGTCACAGGAAATCTTATCGACTGGTTTGGGAATTAAATTACAGTGCTGCTCACGATAGGAATTTGTACTAAAACATGCAAATATATTGTATATTAATTGTTGATAGAGTGTAGGAGGTTCCCTAAAACTGAAGACAATATAAAGTACACATTGTCAGAATTGTATTCAGGTCGGAGTAAACAGTTTCCTACATTTCCATCTGTCAGTAACTTTCAAAATCTTAAAAGCAAATACAAATTTCTTCAATTTTTTAAACTCGGATTTTCGTAGGGGCAAAATTCGATTTATTGAAATAAGATTTAGTTCTTGTCGATATTATAATTTCATTTAAACAGATTATAAAAAATTCGGTATACAGTAGGATGATTTAGTGATTCTCGCTATTTTTTTATTACGAACTCGTAGGTTTTATTGGCCCAAAGCGAATTTGTTAGAAAATTTAACTAATTTCAAAATATTAGGTTTTCTTGAACTTATTTACCGACATGTGCATTCGAGTCAGATAATTTAGCTGCGTTCCATAGATGGCGCAACTATGAAAAAATCAAAATTTCATCAACATTTTAACTTTGTACGATTTCATATTTCTTTTCATTGCCGTTTAAAACAATAGAAAATCTCTTTTTTTACATTGATCTCGAAGAATCATTTTTGAAAAACAATTCCCAACTATGTGAATACCATCATCATGAAATTGATATAACAAAATGTATTGATCTTCGTGTTGCAGTAAGATAAGTTATTTTCCTCCAACTAAAAACCCAACGGGATCTAAAACTGATTTCTTTGGATAGAATTCATATTTGAGTCTTCGATAACAAATGATGGACGATACTCAAGGCATTTAATTAATGCAGAGAACCATGACATATTTTATGATGCTTCTTCTAACTTCTGATAAGGATACGATCGTCAAATTTTTATCGTTTCCAAATATTGAATGATCAGTTGGGAGCTGGATTCGATAAGCGTACGAGTCTTAAAAATGCGATAAAATTAACATGAAATTATACTCAAGCGTATTACGGTGGAGACCGTTTCAAGTGATAGTAAAATATTCCATTAAATTCTGAAATGTCATTATTGTTTTATGGGTAAAATAGTTTCGTATCTCAATACGCGGCTGAAGTGAAAGACAATAAGTATTGTATTTCTGCGGTGCTCGACGAATTCATTATCTTCCCTATTTTATGACTGATCGAGTCATTGTAGCTTTAATAGATAATCACAGCAGTAAAATAGTTATAATCAGAGTATAATATTTTGTATTTAGTACTTCGTTCAAAATTCTTTCTATTTTAACATTATTTATATCGAAATATTTATCAAACAGGCTCTAAACAAATTTCGTAAAAAACATTGCAAAACTTATTTTATCGAAACAAGTATTTTTCGAATTTCCAAAAGAATTATATTCGCTTGTTAATCTTATTGAAAGATAAGAAGATAGCAATCTTTTCTGCTCCACTTTTGACACACGCTCGATTTGAAATGGAAAATTATGCGTGGATTGGATTGGAACGTGAGGTGAAATAAAGTTACATTGGATTTGAGTCTGCTATATTCGTCGGTAGCGGGTATCGATACGTACTTGGCATGTCACGTGGGTTGGAATTTATATTGCGATCGTTACCGGAAATGCTACGTTTCGCATGCATGCAATTACGAGTTCTTATATAAACTCTGTCCGACTTTACTCGCATGACAGTAGAGTCTATTCATTACCCAATGCTGGCCACGATAACTTTGCTTCCTGTCAAAGCAACTTATTGCCATTATCCGATAATAGATTTCTTGTCCACTAATTAAATGACTGTGGTAGAACAAATTCCTATCGAAATAATGAAGTATTATTAGGAAAGCAACTTTAAACAGTAATCACACGTTTATGTTAATAATAATTACTCCTATCATCCTGAAAATTTCTCGTGAACACATTTTGCTAATATTTTACTAATTCGACCGGAGGAACCTTTTATTTTACAACAAACCAATTTTTAGCAAAATTTTCATTAAATTTCTCCTGTGCATATAAAATATGTTACAGGGTTACATAATCTCAAAAATTTGAATAAACAACGATATATGTATTCATTACGGACTATGGGAATGAAACGAAAAGAAAGATTCTTTAACTGGAAGCACTTTGCAGTCCAGAGAAGTTCCGCTCGAGAAACTTAATTTACAAGGTAATAGATTCAGAAGGCATTTTTATCACGATAATAGATCCAACGCAGCATGCTCTTCATCAAACAACCCAACGAACTAATTCCAAAGTTCGCAGCAGTCGTGGGCATAAAATTAAGAGAATCTATCCGCATCGTGGGTGAAACTTTTTTTCTTTTTCTTTTTTTTTGCCTCATTCTTCCGACCCCTTACCCCTCATCTTGCGGTTAGAAGATCGCGGAATCCTCGGCGAAAGAAGCGTGAATATGAATACAAAGTTCGCGAAGAAGAAAGAGATGGCAGAGGCCCGTTGAGAAGCGCCTTCCGGCTGCGCTACCGCCACCTTCACTCTCCACAGGCGCAACTTAAATTGACTCGATAAAAGTTCGCGGAATAAAGTGGCCCTGGGCTTCGCCACTATATCAGCAACATCTGCCAAACGTTATTACAACTTTGAATAAAGAACATTGGACGAGAGAGAAAAAGAGAGAGAGAAGCAAGTTCCTTTTCTCCGAGTTAACGACGCCCGGTGTTGAGCGGCCAGCTTCATGCGGGCCTAGAAAGTTCGACGGTAAATCAGCCGGTTATTTTAATTCCTTTCGAGGGCGGTTGCGTCAATCGTCTGCTTCCTACGATATAATTTCTTTTACTTTCCACGATCCAAAGTATTTGAAAACGTTTTTCAACGAGATTACCGAGTTTCTTGGATGATTTATTTTTCGTTGCACGTTTTGCCAATTGTAAAATGAAAAATAACACAGTATTGCTGAAAATAAAGAGCAGGTAATTTATTTCGAATTGATGCTACTTAATTGGGAATTAAAATGGTAATTAAAAATGTGTAAGTACAAGAAATAAATTATTTTAGAAATTTTTAATGAAAATTCAGAGTCTAGTTATTATTAGTTGGGGACAAATGAATGTGGAGGATAGAAGGTATGAAACCAGCTTTGAATCTTTTGATCCAGGTATTGGCAATGTCTTCATCGGTCTCTGCCACATTGTGTACGAACGAGTCAATCGACAACTGGGCCCCAATTCTCCCCCTCCCCCTGGAAACTTTTCAATGGACCTGTCGATCTCACCGAACCATCATTTACGAGGTAAATCTGCGAAGAGGCCGAGAATTTCTCGAAAGCAAAAAGAGGAGAACGGATGATACCTCAGCCTTATCGAGTCGAGAATCTTTTGTGGTGGCTTCTGGTCTTCGACGGTCCATCGAGAAGCTCTCGGAGCGATATCTCTTGATCGGCCACGTTCCTCTTAACCTGAAACTTCTCACCTTCTCTTTTGCTTCGATCTTCTCTTTTATCGTTTTTCCTCGACTTTTTTGCTCTTTCCTATTGGCACGTTCTCTCGGTTTTGTTCAACGAATAATCCTGTCGACGCTCTTCCTCTCTGCTGGCTACTGTGGAAAATCCATTATCTTCCGAGACTTGTTTTTTCGACAGAAGTATAGTAGAATTCTGGTTCAAAATTCATCATTGCTCGTTGTTATTAGTTAATCAAAGATGATTTCCTGTATTAAGATTATTGATTAACGTTTGTCGTTGTAAGTTGGAATTATTCTTGGAAAATATTTGCTGAATAGAATTTATCAGGAAATTGTAGTGAATGTGGCACGAATTGGGACTAGTGGGATCGTTAGAGAGAAGGTACAGTAGTCCCAATCGATCGGAATTAATCGAAGTAGCGAGAGTAGCATGGTCTAGCAGGGATTTCTGACGATTTAATTCCACTGCTGGTTTCCATCTTCGCTCCACAGCATCGAGTTACAGGAGGGCACGTTCGATCCAGGGCTGCTCGAGGATTCCGCGGCAGCCATTAGTAACCGAATTAATTAGGCAAATCGGTAGCCACGATGCAGTTACAATTAATCTGCTGTGCGATTTCCCGCGCGCACGTTCTACGCCAGGTAATTCTGCGGTTGTACCATTTAGCCGTTTCTCTTCGTCCGTTCACCCGGAAACGAATGGCTCAACTTCCGAATCCATTCTATCTTCTCTGATAATAATTGAGAGTTTGTTCCCGTTAAAAATCTCTCTGACTTTTTCACAATGTATTGAAAAATAAGTGAAGAAACTTTTTCTTACGATTAATTTCTAAAGACAAAAATCGTTTGAAATTTATTTTTCAAAATAAAATTGTGATTTAATAAATTCCAGGGTGTCAAAACTCTTTTCCAAGATACAAGATCACGCGATAGTAAATACATAGATGAATCACTGTCTTTCCAATAGCTTATACGTGTACAGTACAATGACCTAGTTGAGAATTCCTCTCTAAAATCTCTCGAAAACTTCCGCTCGCTCATTCGATCGAGCGTCTCCCTAAATTTGCACTCGGTAAAAAAGAAATTGGTCGTGGGGGTTCTGCCGATAAATGTACTGGGTGACTTTTTAAACACTTTTGCCAGAGGTTTAGGAGACCGAGAGTAAGCGAGGCGGAGGAGGTGGATGAGGAGGAGGAGGAGGACCAAGAGGAGGAGCGTAAATCGGCTCGTGGGCGATTAATTATCGGTTACACAGGAGGCTCTGGCCCATAATCCAACGGCGAGTTTAAATGTCGAACCGGGGGTTCCCAAATCGCGTCGGGGTGTGATTTGTGGCGGACGCTTAGAGGACGAAATTGCACCGCAGGACCAAGCAGGATCGGTTCTACGTCAGGGTGATTAGACGTTATTGATGCTCGAGCGCCGCTCAAGCCTCATCCCAATGACCATCTGAATCACTCGCGATCGGGGCATATTTCGAATTAACGTTAAAACCCACTCTTTTTTTCCGACACCCTCGCTAATAACTGCTACCTGATTTACGTCCTTGATCAAGCTTAATTATCTGCTTCCTACTGCAGTAACAGTAGTAGTAACGCTTCCGCTTTACTCTATCCTCTCGATTTTGTTACCGATTTCAAACCGATTCGATAAACCTACTTTTCGCAAGCTCTCTGTTGTTTCCCATAGTTTCTCATTCTAAACCTGGGTTCTTCTACAGCTAATATCACTATAAACTTCAATTTTTAACATATTAATTGAATATATTGTAGCAAAAAACTATTCTACAGTAAAGAGTGTGTTGAAATCGAATTGGTAGTATTTTAATTGAGTATCGATTTCGAATCGATCTCAATGGGATAAGGATAATGATTAAGACTGGTATCTGTTTTATGAGAATTCTCGCCGGAAACCGGTAATTAATAGTCTATCGGAACCGAACATAGTCTGTAAAAAGATTATCAGTGAAAGATCTGTGAATGTAATTCACTGGTCGATGATTAGAAACCACTGATCGCAAAGGGATTCTTTGACGAGCAGCTATTGCCAGTGGTCGTCAGATGAAATCGTTCTTCCTTGATCGGTTGGCCAAAGAACGATAAGGGGAACATATTTATTTCCAGGTGAACCGGGGCGAATAGCGGAGACGTGATGCGGAAACGATATCTGGATGTACGCGAAAATCACGCTGCCTCTGCGTACAGTTCCAGCCAAAAATCTTGAACCTACTATCCCCAACTACATATATCGCTAACTTTGTTCTGTCAAATTCACGATACATCACAATATCTCACGGGTTGAAAATATTAACAGTACTCATTTTTGCACTTTTTATACATTACTATTCTATTTATATTCTATTTATCCTATTTCTCATATTAAACTTGATGGCCAATGAGTTCTTGATTCATTACACTGATTACTACTCCACCATTTTCTCCAGAAATATACAATTATCTTTCAAAAGAAAAAAATTCTGTCTTCTACTGAGGTCTAATAAAATTCACCTAAAACAATACAACATTAATCGTAAAAATTATCACAAAGGAAGTAATCAATTTAAAAATAGTAGCTTTACAATTAAATAATGTTCTCCATAATTCTGATTTACTGCAAAAGAATTATTATCCGATCACTTAGACACAATTATTCTTTAACTATAACGAAATATCCACGCTCTTAAAATTCATCGAAGGAGATATTGAAGTAAAGAATCTTTATGTTCGCATTATACAATTGATCGAGCTACTAAATCTACGCGATGCGTGTCACGTGACGAGCGGTAGGATTTAGGGGGACTTTTCATTTCGCTTGTACGCGGCCTTTTATATTCCATGGAGGCAACCGCGATGGCGTACATCTTTCTGATCTCCAATCGAGCCGTCGCTTAGCGGAGCGTGAAACACATTTGCTCGAATCATGGTATCTTAACCATGCACGCCCTTACACATACGACTCCGCGTTTCCACCCCTCCACCACAGATTCGGCTAAAACTTGAGGGAAATATACATGTATATATATATATCGGCATTCAGCCATCCTAGCGGAAACATTTGCCAAATGCGTTCCTTTAGAATCCCTAATCTCAAACTTTATGCATAATCTCCGGATTAATTCTAACACACCCTATTTTTACACGATCGAACCCTACCGAGTAGATAAACTCGTGAAAATATTGATTTGCAAAGAAACGTTAAATTTGTATCGAAGAACCGAAAATAGTGGAAAAAGCGAACAATAATACAAAATTGCGATTGATAGCGTGTTAGAAAGTATACAAAGGGGGGGGGGGGGGGGGGGTAGATGGAAACATCTGAAGATCTTCTGAGGAAAGTAAAGTTTTTTGTAAACTTCAATACGGTTTCCTTTGTAATTTTTACCGTTCTTTCGAATGGAATATGTACTCAGTTTTTGGGCCTAATGCTAAGAAGGGTCCCAAATCGGACCCAACTTTAAAATTTTAAATGGAAACCCCTATTTTTTACTGCAGATTTGAATTCTACGGGAAATTTTACGTCCGAATATCATGTTTTTAAATATTAAAATAATTAATTTTTGGGCCTGAAAATGGACCCGAAATATCAAAAACTACAGGCATTCTGATATCGTTTAAGTTTAATGAACCTTACTATGGTTTCCTTTGTAATTTTTTCCGTTCTCAATAGGAAGAATTTAATAGGAAAATTAAATCTATTTGCACTTGATAATGATAAATACTGTATCAATACGAAAGTATTACAACATCTTGTCACATTCAGTACTTTCATGATGACGATTCCAATCAGTTCGTAATGTTCTCACTCACTCAGCAAAGTGTTGAAACAATTTAGTCTGCGTTTCGAATCGCAGTTCTTTCAGTGGTGACACTCGCGCCAGGAATTCAGGTGCGAATAATTGTTTCGAACAATCCCGGGCGACGCTGTTCGCCGGTCACCATAGCGACGCATCCGCCACTGATCGAACCGTTGCCAGTGGTGGGGATGCCGTTTTAACCTCACCACCTTCGCTTCTCTCGCTTCAATCTGACCGCGACTTCCGACCTGTTCACTCTCTTACGAGCAGCAGAGAAATAGTAGGGATGACAAAGTTTAGAAATATGGGCGGAGCGAGAGTCGAGCGACTGGTTCGCCCTCTTGGTTACGCCTCTTCCGGTTTTACACTTGTGCTCTTGGATTCCCGTCAGAGGTCTCTACAAGCGAAATACTGTTGTTGTAGTCGCTTTTGCGAGTTCTTCACCTACTTTACAACTGTCGTTCGTCTGTCTTAAATACTTGGCGTGAAACTTTTTTTTGATACTAACACGATTCGTATTAGTTGATTCTTACGTTGTTATTTTTCTTTGTTGTTCGCTCTTAAAGGCTTCTAACAATTCTATATATTGTTACGACCCTGGCGTCGCGCGCTTTCTGCAGTCTGAAGGAATCACCGTGATGATCAAGTTGGAATAGCGACAGCGTTGGTTGGTTGTTTATTGATTGACAACCGTCAAGAGAGAACCTCCGGAACTGTCTTTGAGAGAAAACGTGTTGTGTTGTCGAGCAGTCTTGTTTAATAAAATGTCCTAGTTCCTTGTTCGATCGTTGTCTGAGTTCCCGGGCGTAACATTTGGTGTCAGAAGTGGGATTAATAAACTTATACAGGGTGTCCTGTAACCGATGGTACAACCGGGCAAGGGGTGATTCTACATGAAAAACTGAGTCGAAAATATAGAATAAAATTTTTTGATAGAAGGCTCTGTTTTCGAGAAAAGTAAGTTTGAAAATTTGCCAAGTATATAGATATAATCATCGTACATAGCAGTACCTGCATGATTTTCCCGTTCTCGAAATCATTACTATTTCCTTATTACAGTGAAGAGAACGTCTTCGACTTGTCATCCGGAATTGGTTCTTCCACTTGTTAGTTATAGTCTCTCATCAGTGCCCTTAATTTGCGATTTCATTTCCGCTTCTTTCATTCGATCGCAAGTCGGACAAACTGGATTATAGATGCCGAGCATCCGCCACGGGGGAGCCACAGTCGTTTACAAGATCTTCTCTAATGTCGAGTGATTTATTTACGGGGCTAGAGCTAATGATATCCGCAATTTAAATATACCTGGTTTATCTCGTGGACTTCTCGCCTAACTGACGAATGATTTTAGTTGATGACAGGATGTTGTTGTTCACAGTGCCGCTAGATACTGCCTCAGTTTAATTATTACTTTTGATTCATTCTCTTAGTGCACATAACCCTCATTTGTAATTTCCGATCAATTATTTAATATTTTACTTTTATATTTGTATCGATAACCATTTTTAAATATATAAGTATTATCTACATTTTATTATAATTTTAGTCATATGAAATATGATATAGCTGAATATTTGAGAAATAATTACAGGAAGCTTTCTAATTGTAAGTAGAGCAGTTTCGTTGCTGTTCGCCTTTGTAGTGTTAATTTGATCACCTGTCGAATAATAGTCGCGGCGAATCGTGCCGGGACTCAATTATTACGCGCATGTGCCAGTAAGCTCATATCGACATGTGTTGCTCGAGCCACTGGGGTCAATAATAGAACGAACGATCTCGTGGTAATTGGTTTACACGGAAAAACTGGCGAATGCATTTCTTACAATCAGTCCGATTAAAATGGCAATACATAATATTGCTCGTGGTATACGCGAAGCATTAGTATTTTGCGGTTTTATTTGCGCTTTCAATATCGCTTTCCACCCTGCCGCGTGTAATTTTACCGCACGAGGATTGACCGTTAATTGAACTTTACGCGCGTGCTCCCATGGATCTACTAGGTCGCTTGTTGTCAATAGAAAATTTTAGGGGGTGAGTCAATCACTTATAGCGCGAATCAGAACGATAGTACGAAAACTCATTTATACAACTTTTTACTAAATATAGTAGTGACAGTAATTTCTATCGACTTTAAATTACAATTTTTTATTTCCGTCGCGAGTGATTAAGAACCCAATACATATCCCACTTATGCGTTCGATGTCAATTATCTATACTGCGTTAATATTGCATTGCGAATAATAGTCATTTATGGTGAATCAATTAGTCGCTAACAGTCTCTCGATTACACTAATGGGAGCGTCAATTTTATGTAACCGTTAAGTTTAACGGCTAGTGAAACTTTGGGATAGCTATTAAGCGGAGGTTATTGTTTCAACCGTAGAGCAACACGATGTCTATAATTTCATATTTGATGCAACACAATATTTAAACTCTTCAACTTCTCTGACTAATTTCTACATCGTTTCCCAAAAAAATAATATATCAAGTACAATGTTAACTTACAAATTTGATTAATTGAAATTGAAATTACAAAAGGTTAAGCCTCTGGTTAAAACTTTCAATTATTTCAATAATTGAATCATAATTTTCAAAAATTAACGAGTATAGAAAAGTTATCGAAAATTAATTAATAAAAACTAAATTTATTCTCCTGTCGAAATTCTCTAAACATTAAGATGCGCGAGAAAAATTAATTAAGTCTCTTGAGACTATGTTATCAGTAGAAACAATAGTTCAATTAAATTGCAAGTTAGCCTTCGAAGTTTCAGGCGCGAAGTCGAATGTGTTCGTCACGTAGAAACGACTGTTTCGACCGAGCAGTGGTCTCCCTTGGCAGTGGGAAAATTAGGTACGGATTCCTCGAGCCTCGATCGGAGATGCTCGTCACGAATTAGCATTTATATCACTGCGGTACCGTGCAACCACCTGAAAATGGAATACCGAGAACGTCCTGATAGAGATTTGCTTTTCCGTCAGGAATCAATGCACGAAATTTCTTTTCGTTATTTTCAAACGCGTCTAATCGATCGAGATTCACTTTTCATTTTTTATCTATCAACATCTTGAAGATTACCAAACTTCAAATTACACAGTGGAACTTGTAATATACATATATATATATATAATTGATGTTACACGTGTAAAGAGACATTTCACAATACCAACTCAGCGTGTAATCATTTCAGCGATGCCAGTGGTTACTACCAAAGGGATAACGTGAAAACATCTTTTGTCACTAAGAGTGATCGACTTCTGTCCGACCGCAAATGTGTCGAAGCCCCCTGAGATAGATCGGAGAATCGAATAACACGGGTTACCGCAATTGGCTTGTTAGCCCTTCTGCTCCCTGTTGAGCCGGACTATTGCACATCTCGAATCACTCAAACTGAAAATCATGACAATAATTCTATCTTGATGTATCTTTCGTAGCTTCTTTCATCATAAGAAAGCAACAATGGAAATATACAATAGTATTTTATTAACGTAAATAAATATTTATTAGGATAAGTGAGACATATATTTCAATTATTAATAATTGTTCCATTGATTCTTACGAGTGTACACGATCAGGCTACATCTTTTGCGAATTTTGCGTATTCCCCGAATCGCAGAAGAATCGTGGCTTTTATGTTGGTCGAGGGAATAAGAGTGAAGAGTGTGGAGGGGATGTTTCGAGGTGGAGAATCAGGGCGTCAGGGAGAACAATGCGTTCGCAGCAACCATGAGGCGCGAAAGGTCCCTGTCGTGGCTTGTCAAATCGTGACACGTCAGCAGTAGCAGCACATCTCCCCTTTTTCTGGGAGTCCTGTGGGAGTCGCGCGCTGAGCTGGTGACCACCACCATGGAAAGATCGATGGGCCAGATAAGGCAACTATTTTTGATCGGTCGCCACATCGTGTTGTCGGATGATCACAATGATCGGACGTTAATTACGCGATTTCTCAATCCCGGGTCCTTCTGTCTCCTTTATTCAGTTGGCTTCTTGTTCTTGTTATTGCTTCAACTGTGACTCGACTTTCTCTGGAGTCTCAAAAACAAAATTCTTCTAAATAACAATTGTCTAAATAAATTGAGATCTAATGGTTCAGTGAATCGGGATGATTTTGATTAAATTTTGGAAGAATGTGTAATTGGAAAGGAACCTGAATTATTATTTTAAATATGTGATTCGAAGAGGAACAATAATTTGAGAAATAGCAGTATAGTAACATACCCATTTAAATTTCTTCTCTTGCTACATTCGTATTAATGCGAAAGACAAGTCCTCTTGTCATCAGACAGCGGAGATCCTATATCATTCCAAAGCGAAAATAATCGCGACGCACAAATCACGCTTGGAACTCGATCTACGAAGTGTCAAGCGTCGTTAAAAAATCATCAACGAATTAAATCGAGTCTCTGTCCATGTAAACACGTGCGTCGAAGAGAAGAGGAGCCAGGGTTGAGAAGGAGACCGAAGTATATCGGTCTGACCCTTGATAATAGATGGCACCCTTGGGTACCGCAAATGAACCACGAAATGCTGCTGCCAACCAGGACCAACCTGTCATTGCTCGATGCACCATCTGTCCCTAAGTCCAACAAGCCACGCGATTTCAGAGAATAGATAACGATAAGGACAGCGTGTTACGATCGATTCAACGCTTCTCTTTTATACGATGACTGCTGATCGACGATTTAATGTCACGAGATGTTGTCTATCTAAATTCTAAAGGGTTTCCAAACGATCAGATCAACTACAATGAGGAATATAAATTTAACGTGTATTTATTTTTATTTTTACTCAAAATTAAACAGATTTATTTCAAACAAAATACAGAAATAAATATGTTACAAATAAACTGCACTTTCTACATATCAAATTTTGATAATAAAATCGGAGTGAAAGTTTATTATATTGTTTTTAATAGTATCATAAATCAATCTACAATGTTTCTTTCTCTTTGAGTAGTATCAATTTTAGTGAAAGTATTAACATGTGCGGATTGTGTGATGATCCATAGAAAAAAAAAGTTAATATCCCCAATTTCACGACTAATTTCGCGGAGTGCCAGAATGATAATTAAGAAACAAATTTAAGCAATCTGTTCACCTGATGTTGGCCGAAATCGGTTGAGAGCGATTGAGACTGCGATCATTGGCGGACTGAAGGGTGGATCGTCAAGGGGATCTGTCGATTGTAAACGCGCCAAATGGCCAGTCACGTACTCTGCCCGGCAGATAATCGAGCGTGAAATTTGAAAATTTTCATTATGACCGGATGCGGACCTTCCACTTCGATAACTACAGAATGGAATTTCAAATCTTGTGTAATAAGCTTGTGCAGAATGGTTAATGTCTCTAGCTAACTGGAATATTCTTATTCTACAACACAAATCGACCGATCACTTACTTATTATACTTGCCCCACATATGTTGCAGTTACGTAATTCAGTATAATTCAAAGTAGAATTGAAATTGTAGAAGAAATGAGCAAATTATATTATACAAGGATTTTTTATTATTATTACAGAATTATATTGCAGCAATTTACTAAGAAAAAAAGAGTAAATACTATTATCAAATATTTACCTGAATTTCGTGTTCAATCTTTGAAATTACACCAATTATCGTTTTGCTAAAAATAATCAAAGTTGCATCATGCATAACATCATTTCATTCGGTTCTATAGCAATTTGTAAAATGGACTCGAGCACTTTCCCGATCTAATTAGTAGGAATTTTTTGTTTTTTTTTTGTTTTTTTTCTACAGGGACTGTTCATTACGAGGGGAGTGATCAGAGAGGGTTAATGGGAAGTAGGCGGGTCGACATAATTTAAATTATTTTACAGGCTCATTTAAAAAGTGGCAGAACCATTGAAAAAGTGGTCCACACGGCTCTATTCCCGAAAATCCCGGATCGTAAATCCACGCGGACGCCACTGCTGCCAATCAACCTGATGGAGAATCGCTGTTTTTTGTTTATTCGCTGTCCCGAAAGAGTGAATATACACATTGTGTGGGGGGATGAAGAGAATGTAGTAGAGTGGCGGTTCGTCGTCGTTAGCTAGCGTTAAATTAGACCCATCATGGCGGTGACGAGGACGAGGGGTAGCGAGGCGATGCACCAAAAGAGGAAGAGAATCCAACTGGCAAAGAGAAAACTGTATCGTAGAATATTTAAAGCCGTGTTTCAAAATGTCCGAACAGCTCGTTTTCCCTGAAGTTTCCTCGTTAGTACCAACTAAAGGTTCGCTGTGAGGTCAGTTTGATCTTGAATTACCCTCTGTTCTGAGATTTCAAAGATTTCAGAAGTTTCAAGTAAAACTTCCGGATATTTTCTCCTGGAATATACAGGGTGAGTCAGTGATTCGTGGAACAATTTTAACCACATATTCTACCTGCCAAACTAAGTAGAAAAGTCCTATACAAAAATGCCGAAATCTCAACCCTTTCGCGGATATCAGCCCCTAAAAATTTAACGTTTAAAAATTCATATCCCGCGATCGGATAATGCGAGAGACACGGGTTTTTTCCAGAATTTGTGAAAGGACCGGAGCTATTTGATAAAAATTAGAAACGATATGAAAATTATTATTAACTCACATTATTATTCATTTTTCTTGCTCGAGCATGCAGTTTTAATGCGAAGATGCATATCACACGATACCTGAAAAAAATCACAGATATTCTGTGTTGTACCTTAATAAACATTTTTTTTCAATAGAACTGAGGAACGAGAATTGTTTCTTTTTAGAAGAAAGACTCAAACCTGTTGTCGTCCGAGGATAATCGAGAATCATTGGCAGAATTCTTGTGCCAGGTAGACGAGGGGGGACCATGGATTTTAATTCTGACAGGAAAAAGAGTAGATTTTCCGAATGTGGAAGGAAACGGCTGCATTTTCGAAAAGTCCGATAAAATATCGGCGTGTCATCGATACCGCGAAAATATATCGAGTGTGCGAGATATAACCACTGATGCATTTTCGTCATAAATAACGAGCATAGGCGAGGAATAAATAAATGCTCGGCGGCTGTGATCATCGTAACTCACAATTATGGCGGGCTTGGTTTTCCCTGCTGCCAAAGCACAATACACGCCTGCTGCCAACGTCACTTTTAATTTCGTGTGCAGCGCGTTTGACACGTTTTGATTTGCGATTTATGGCTGTGTTCGATATCTCCCTATGGACTCTGCTGTTGCTCCTCTCTCATCCTCCTCCACGAGCCGTCTATTCCTGCCTCGAAAAATGATTTGTGCCCCTTTTCCAGCGAGTCTTTTTCGCGGATAGATAGTTTTATTACTCCGCGCATTTTCCCGCCCATCCCCCCCCCCCCCCCCCTCCACTCTCACACCGACAATTGCGAGAAAGGTGGAAGAAACTGGATGGTGATTTGCGACGAAGTTGACTTGGTTTCCGTTTCTTCAAAAGGAAGAAGATAATTGTGCAAGCTGAAATAAATATTTTCAGTCATCATTAAATTTAAGTTTAAAGTTTACAATATTATTATTCATATCGATCATGATTGCAAATTATGAATCTCCACAAGATTAATTCAATCTTCTAAGAAGAATAAAATCGTTCTACAATTCCTTGTTAAAAACTCACCTCTTTGTACCTAAATATGTTAATCGGATCATAGAATTAATATAGTCAGTTAAATTGGAATACAAGGAGGCTTAATAATGCTACTAGAATTCTTAATTCTAAAAGGAGAGTTAGAAGTTTGATGATGAACATTTCAGGGTAACTTGAAGCTTCCGTTGGATCATTATAAGTGGTCTGACTGATTATTCCCATGATGGAAGCTTGTGGAGGTTGTTCTTCGAGGTGCAAACAGCGAGGTCTGTTAGATAGAAGCGGTAGGATAGAGAGGATAGAGGTAAATGGGACGAGGTAGAAAGTGTTGGAGGCACACAGGTGCCACTAGGGTGCCGTTACTTTGCCGTGCAGAGCGGCGGAAAATTGTTTACTGGATTGTTTAAACGAAATTTACTAAAGCTTACTGATTTTATATCACGGCAACGCCGCCCCGGGGAGCTAGCCCGGATTATACATTAACGAAGTTAGCCACGGAATGGGAGGGTGAAGCTCGCACCCATCCTCTACCTTTTACGTTCACTCTCTTCCCCTTCTTCCTCTTCTCCTAACACACTCTTCATCCCCTCTCTTTCTCCGTCGTAAGTGCAAATTCCCTCACCACTATAATTCTCTACATAAAACACTGCTATTTTGCGACGCCTCCAAAATCGTAAGTCGCTCGAATTCAACTGAACACTGTCTCATGACAACTTTTTTCCTCATTTTCATCTTATTGTTAGATTTTCTTAATGATTCTTCACCAAGGATTTAATTGAGAATCGAAGAATGGAAGTAATTAAAATTTTTATTGAGATAATCTCAAAGAATTATTATTATCGTATATAAGAATAAAATTAGTAAATGGATAAAGGAATCTGTATAGTATAGCGAGGTGTTGGAAGACTTGAGAATATTTATGACGGTTCCATATGCTTCGCGCGAATCGCCCAAAATCGCGCACGTGAAACAGCGCATCTGGCCGAGAGGCTTCGGATCGTAATGTCCTCTCGGTTATCACCTATAATTTGAGGTAATATATTACCCAGTAATTTGTTGCTCATTGGTGTAAGATGCAATTACGAGGGCAACAGGCGCCAACGAAGATCACACGTTCGCCACATGCTAGCTATCGATCGATGATTTCTGATACCTCTGCCTACTATATTAAACTACTGCCTAAATCATTTATGAAGCCCGTGGCGCGAACTTAAAATAACTTCGTCCGCTATCCGAATCTTGATAATACTACGTTTGGTTTTTTGATCCCATCCTAGTTTAACAGCTTAAACATATTATCGTCTTTACTTAAAAAGTAACGTAATTAACTAAACTAGGATCTTTTTTTTATTTCCTTTTCTTTAAGGGAAACCCAGGAAATGAATTCGCAGAAATTCCTCTTGGTCTTATAATTCTTAAGGGTTGACGTTACGCAGTTTCATCTTTGCTCGCTGGTTTATCGAGAAATTCGAAAGGAAGCAATTAACTCGGAGGTTAAATAGCTAGGCATTTGCAGTTGGTTTTAGCTCTGTGAGTGTGTTGTTGGTAGTAGTGAGTTCACACTGAGATAGATTAGACTTGTAATAAAGTGCTGGGGGTGTAGTCACAGTGGAAACGGCCCATGGGGTCGTCACAAGGGCTGCCGCTCGTTGGAAACTGGTCTGAAACAGATTTAAACTCGTTTCCTCAGGGTTGTCGCGAAAGTTCTCTGCGTTTTAATTAGCTTCCTCGACCCAAGACTCCTTGACATTTTAAATAATCCAAGTGACTTGATTTCTTCTTCTTCTTCTTCTTCTTCTTCTTCTTCCCTTCTGAGCGTTCACTCAACAGAAACGTAACATTTCCTCGATCTCTGTATCTTTATTTCAGGGACTGACCTCGTAAAACTCGACGAGGGACATTTCTGATGGAATTGAGATTTCTCTTCTCCTAAATCACAATTTCTTTGCTTACCTTCCCAATATGAATATTCAACAGAGTACGATATACTACCGGTTGTAATATTTATTTTGTTACGTTGTATCGTTTAATAAAACGGATAAACAGTTTGCTTGGAAAAGTTTATATTTATGTTGGTAATTATATGGTAAAGGAAAAAAAAGTGTATTTTATTAACGAGAAAAGCGGAATGTAAATTATGTATTGCATTGGAATAAAATAATACTTTGATCAGATATCATGATAATATACATATCTGAATGCTATCAGGTTTAATATCAAATGAGCGATGCCAATCATTAACCAGTAATGATTTATAAATATGTAATCTCAGTTTCATGTAATGAAGTTTGTTTACTCTGTATAATCGGTTTTTAAAAATAATACATGAGCTTTTTTCTTGGTTTTCTTGATACCGGCAGGTTTATTCAGTTTTAAATTACTCTGCCAAAACATGAAATCTCAAACACATCAATTAATTTTCGTATTACTATATTCTTGATTATTCGATTCCAATAGTTTTTTAGAAATAATTTTCTAGTATAAAATTCGTATTATCGGTTAACACTACAATCATGATATGATGATGTATGATAAAAAATAATTGTAAATAAATCGAAATTTGAATAATAATGTAAAATTAGTTATTAAGATAGTAATGTTACTGTAACTGGGAAATTTTCTTTGTTCTCAATTCACGATAATGGAATTATTGTATTAATTTTTCAAAAGTAAACAAAAACTCATTTCTATTGTGTAACAGGAGAGAGCTTGCGCTTATGATCCAATTAGTTTGAAAATTTGCCGCTTCATAGAGCATGGTAATCTTTTAATTTTCAACCGAATAAGTAGTTAACGTTATAGTCGCACCGCATCCGCATAATGCAGTCGACGGTACAGTTAACAATTTGTCGATTGCGCTTAGGCAATTTGTGCCTTAATCGCACTCAATTACTCGGAACGAGATGAAATGCAATTTGTGCGACTGCGAAACCCGTTGCAATAAATGCGAGGTACCCGCAAAGCGTCCCAATTATCGAAATTTCCGACATGTTTATAATGAAGACTTTAAATGAATTGTCTACCATGCGATGCATGTTACAAGTTTTCAAGCCCCGATATACTCGTTAATATCATTCCTAACTTAACCACAAGTGAGTTAAGAGAAGTCGATTAAACTATTCGCATTAATGCTGGAGTATAGAGAATCATTACGAGAGACTTATTTAGAATTTAATTAGCAACATACTACCGGGATAATATTTCGGCAATTTATATTTCAATTACGGTTAATTATGTTATGCGACGCGAATGGGACTGTAATTTCCTAAGGCCGTAGGACCAAGCTGCGCGAGATAATAAATTCATTCTGATGGACAGATTTATTAAATTGAATAAATCATTCTCGTGAAATTATCTCGATAGAGTATTTCGATAATCATCCACTATAATTAACTTATCCAACTATAATCAGCTAGAAATCAATTACTTATATTTACAATTGTTTTACACGAGTTATTTGATCGAATTTTTGAACTTTTGTATATTAATCTAGAAGAAAGAAGGAACATTTTACTTAAGTCAGGTGAGTTGAGAATCAGCGAGAGAATAGAAAGTCGAAGAAAGCAAGTAGTCAAAGGAATCAGAAAGAATGGAGTATCATCATCATCATCATCATCAGAAGAAGAAAAAGAAGAAGAAGAAGAAGAAGAAGAACAGGAAGAAGAGATACGTTCAGTCAGCGGGAAGGTAATTCGCCAGGAGAAATTACTTAACTCTCGGATGATACATAAATTAAGTCTGAATCGTAAAGGGGTCCGTGGTGGAGTCGCAGCCAGTTAGCATGAGGGTGCCCCAGGGGGCAGTACACCCCCTACCAATGTCTCATCTCTCTTCCTTCTTTCTCTCTCACTCTTCCCTTCTCTCTCTCTCTCTCTCTCTCTCTCTTTCTTCCTCACTCTCTCACTCTCTAGGTCTTGGAGTCTGGCTCTTTCAACCCTTTACGATGCTACGGCACCGTCTAATAGAATTACCCTCCGAGCTGAAGTTACCCGGATTGAAATTGCCGTCGCATTTTTAAAATCTCGTTAATTAACGCAAATTCCTGGATTTTTCTTCCGTTGCTCCTGTAGATTGCAATTCCTTTCTCTTAAAATCGCGACAATATCAATACCTCAAATTTTGCTACCCCCAAAATAATACTCTCGTCAAAATATCTATTATTTTCTAATTCTACTGTTTCTAAAACTGTAACCTATATTCCAATCAATTTAACTCAATCGCAGCTACCTTTTTTATTGCAACAAGATATTGACACTGTTCGCTATATCGACTCATATTAACAGTAACTAAATTAATTTAGGTTCAGGAATCATAATTCAGATTTGATGGTTTTGAGACGAGTCGTTGGGGTGGATGGAAATCCCAATGTTTTGAACAAAAAGGTTCAAAGTAGAAGTAGAACCAGGCACGAGTCCATTAAACATTAAACCTTAAGTCCCGTGCGAAGCGATGCGTCATTCAGATACATGAGCATCCGCGCCGTAATAATTCGTCCGGTTGTCGAGGTTACCCTCAGGATGGGGTTGCTACTGGTATAAAGGTATAAAGCAGAGCATAAACAAGGCGGTGCGAGGGGTAGCTAGCACTCTGGATTTGTATCCACCCTGTAGATGCGCGTGTGGCCGCTATCTATCGCGGATTACGAAATATGTTCCCTAATCCGCGGGCGCACGCCCACTGTGCCTATTGTCCCCCGGGAATTGGGATTATCGCAGCGATAAGCTAATTTTTCCTGTCTTTCTCACTCCCTGTAGGAAGAAAGCTACGGGAAAATTCAAGTTATATATCATTCCGTTGACTCATTTTTCCAATAATTTTTCTATAAATATAGTAGATTATTATATAGAGAATAATATAAGTTCAAGTTGTCAAGTTTGAATTATTTGTTATAAGTAATGAAGATCCTTGAAAGATTTCTTATATATCCAACAATAGGGAAGACTTTTATTAAATTATGTCAATATCTTTCCCATCATCTAAAAAAACTTGCTCGGTACGAGACCCCCATTCGTGTGATAAAACATCGTTCTTTATACATATAGTCGAGGTACGAGAGAATCGCAGCCACATCGCGCAACAGTGTTTTTCAACCTTCTTTATATTTCTTGTTGCTTTGCGTACTGTACGTTCGATATAACGAGGATTTATATATCGATATAATCAATTTAAAATGATTTTTATTTTGTTATATATATATTATATATCGATTAATTTTTTCGACTACTTTCGAAATTAAGTCAATTGAAGATTTTGAAAATTGTTCCTGAGACACCTAAGATTCTTTCAAACTAGACGGGTTGACAATCACTGGCGTAGAGGGTCGCGCACGGCCGCTCTAACTCCTTATTTATTTCCGTCTAAAATCTCATTCCAGTGGAAATATTCGCTCTATGCCCAGCAGTACGTGCATTCCCCGTATGATTTTTCATTAAAGTGTCGCGCGCGCTTGAGATATAGCCGGCACATTGAATGTAGCTAGTCCCAAGAGCGAGACTGGAAACCGCTCACAGAAAAAGCGACGAGGACAAAATGCTCGCAGATCATAAGAATCAGAAGAAGAGAGAAAGAGAGAGAGAGAGAGAGAATCGTGGAATATAGGTTCTACGGTTCAACGAGAAAAGGTAAAAGTAGGATAGAGAGAAGATGGAAACGTATATATTCGCGTTTTGCGCAATATTGCATCGGTGATCTACGAGCTGCTTCCGGTTCCCATGAGTGCGATAAAGATGGCGCTAGGCGAAGTTTCTCGAAGAAGAATGGCCGAATTGCTCAGTGCTTTTCTTGCGAAATTCGTTTTCCCATTATGCAGACTGTGTCGGCGAAATTTCGCGCGGATCGCCTCCGTTGGGAGCTTTCGTGTGGTTGCTTGTTATCGTTCGATTATGTGAGGTTACTATCAATTGTTTCGTTAATATTGGAAGTATCCAATACAAAATTAGTTGAACTTTGTCGAAAGGACTATGGCATAATTAATACCGTGACTTGGGAATTTCTCCTTCATAAATTATACATAATTGTTAAAACTCCGGATCTTTATAGAAATATGAATTATATTATTGATAGAAAATTGTATGGTGTTGTTTTTAAAACGTGTGAACCACTGAAATTTATATACTGCAAGATACAGTTCAAGTTCTGCTTTCAATAATCATTTGCAATTTATACAGAATCGTAACATCAAATTCTGGCCATTTTGCATAAAAATCCCGAGTCTAATAATTATATTCTACTTTCGAAATTTGGCTATTTTCAGGATTTTGCGAATTGGAATATTTTATAGATCTCGTGACACATTTTACTCATCCAGTAGCAATTTTATGGTCTCATTGTTAGTACGATTGCTATATTGACGTTGTTAATAGATCTGCATGATTCAGCATCCGTAGCTATCGTGATACTCGCCTATTAGCATAGTCATCGACCAACGAAAATTCCATTGTGACTTATGACTCGAGAGAACGTGAGAAATTGGGGTAGGTGTTTAAACGGATATCGGTTTCCCGCTAACGAGTCCTAAGGACTCTCGAGAACACTCTACGACACAGGATCATAGGTCACCCTAGTCAAACACATTAACTGGGACTTCCGCTTGGACAAGGAAAGTGGACTGCTATGACGAGCCTTCTGTATTCAGGAAATGGGAAAGTCGAGTGGCTCTTTTCGATCGAGCCATTATCCATCAAATGGTAGCGCCGATTTCTCAATATTTCCGGTGAGACTACTAGAATGACAGTTACCAAAGTAACTCGTCGCATTTCGAGCCTACCGAATTTATACATATTGTTGCTCGTGTGAGGGTTGGCAAGCTTAATAGGAACCAGCACAGGCCAATAGGAAGTTGAACACTTCAATGAAACCGATGAACTCAGGATGAATGGTAGTTTCCGGAAATTAAGTTGAAATATGTATAATTTGGAAAATAGTGAATTTATTCTCTTTCTTAAGAAATATATGTTTTGAGAATAATGTTTAATAATTCTTGAAAATGATGTTCTTTGTTGGAAGGATGTAATTAGATTGTGAATTTTGTTTTTATCGAGGTAAATGCTTGTGTACTTCATTCTTAAATTGACAAGCGAACCCTTTTATGACGAATCTGTAGAGAAAAGCTTGGAAATGGAAAAAGTAGGGAGAATGATCAAGCGTCATATAGAGGGGCACATATCGATCATCAAAATTCCAGAGCGTTCTCACGGGTAGAAACAGCCAGGAAGGCAGAAAGGAGCGCTCTGGCTTCTGGAAGTCCATTGATTCGCGTATCATCGTAATTTCACGGCGCGTTACCTACGCGAAATAACTCGAGGGGGGTCCGTCGGGCATCGCGTCTGGCTTCGGCTTTAAACAAGCCACGAAATTGGTTTACTTTTGAGAGCTGCCTGGCTGCCACCCCTCCAAACAGGACGAAGAAGGATCCCACGGGCTTCCGTTAGGGAATTAGCCTTTTAAATTGGCCCTACTACACCTACAATCACCACTTTCATCGACGATGCAACCCTGAATCTTCCTAAAGTCAGTGTCCTCATACTCGTCATATACGTTCCTTTTACTATCCAACTCATTTAAAATCTTTTCCTTAAAGATCTCACTCTCCAATATCAACTTTGAATTCTCAACTAATCCCCAACTAACAATTTTAACAAAAACATCCTCATTATTCGAGTTTTCCATTTTTATAGTCTCAATCAGAGAAGTATTAGTTTCGATAAAAATATAAGGTTCTATGAAGATTCCATAATCAAATGAAAAAGAGTATGAACTATATATATTACACAGTTTAAATATCTTAGAAGCGTCGAAGGAAAGATATTGAACGTCCTGCATTCGATATCGAAGGATCAACTGAAAAGGTGAGGTCTGACGTGACCGTCAGAAAATGATCCAATCCAAAGGATCGTAAAGCAAACTTCAGAGCGATTTCATCCCCCTTTTTCCGCATACGGTCGGTAGGTTCCAAGCGAAAGAGAAACGAATCTCAAACATATTTTCGCCAGGTTAGCGAATTCTCTGTGTGTCTTGGTGTGCGGAATTGTCCGCTGACCGCGAGACTTACCACCCCTTGGCCAAGCTCGTCCCATGGGGATGTTATCCTTCGGCTCTTTACATTCTGCCTCTTGGCTTTTGCCCATTGCCTTTCTTTCCCCTGGTCGTCACATTCGATGTCAGACTGCTCGAACAGCATTCGGAAATCTACCCGGTTCAACAACCGGATAGAAAATAACATTTAACATTTTTACTCGATTGATACAAATACTCGAAACTCACCTAATTAACATAAATGAAATTCTTATACTCGAATCCTTTTTTATACGTTACTAAAGATTTCAAGTCTCAGAAGAGAATAATAAAACGAACATTATTCTTATTGTACACAATTTTGACAAGTTTTGTAATTCCTTCTTTCAACCACTTTATAACGATTCTAATATTTATCCTTTTCATCTTGTTGATTTAGCCACTAATGATACTATTTCTTGCTACTTGAAGAAGATAAAAACACGAAGCCACCATTGTTTATTAAACTCGTTTGAAAGTACAATCATGGTATCGTTTAGAATGTGTCACTGACAATGAGAAAGAAAAAAAAAAAAAAACCTCTGGAAAGTGGGGAATAATCGAAAGCAGAGCAGCAGAGTGTCCATACCAAAACTAATTTCTCCCTTGGCAGTAAGAGGTTTCAACCAAAACGCACCATTCAAACCACAAGCGTTCCCCAGAAAATCCAAGCAAAAACCAGAGAAGCTCGTACCGCAGAGGGAGTCGCTAGGAAAAAAGGGCACCCTAGTAGAGAGAAAAAGAGAGAAAAGAGAGAGAGAGAGAGAGAGACAGAAGAGATAAAGGGAGTAGAGTGTAGCAAACAGAGCAAGAGTCCACGTGGAGAATCGGACGGAAGGTCCCGTAATACGTGTATCTACATAGCCATAGAGTACTATGGGGGTCGAATTCGTTGCGTAGCCCGCGGCCGAATTCCCAGAGGTCCCATAACAGGGCGTCTCCACCCTCCTATCACTGACTGGTCTCGACCAGTCCCGCAACCCCTGACCAACCCTCCCCCCCCAACTCTCTTGCTCCTTTTCCTGTTATCGCGTGTAACCCACACCATTCTGTGGACAAGTGTACACGCATTAAAGACGTCTATCGAAACTGTCCAACCTCCTTCAGGTTTATATATATCTCTAATTACTCGCCTCTAGCATTCACCAATTTCATCACTAGTCGATTAGATTCGGTGAAACGTTTGCGTCGTTCCTACAACTTCAATATTAACGTTTCAAAGAATAAAGAGTATGTTAGTTCAGACTTATGAATGCCAGTACTAATGTTAAACAGAAGTAAAAAATTTGTTGGATTCGAATTATTAGCATTTTTCTTGTAACGAATAACGATATTGTAAAACTGTTTCCTGCGGCTTTTATTGGAAAAAAATATGGTATGGAGTTGCGTCAGTTTTCAACTTGAGATGTGGTTCGTACACTTGAGGAGACAATTATTGAGTGACGAGAGCGGAAAGGAGAAGAGGAGATGGTAAGTAGAATTTGGAAACCGCTGGACAAAGAAGGAAAGCGAACGGAACGATTCTTTCTGATTTTCAGCAGCCAGGGACAGGAGACAGGAAAGCGATATCGCGTATAGGTAACCCTCAAGGGATACGATGGTTATTTTTATTTATGAGGAAACCACCATGAAAAGGGAGCAACGCCAGGCGACAAACCCCCTGGCAATCTGTTGGGATTTCCACAAGTTGAATTCGCTTGCTCGGCATGCCCTGGGCGTGTCAAAACTTAACGATAATCGTGTTTCCCCTTTTTTTTTTTTATTTTCCTTCCTTTTTCCACTACGGATCCCGATTGCCGTGCTTCGACGATTCTCGCTACCCGATTCGTTTATTAATCTTTCTCGGCGAGTCCATCTTACTCCGAACGCTCAATTCAACTTTCAATTGAAAATCGGTTATTTCGAAGAGTGAGAGAGGTATTTCGATTAGTTATATTACGAAGAATCGTTTCTACGATTTGTTGGAATGAAATTTGAAAATCGTATACTTGTAATAATTAAATATTATGTGAAATTAATATTGTCTTGTTTTCTTCTTATTTAGAGTCTAAATTTTGATTTACCGATTCACCTGTAATTTGAGGCGGAAAGCGTTAAATATCTTGAACTGATTTCCTTGACTTTCACGAGACTTGCCATCCGCGTGTCGGATATAATAGGAAGGTTTAGTGTATCGGATCGACACCGAAGGAGAGTCTGATCCGCGTGTAATTCTTGGCGAGGGTTGCTATGGGGTTTGGCAGGGTTCGAACACCGCCATCTATCGTTCTATTTGTTGGCGGGCTTAGCAAATCAGCCCCTGAACGAGCTTACCCGCCACTTGGAGCGAGGGTGCTAAGCCGTGCCTTTTGCTAGGCCTGCTATTGACATTAGCTGCGGCTTAAGACCTCAACCAGCTTGAACTTGGTGACGTTCATTATTTCGAGTCAGTCATGTAATCCTGATTATTTCAGTATATTGATAGAGCTACAATCGCTTCTAATTTTATGAAAAAACTTAACATTTCCAAGAAACATTGTAATTGTTGATCATTAAGTTCATCAATAACATTACCTTCACGAATAATTAATATGTTATTGTTTTATATCGTTTATTAAAATTCATTCCAAGACGATTAACAAACATCTCTATTCGTCTTGTTGAATAACTCGATGAATAAAAAAAACACCACAATTTTTCTTGTGTCGACCATGAACTGGCCAAAATCAGAGGATAAAAAACCCCGAAATATCATGGTTACGCGGCACCGTGGAGTAAAGGACCTTCCGCAGGCCTCGCCAATTTAAAGTTACAAATTTGGCCATAAAAGAACCGCGCTACTGCAGCCACGCGCACTGCTCTCTCCTGTCGAAACGAGAGAGAAAAAAGAGAAAGGAAAGAAATATGTCATAAAGGAATGGTACCAAGAGATAGTGAGAATATGGGGAAGAAGACAAGAGTAGTAGAAGGGAGAAAGAGAGTCTAGTAGAATAGTCGAAAATTTCACCCTTCGCGACAATCGAGCTCGTATTTTCCGATTAGAGGGTGGCATTCACTTATAAGCCATACCATAACACTTGTCCACCGCGCGTTATGGGCCCTTTACTAGTGGCAGAGGACTGCGCTTTCATGTCTGACTCCTCGCCGCGGCAAAGGGGACAGATTTACGGCCACCTTGGGTACTGATTTACTCGAGGTTACTTACGAGGTTGCTGCTGTCCGAACGAACCCCCCCCCCCCCCCCCCCTTTTCGAAATATCCGCGACCGGCAGGCAACTGGCCTCCCCCAACGGGACACCAGGCCACATGTTCCCTCTAAACCACCTTACTCAACATACTCCGAAGGGTCCAACTCGCTTGATTATTTTGACTCATTGAAAATCACGTGGTTTTAGATCATTCTCTTTATGAAATTGGAATCAAAATAATATGTATCTTGACAATGTTGAAATATTGTTTTCACTTTGATTAATTCGAATTCGTAGTTTTAGTCAGATTAGATCCAACACTTGGCATAGCACGCTCCAGCACTCACTTCAAGAACAATAGGTACTTGTTACGTGCGCGTATTATCGTAGTGAAAGGGTGCGGCAAAATGAGTTTTGTGGACGTAATTATTATTTTACGAGCTTCGAGAATAACAGCGTTACAGTTGACTCGTAACTGTTCCATGTTGGGACGCGAATGTCTCGATGCTAAATGACAGTAGCCAATTGCTTAACACGATATTTCTCAAGTGGCAATTAGAGAGATGAATTTTTAGAATCAGTATTATAATTCTAAGAGTTATTTACAATGTATAAGAAGTATTTTCTGTAGCTTGTAAGTTGTAAAATAGATCATTGAATTGATCTAGTTTAACTTGGTATTTGTTTCGGTACAATTATTGAATCCAGTAAACGAAGAGCCTATCGATGCGAATAATAGAAACAAAACAGCATAATAGAAACTGGGAAAACGGAAATTTTGGCAAAGTGTAATCATTATTTTACGAGCGTCGAGAGTATCGTCTAAACTGCCAACCGAAATAGCACTCCGATCATCGAATGCTCGTTGAACTTTCTGATTACACCTGGGAGAAGCGGACGATTTCCAAAGCTCTCGATGCAATACCAAAGCAATTATACACAATTGGAGAAACGCCTGTTTCTAACTAAGTCAGTAATTAAAGTATTCTTTATGCGTATTCCATGAAACTTATAGGAAAGATTGATCGAAGCAGGAATCAGAAAAATAAGTAACTTGTTCTCACATTGGTACTTATTAGTATTAATAATTCTCGGTAACACTAATAGCTATGTGGTTGATAAAAAATCAGATTTATACGAGTCGTTCCACTCAACTTAAGCATTATAAATATCTTGTTTATTTTTTATAACAAAGTGATGTCTGCTACTCAATAAAATCGTATTAAAGGGTACGAAATATTACAACTTTGTATTACAGAACACATTCAGTCGAGCGCAAAAAGAGCTTTCATTTTTCGTTTTATCAATGAGGCCTATTAATCTTCTCCTCTGTAATATTTTCCAACGCAACGTGTCTTCATTAGCCGAGGCAACGCAACGCGGCGCTTTGGACGGTGGAAAAAAATCACAGTGAAACGTGATGAGTATAATCGTCGGTTACCTGTGTAATTAAGACAGTTTGCCGCGCGCGCTCCTTGAATTCTGGAGCGTCGTACTATACTATTTATTACTCGTCAATCCGAATGAGTTTATTACAATGCATCCCACGTCGAAATAATACGCCTCCCAATTGAGGCGAGCCGACAAAAACTATCGCGTGTAGATCGACGCGTAACAGGGATAAAAACAGGATCTATTGCTGGTAATTAATGGGCGAAATTCATAAGTGAGATATTTCCTCCTCTTTTTTTTTTTGTTTCCATAGGAACCCGAAGGCCAGACTATAATATAAGCGATGATGATTGCATCTTGCATAATTCCTCTGAAAATTCAGTTTCTCTAATATATTCCTATAAAACCTATATATTTCTTACAAACTGTTTATTCAAATCAAGATATATAATTACCCGACTTTTGTTTAAACCAAATCAAAGATTTATCTTCGTTTCCTTTAAACGTAAATTATTGTATAATCAGTTGGAAATCGTCGTTAAAAATGAAAGAGTACAGATGAAATTGAGTTAAGAGTCCTAACGTTACTCGTTACTTATTAATGATTCATTAATATCAAGTGTCAATTCCACGTGTCTCCATTGACACGTTTCGCTTCTTTCGAATAAGTCTTTAGACTTCGAATCGGTAAGGTATCATAACGGAGATCGAAGTAAAGCCAAATGGAACCGAAAGATCATTGATCGTGGCTGCAGGTGGCCAAGAAGCAAATGAAAAGTATCGTTGGAAGATGAAGACGTGTTCTCAGGGTGGCTGTTCAATTAGACTCGAGCGGAGGTGTCTGATCGATTAGCTGTAAATTCGGTCAATTCTTTCGACTCGAAAGAGGAGGAGAAACTCAAGATAGAATAAGTTTGAAACGGCTTGATCGAAGGACGTCCGTAACAAATGGTCGTTTCCTCAGGGGGTGTTGCTTGCAGCTCGAAGTTGAAACTCGTCTAACAAGGTGTTGGACGCCCCGGGACTTGGGACGAGGGACTTTCATCTCAAGCCGAGACCAGTCGTTCGACTTTATCTTCATCTCGCCAAGAGATTCACGCCATATGAATCTCGAGTGAATCACGTGCTCGAATTGATATTACTCCTCCTTTCTGCCACCTTGGTCGTTATGCAATTCTACGATTTGCGTTGATTCTCAGCGGGAGCAACCGTAACTAATGTAGTTGACGATCGAAATGTACTTTTCTCTTTCTCGTGAAATCTTTGCAAAAATATATGATTTGTGATCATCATAAATTCACTACTCCTTAAGTATTTCCTTTGCTTTCGATTGAGAAAGAGAAGAAAATTTCTTTGTATATAATCAAATATTCTGCGTTATAAGTATACAGGGTGAGTCAGTGACCTTGCACCATACTGAAACCACGTATTTTGGGGGTCAATAGAAGCCTAAAAGTCCCGGAACACAAAGTTGAAATCTTAACCCTTTCGGAATTACAGGGGGTTGAAATTTTAAGTTTTAAAAAATCATATCTTCCGACAGGATAATACTAGAGTCACGGGTCTTTTTCTAGAATGTGTGGGAGGGCCCGAGGTACCTGGAAAAAAATATAAACGACGTGAAAATTATTATTAAGCCACATTATTATTGATTTTCTCTAAACGGGCAAATTTCACGTTCATAGAAGAACTACAAGAAAATCAATAATAATGTGGCTTAATAATAATTTTCACATCGTTTCTATTTTTTTCCAGGTACCCTGGGCCCTCCCACACATTCTAGAAAAAGACCCGTGACTCTAGTATTATCCTGTCGGAAGATATGATTTTTTAAAACTTAAAATTTCAACCCCCTGTAATTCCGAAAGGGTTGAGATTTCAACTTTGTGTTCCGGGACTTTTAGGCTTCTATTGACCCCCAAAATCCGTGGTTTCAGTTTGGTGCAAGGTCACTGACTCACCCTGTATATAACATTCTTCGATCATTGGAAAATAAGAATTCAGTGTGAAATAGTTTTGGATAATAGTCTTAATACATTTCTCCATAAAATCACGACTGTTTCATCAGTCTCGAATGATCCGTAATTCCAGGGTAAAGTGGAATCTTTGGAAGCGCAAGCGCGGCGAGCGTAAAATTCGTCGTTGTCGGTGAGAGCATTCATCCATTGGCTTAAATACGACAATAAAATTCACGAAGTGCGGTAGAAGAGCGAGAAGCGGCAAAGGAATAAACGAGCCAGAGAGAAAGAGTCGCTTGCCAGAGCAAAAGCACGCTTCCTTGCCGCCGTTTATTTTAATTTCGCATCCGCGGTGTAGCTGCTCGTTCCTTTGTTCTGTCCGCTTTTATTACCCAGCCACTTTTATTCCCTCCCTTTGCGAGCAGCTTTTCCTTTTGATCCCTTTACCTCGCGCTCAAGCCACTCGAGAAACAGGCGAGCTCTTCTCTCTGCTCTTACGTGAACATTGTTCTAATCGCTGCGAGCAATGTTTCTCATTCCAATGTTTCGTTCACCAGATTCCATTTTTGATTTAACAGATTAAATGAATAATTCTGTCGGTCGAATTCTAGTAAGTTTTCATTACTAATTTATTGCAAGTTCGATGTTAAGATCAGGGTAATATATCGAAGAATATAATATATATTATATTCAATGTTGTTTAATGTAGATGATACGTTAGAGTGTAAGGTATATATTTAATTTGTATTGTGACTCGAAGAAAATTTACATCGTCTCTCCTTGACGTCTCTGTGTATAGTAGACATACCTAGGTTATATAATGAGCCTATAAAGCAGAACTGAGAGCCCTTCCTGTGCTAGAGCCCATACAACCCAATTACGTCCACAACCCGTAACATTCAGTTCCCGTGGCACTATCTGTAGAGTCGTACATTTCTGTAGCATTTAAGAGCAACAAGCCGGTTGCAGTCGAGGGAAGAAGAAGATGAAGAAGACGAAGAAGAAGCAGAAGAAGAAGAAGAAGAAGAAGAAGAAGAAGAAGAAGAAGAAGAGGGATATAGAGGAAGAAACATCAAGGTAAAGAAGAGAGGGTCAGAACCGCACAAGAGGCCGTTGCCTGAGCATAAAAGCTACCGTCGTGGTGCCTGAGACGTGTAAGGTTTAACATTTAAGCCTTTAGAAGGTTGTAAGGTTGGCTCCCTGTAATTATCGCGAAGGCGCGGCGCCTTGAGGTCTTCATTACGGCGAGCATCCTTGTTATTTCTCTGTAGCCGAGCGCGTATGCCTTCCACTGCTCCTTTCTGCCGGCACCGAGAGAGTTTCTTCTGCTTCTCTCACTGTTCGCGCGTACCATAGGCTTGACGGAAAAAAGTGTTCCGGCTGGCCGTCGTCATAAAGAAGACGTTGCCTCTCTTGGTGAACTGGAAACCTGAAGGGAACAACCGCTTTCTCACAGATTCTTTTACCTGTCCACGCTCGAGTTTATCTTCCGAAGAAGAAGAAGACTTCAACACCTGGTGATCGAATTTTTTTTTTCTTTTAGAAACACTTCTCAATTCTATTGTCAATCGGAAGCTTAGTCACTTGACTCGAAAAGCTTCCGATTAATAAATATTTCAAGAAATATATACAATAGAATCGAGAACAATAGATCTCGAGAGAGAGAGAGTCCGAATGCGACGAAGTCAATAAACAAAAGTGTTTCAAACAATAGATGAATTCAGATCTCCTATCGACATATGAATCGAAAGATCGATATATCTATTTATCGGATTAGAGATTTATGTTGGCGATATCAGTGGATATCATTTGTATAAACTCTCTAAATCCTTTCTGCGAATAGAATTCAAACGCAACATAGTCAATAATTTAACAATTGATTGTGACAGTGAGCTATATCAACGTATCTTTAATAATCTGCTTATAAATATTTAATATTTAATACAACGAATTTTTCTCATTTCACTATTTTCAAGACAGTAGACATTTGGTTCTAGGTTGAAGTATGGAGTGAGATCCAGATAATTAAGAAGCATTTGTAATTATAGATTATAAATCGTAATATAATATGTGAGTGAAACTATTATAATTTGTAAAATAAAAAATAGTGAATGAATGTTTGTGATAAGAGAAACATAACAAACAAAATTCTATCCGTAAAAGATTACGTATAGTTGAGAATACGTTTACCAAGAGAGGGCTGAGGGATGATGCTCCAGGAGCGAAGAAGAATTCGTACGGGCCGCCATATTTCAGTTAAAACAGGGTGCAGGGGTGTTGGTCGCGGGGGTGGCGTTCGATGCCTTCGCTCGGCGTTGCCATGGCAATTAATTACCTTCATCCCTTCCCTCGCGAGGCGGATCGTGCACCCTCTAACGGGTGTCCTGATCGAAAGATATCCTAAACTGTCTCTCTCTCTCTCTCTTCTGTCTACAATCCCAACCACCCAGAAACCATCCCAGCCAGTTGGCAAATACGCTAATTACCGAAGAGATTAACGCTTTCTGCGAATTACTGATGAGATTTTGGAAGCCCGTAAGAAATGGTCGAGCGAGCCGAATAATTTCGCAGGAGACTTTGGAAGCAACCGGATGCGCATATCAGATCCCTGTTAAATGGCTTTTGGTCTTCGGATAATTTTCGTGTAGTTCGACAACTTCCTTTTGGAACGTTTGATACGTGGTAATTAGTGGAGCTGCATTCGCTTATTTCGAGAGCTATTTAAGAGTTAGCTTCGATAGTGTTTCTCTCGCGAGCTTTAAGGTCAGAATATAGGTTTACTGCTATTTTATCAGAAATCCGTTCGATTAGTTTCTAGTTTGATTGTATTCTCTCTTTTTGCATTATCATTCTGATCAGAATTCAAGACAATTTAAACACGATTTGATTTATCTTAGTTCGTGTAATTTATTCTCCCAATTGAACGAATATATTTCTCATTGTTTGCAGACGGGTATATTATTGTAATAAGAAATTATGTCTGTTAATGAATTTTCACGTTTTAAGATTAAGTTTATAGGATATCAATTCTTTTTGTTTGCATCATCTTGAAGGTTTGGAACAATTGTAATTTATTTTCTAATCAAAGTCTGTGATGTAGCAAATAATTGGTAATTGTGTAAACGTTGGTGATATTTATGTAGTAATTATTTGATGTAATTATTTAAGAGAACATTCCGATATTGAGGTTGAAACGAAAGCAGTTCAGGATCGTCCTGTCCTGGTAGCTAAACCGTGGTTGGTCTGGTAGTAGCCAGCGGAGATAATAGTATAACTGATAGTAGTAGCTAACTAGGGTCTTCCCTTTTAACTCTCTGCATCCCTCTGACCATTCCTAACCTGTTTTCCCGCCTCGGCTAATTTTCGGTTTCCCAGAGCTATCATTATCGACCAAGAAGGTCGTTTCTACTAGCTATCCTCGTGTCTCTACCTTCTGTTCAATCTCGTCTACCGATTCCTATAGAAATACTTACATTATACGAAACAATCACAACTGTTCGTAATTATACCTATAACCATTCGTGTTAATTATTTTTTACATACTTTTTCTTTTTAATTAAATGCAATAATTGAATACTGTGGATAAGGACAATGATCAAAACAGAATAATAATAATAATAATAATAATAAACTGATAATACTCTGTTTGTTAATATCCGAAAGAATTATGTAAAAAAAAGAATATTAACACTTTATTCAGGAGTATAACGTTTACTTCCATAAGTGACTATAGTTTGCGGTAAAGTTGTTAACGATTCGCTTATTTTGTCTCCGAAAAAGAGAAGAGTAAAAAAATAACAGTAGTAAGAGGAAGTTAAATGCACGCTTATTAAGTCTAAGGTTTCAAGGGGGATTTTGTAAGTCCTGAGTCTGCGGTATTAGTGCCGACAAAACGTCTCCCAGTGTAAAAAGGGAGACTTCTCGAGTAGATAAGAAGCTTGCAATTAACGAGTTGTTTAAAAGAATTACGATTCCGGTCCTAGGAGAAAAATGTTAACGTGGATTATTTATGATGTTCTTACTTTACTTCCGAAACATTGCCAAAAGAATTTTAAAAAGAATTTTGAATTACAACTGAATTAAAGGAACGATAACACCAAGAGAAAATTCAAAATAAAGAATAATATTCTATTAAGAATAAAGAATAATATTAAGAATAATAATTCAAATAAAGAAAATACTGTAGAAATTAACAATTCGATCTACGATGAATATAGAAAACATACGTTGAAGTTTGAAGGGGGAATTAGTAACTAAATCAGCGAGAGAAAAAAAAAGGAATTCTAAACCATAGCTCAGAAAAGTCGGAAGAGATTTTCGAAGGAGAAAGGAGCAACGTGTTTCAGCAAGAGTCCTACGCTCTACGTCTTAATAATCGTTGTGGTCTTTCACGTCGTTAAGAGTAAGCGTAAAATCGTAATCCAATTTGTCCGAGGAGGCCGCAATGGATGCGGATAGGAGGATGAAGTCGTCGCGGGCATGGTTGGGCCGAGCATTTAATCATCATAAATTTCACAAGAAACCGCAGACCGGTTGTTATTGCGTTCGTTTCGACGCTATAGCGTACGCGCTCGCGAACACTCTTGAAAAATATCACTGGCTGCTTGTAAATTTCGTCTTCTCCTTCGACCACTTTGTACGTCGTCTTCACTGTATCAGATTATTCAGTGAGACTAGTAGTCATTAATTAACCAATAGATCTTGACTTGTCAATTAAATCAACTAGTTCAATTATTCGATGTTGAGACGTTACAGCCACAGATTTAATAACTTTTCTTCATTGGAAGTGGCTTGCACCAAATACTAGTGATAGAACTTTTGTAATGCATTCTATGTATATTAATATATAAAATCAACAAATTTATTGGTGTTTGAATTTAATTATGAGTATTAATAGAATTGAACTTTTTATTTTTACAATTTCTACAGTTTTGAATATACTGCATAAAAATCGATATGTGACGAGTAAAATACTTATTCTGTATTAGTCACGTTAATAGAATTTCTGATTTATATAATATCATCAGATCTTAAAGTATCTATGATATTGATATGGAATAATTAGGAAGTATTACAATTGGCTTATAAAATTATTAATAATCTAAATTGCTGTGAATAGCACAAAATTTATCCAACGGTATATTATTGCAATAATAACAACAATTCAAATTGCATAATTCTAGCATTACTCTTACAGTTATTTGCATACTTGTACTTGGTGAACATTAAAAAGCTTCCAGTGTTTTATGTCAAGATCAAAAGTCAAATGCAGAGTTTAAACATCCTTTCATTGCGTCATTAATATCCTCCTTATCTCACGGTTCTCTCTTCACTCTGTCAACATCACCAGCCGTTCCGAACACCTTTTCATTTACTCGGAACGAATGATGTTGCTCCGCGAAATATAGCAAATCTCTCCGTTGTCGAATACTAATTTGTCTTAAGAGATGAAAATTGCTGTTTTGCAACATGGTGCCACTTTAATCAATGCCGCTCCTCGTTCATACCGAATAAATGAGTATTCTTCGTATCTTCATCTCAAATTAACTCAACATATTGTTCTTGCTTTAAATTCTCTTGAATTCAAAAGAAAATACACAGGAACAAAAACACATTTATATCTCGTATTACATTTTAATAATTCTAATTGGTATTACAATCATTGCTGATTATAATTTTCCCTGTATCTCTTGTTCGAGCATTAAACTCTTCAAGTATCACAGTCGTCTAATATAATATAATGATTTTTAAGAATTTTTTCAAGAACGAAATTCGAGTAAAACTAAGAAAAAGAATCCAGGAATTTGTGTTACTGCCAGTAGCTCGTGATCCTTTAAGAAACAACGTCACGTGACTACACATGTCGGTCCATTGGCGTCAAAATAAATGATTTCTCAAAAGTTGCCAGGAGCGGTCTTAAAGCGAAAGGAACGAAACGCAGAAGGATGTAAAGGGTGGGTGGGGTGAGTAGGCAGAAGAATTGAGAGGAAGGCCGCATGGTATCAATCTAAATTACAAATTCCATCGAACAATAGAACACGAGGAAAGAAGACTGTGAGGAGAGCCAGAGAAAGGCGTTAATACTCCTGGCTGGTAATAGAGGGACAGGAGAAGGGATTCTGGGCCGAGTGTCGAGCACATTAACTTAATTTATTTGTCCTTTATTTGGCTGTCAGCCACGCCGCCGGACGCTTGCCAATGGCCTTCTCGTTCGCGCTACATCTTCTTCTTCTTCTTCTTCTTCTTCTTCTTCTCTTTCTTCTTTTTCTCTGCTACACTGCGAGACTGTACGAATGGGCCCCATGGAGCCCGTGGGTCCTGTGAATCGAATGGACCAGCTGCAGGGATCATAATAAACTCTACGGCAGCAATCCTCTCCACTTTAGATTATGTTCTATGGAACCACCGATCAAACATGCACTAGATATCGTTAGAATGATACTTGATGAATAAATTATACTATAATAATTTTAATCATAACAATAGAATATATTGTTTGGTATAAAATAATTTGAATTTCATCAATAATCACATCCTTTATTATTTTATTCTTCTAATGGTACAATTATTTTGAAATATTCTTCAGCAGAAATTTTGACAGCTTAGAAGCTTCATTTGATTGAAGAGTTTATTGAATGGGTTGCTGCAAGAATTGAGTTGAGTTCAATAGAACAGGTTATTATAGTAGCAAGGACCTTAACTTTCGCTGATGTTCCTGGTGTGATTTTCGAGAGGGTGAGAAAACGAAATGGCTATAGTCGGCACGAGCCCCCCACTGTGAGCGCTAACTCGACGAGCCTTCACCCCTCTGACAAGAATTATATTTGGATTACAAGCATTATCGCCCTGGAATAAACTTGACTTTTATGGTAGCGAAATTCGTTGGGGATTTTTGCTTATTCATCCCTTAGCCAATCGAATATAACGTAGAGGGGGCCCCACCGCGAAATTAGGGCAATCCGCGAGAAAATTGATGTCGTTTATCGCGAAGACCAAAGTCCTCACTGTTTCTTAATTATAGAATCTTCTACCTTCATTTTTAATATTCGATTCATTAAACTATTCGAAAGTGCTCGATTATCGAATAATCGCATTATGTTATTATTATCGAAATTGATCGAAATAAGTATTACATTATTTCAGACATGATAAAACAAAATATACAAGAAGATAATTTAGAGATATTTATCGTATTTATTGCATCGAATAGTTGAGAATATAACATGGAAATATTGACTATGGGTTTCACCCTAAGAATAACTTTAATATGCTTCTCATCATCGCATTCTCGTCGATCAACTCACTAGTTGTTGTCACAGCGGACGTGGATCACGCGGCACGTGACTTTGTCAAGGTTTTGACAGCGTTTAACGCTCAAACCGGTGTTGCTACTGTCTTCGAGGACTCGTAGGAACCAAGAGAGGGATGATGGATGCGCGCCACGCGACCAGAACCGCCCACGAAGCTCGTTCTTTTCACTTCGGCGTATGGTCGATACTTTCCGACAATTTATGCAGGGTGCGAGCAACAGCCTTATCAAACAATTCATATATCTGCTGGTCGACGTTCTGAAATAATAGGGAAATGAATTCGCGCGAAAGATGGAAATCGCTCGGCTAATCGGTGGAGAACGACCTCGAAGGATCATCACTCACGGGACACCATCCGTGGGATCTTGAACCAAATGGATTTGGGGATCGGGTTTTTAATAAAAGTTGCCATACCAGGAACTTTGTCGCCCTAAGAGTCATTAGGGGATCTCTTTTCTGCCTCTTCGAAATATCGCTGAAAATAGCCTGCTTTGCTTCGCTCAAAGATGAGGGGTTGATCAGAAAGTTTTGATAACTGTTTCCAAATGATCAATGCTATAAACAGGTTAAATTATACTTGATGATTTCTTCACTGTTAAAAGGTACACCAAAATGTCACTACTGTCACTTCGATCTAAAAGTGTAACTTTATAGCTCACGTATACATATACTTACACATGTGTCGTTGATGACACCCTCTTGACATAAAGGATTCCCACTGTGGTGTTTATACACCGGCATTCCCCTTGAGTCCAACAACGAAACACTCACTTCGTAGAATTCCAATTCTTGATTATTCCATGTTTCTAACAATTTTACTTGACTCGATCCTTATACTCATTGATATATCGATAAACTGTCAAGTGTAATAATTAAACCGTCACTAACAAGGACGGAATTATAATTATATTTAAATCGTAAATATTTAAAGAATTCCAGAATAGGATAATTAATTCTATCTCAAGATTTGTTCCTTTTGAAGATGTTCTCCAGTGGAATTGTATTTTCATGCGACAGAACGCGTAGATGAGATTCTACGTTTTCGAGTCTCATTATCAGCAAAGGGTAGCGTCGCGTCGCTCGAGCGCAAAGGGGTTTGGCTAGTGGTGGCGGTAGCAGCTCGGAACTAATAAATTCGCGAGGCACTGCAGTGCCGGGGGGCAGGAAGTTTTTTAATCGCAACGCATGAAACCGTCGTTGCCAGAGGCAGCCGACTGTGAGACACTGCACTCTTGGGATAAGCCCTACGTTCGCCCAGAGCGCTTGTCATTTTAAATCACTGCCATCCTACCGAACAACCCTGATTTTGGCGAACCCAGCACGAAATCCACCCCTCAGCAAACCTCGAAATCACCTCAATTAAATTCCCCTTTAGTTTTACCCTCGAAATCCTATTTTCCTTATTATCGCGCGCTCCTCTTGTAATCGCGCGCTTACTGACGCTCGGATTGGAAAGTGCTTTTCAACTTGGAATTGACTCTTTCCAAGAATCGAATGGATTATTTTATCGTTGATTATGCTAATGATAAAATGACTGGTGCAACTTGATTATATGGAATAATTATTAAATATGAAATCTAATTTATAATCTCAATTTGTATCATATAAACTATTGTACATACCATTGTACTAATGTTCATTACACATGATACTCTCAATTAGGATGAGAATTATTAATTATTATAATATGATATGCTATATTGCAAGGTTCAATAATAAATTTACCATTTCTTTACTAGTAAGTCTGTAACAATTGTGTTTGCTCATTTGTATTTCTGGTTTGATTAATTTATTATTTATAAGGACGAATATGTAGCTGACAATAATCCCTAACTAATATTTATAACCATATTTTTACACGGGCTATAAATTCAGCGAAATCCTCGCTAGTTCGAGAAATTTATGTACGGTTTTAGTGAGTTATTTTTATTGTTATGCCACTGGAATTGAAGTAAAATTTAACATCCCGACCAAGCGAAATAAAAATATAAACGTACTTTACATTATCATGAATCTATTCGTTTTAAACAAGAGAGTTGTTGCCATATTTCTTTTAATCAGTGTCTCTTGCGTATTAAATGCCTGCATATATGAGCTCGTAATTAATCCGAAAACATTAAAAAAATAACTGTTGGCCGAAGCGGGACTTTTTGACAGATTCTTTTTCTCTTCTATGGAATAATAAAATGCATCCCAGTGGTACGTAATTAGTTGTAATTTAAACACGATCCAACAAATGTATCAAACACTCAAAAAACATGAGTACAGATATATTTATTCATTCTTTTATTTCGATATTACAACATTTCCCTTATATTATAAATATCATAAATAATAATTGTCTATACACATTGCTTTAGTTTTCTAATTTGTTCCCAATCAGTTTAATATACAACACTATAATATATTATCCAGATAATTTCTTATTTTTCATTTTTGTTTTTTCTTGATATCTGTAAATGTTTCAACAATTACTTATAGAGTATTTATCGAGGGGTTAATTCGAAGAATAGAAATATGGCGTGGTATGTTGTTCATGGAAGTTTAGGAAGTTTTATTAAAATATGAAAGCTTCTGGTTAATAATGGCCCCTTTCAGCATTCGTTTGCAAAGAGACTTTAACAGTGGGCAGCCCGCAGCCTTAATACAATAATAAGGCAAAGGTGGGCCGCGTCGAATAAATTAACCTGTGTATAGGTCCCACGTGCGTTGTATTTAGGTTGGCTGCCGCACACGGGGGACCAACGTGGCGCTAATTACGAGGATGAATGGCCCGCGAATGGATGTCGTTCATCTTACTGAAAACGCAGCTTCCTCTTCCGCACGCGAACCGGACTTAAGCCCAATTTGCATCTACTCTGACCTCAACTCGACTCTCGCTAGAATGCAATTACTGCGAATTATCGAATTATCGATTCTCGTTTGTCCTTCTCTAATTGGGACCACTTATTTCTCGCTTTACCTTCGTCCTACTGCTTCTAACTAAAAACTGGCTCAAAATGAAAATGAAAAATTGTATAATTTCTTTTATAATCAACAATAGTTTCTAATACAATTGTATCGATTATATCAATTTTTATTTATCCTGAAAGAATCGTTCGCTTGAAAGTACTCAACAATGTTGCGAGAGAAGAAAAATCCATTGAGAGAGAAAATGAAAAATCAACAAATAAATCACTGGCTATAATAACAAGGTGTAATTTGAAGTGCGCGATCTCGTTGTTATTAAAATTTTAAAAAGCGCACTTACTCCTCGCATTTCATCATTCATGTCCGCCTGGCATTTATGTCCGGGCCTGTGGAATATTTCGTTCGCGCGAGGTGTCCACGTTTATGCGTTGCTTGTAATAAATTGCACGAAGGGTTTTTATTCTCGCGACGCGAAACTGTCATGAAGCATTTCGAGGAGGAGGGGGCAGTTTGAAATTTCTTTCTTTCCTTTTTTTTTTTTTTTTCAAACCCAAACGCAACTATTTCACCGAGAACCGTATATTACCAGCTACTTTTTGTATTTTGTTAGAGACGCGCTTACGTTCAATATTTCACGGAATATGTATCAGGCTTTTGGAGAAAAAAGCGATGCTGCTCAGGATATACGATTCGTAGTTGTTCATTCTATTTCATTGTGTTAATAATAGTTATTTTAAGCCGAACGACCCTAAATGATAATTTGATAAGAATCATTATTAATTAAAACTCTATTTTAAATTTGAAATTAAATTCTCATACTCGACTTCAAATTTAACAATTAACTAAACAGCACCATCAATCGACACATGTAAAGCATTTCTCATTTCACCCAGCTCATTTCATTAAGCTCCAAATTGTGACAGTCATAAAACATATCGTTACATCCGAACTACTGTGATAACGAGTTCTAAACTCATTTCATGAATGGAACATTCTCGCAACATCCCATTCGACACGCGATATCACTGGCCCCTTAAAACTCACCAGACTAAAAATGTAGAATCAGTGTTCCGGCATTAGAAACAAGATGTACAGAAGTTCCATCGGCGTCTATTTCCGCTTTATCAGCATTTACCAAAGAATCTCTCGTCTAATTAACGGATCGCTTACTTAGTGGAACCGACAGCGCAGTGGTTATCGCTCGACATAATTAATATCGCATTGGAGGAATAAAGAGAGGACGAGAAAGAGAGTAGAAAAGTAAGAAGAAGAGATGAAAATAGGTTCGAGAGAGAGAGAGAGATAGTAATGATTGCAGCTGGCTTGGCCGTGGCAGACTTCAAGACGCCGCTATCAAAGGAAGTGAGGTCGACCTCAAGGATTGTTAATGCTCGCCTGAGCGTGGGACACTGCTTTCCATGATTGTCAGTGGGAAAACGAGAGCATCTTATGCCTCGGAATGACGATACCACTGCTCGAAACCTAGTCGAAATTGACTGAAATCTGAATCGGCTCTCGTAAATCTGTTTGCTCTTCGCTCAAGAAGATATAGCTATAGTCTTCTTACTTGTACAATATTAATCTACGGATACATATCCCACAGTGTAGATTCTTTCTTTCATCCCATTCTTATAATAACACTTAAATATAACAATGTCTATTCTATATCGACTTTTTCCCAACATTTCGAATAAATTGTAACGTCAGCTTTAATCAATAATTACAACTTAATGTGATTAATTCCTTAATTAACTTAACGGAAGAACACTAGTTTCTTTGTCTATTCCCAAGTAACATTTCTCCTACATAGGTGCTTGCAAGTTCCCAATATATCCCCTTTTCACGCAGGACTCCTATATAAACCCTACAAATATCCTTTTCCTACCGTTGCTTTCTGTTAATGATCAGTATATAACCTTCACCTGTAGTTAGCCTATAAAGAATCTCAGTATATGAACAACGCGCGCAGAACATTTATAGGGGACCTCTAGTTACCCTGTAACTGACCATCTTTTCCTGGGCCTTCTATATATCGTCTTTGTGTGCAGAACAGTTGAAGGAGACCTCTAGTTACCCTGTAACTGACCATCTTTTCCTGGGCCTTCTATATATCGTCTTTGTGTGTAGAACAGTTGAAGGGGACCTATAGTTACCCTATAAATGACCATTTTTTCCTGGGCCTTCTATATATCATCTTTGTGTGTAGAACAGTTGAAGGAGACCTCTAGTT
Organism: Trypoxylon attenuatum; assembly: GCA_963989405.1. NCBI lineage: Eukaryota > Metazoa > Arthropoda > Insecta > Hymenoptera > Crabronidae > Trypoxylon > Trypoxylon attenuatum. The sequence continues at coordinate 9,652,257 of OZ022493.1, read as the reverse complement.
ATCCTGTAACTGACCATCTTTTCCTGGGCCTTCTATATATCGTCTTTGTGTGTAGAACAGTTGAAGGGGACCTATAGTTACCCTATAAATGACCATCTTTTCCTGGGCCTTCTATATATCGTCTTTGCAAATAGAACATTTGTAGGGAACCTATAATTATCCTGTAAGTGACCATCTTTGCACGACGTTCTTTATTCATTGCGAAAATGTAATCTTGCCGGTCGCACGCGGTTTCTCCGCGCATAGTTATAATAATTCACATACTACGTATAGAGAAAATCTTCAAGGGATACAACGCACTCTTATGTGTGTAATACGTGCCATGCCGTATTAATAGTTTTTTGACTTACCGTTCAAGCCGGTTGAAACATGCACAATCTACACTTTTACGCACTTTTGCTATAATTCATCATCGATTCACTACTGAAATTATATCCCAGTACCTTGTGACAGTTTCATAAGGACAAGCCTATAAATAAACGGATCGAAGAAATATTTCATATCTTATCCGTAGATCAGTTGGCAAAGGCACAGGAACCAATCTTCGAAATCCAGCGGCGGGGTACATGGGCAAAAGTGAACCAGGGTCGAACCCCGTTGACAGTGAATAATTTGTACATTTATAATATTTACGTCATATGTAAGACAGACATCCATTACCTTAATAAATCTACCTCTCGATCAAATGATATTAATACAATACGGATATTTGCAGCAGGGGGGGGTTCATCATTAGAAAACAGTATTAAATAATGGACATAGAAATACATTTTTCTCGTTCTTTTTTATCCTACTGATACCCTCCATAATTCCTATATATGATCCACACAATCCCTCAGTAAAACCATATGACTTGCCCGCAGTCTGTGAAAGTCCTATATAGCTGTCACATATCGCCACCAGACGCTGTGCATAAACTCTATATATTACCTATGTATGACCTACATATCCCCTATAAATGACCCGCACATATTTTGTGTAATCTCTATATAGTCTCCACAAATTACCTATACATACCATACGAATTCTCTCCATATGGTTTACTTATGGTTTACTTATTACCTTTGCAGATCAATTACAGATTTTGTGAAAAACCTTTTCTGCATAAAACCGTCCAAATACGGTTTGTTAGTGACCATTTGAAGGGCTGCTTTTACAGGAATAATCCAGTATATAGCATTTGAAGGAAGCTTATAAAGGAAAAATGTTACTTGGGTTGTTTTAACAAAGAATCTGAAACTGAAATTCGATTTAAAGAAGGAGAAAGACGCCGAACGAATTCGAGATTGCACCTAATTCCGATAATTGCGCATGGAGCATTGGTGACCAGTCAGTAGTGTCTTTTAGCATGTGTATCGCCAGTGAAAATCGCGACCGACAGGGGTTAGCTGCGGTTGCGGCGATGTTAGAGGGGGGGTTGTTGGGGGAGGAAATAGAGGGATAGAGGCAAGCAGATGCGCGTCGTTCAGCGTGTCGAATTCCCCCATGGGCCAGGGTGAACTCGCATTCCCATATTAACATAGAGATATGGTCTTTGGATGGCGCGCGATCCTAGCTCTCGACTGCTTCTGCAAACCTGGCTCCCGATCTCTAATGGAGACGCGCACGTGGCGCCACGTGGCGTCAGGTTAAGCAAACTATCGATTATGGGATTTCACGCTAAGCACCTATAGGATTACACCGACGATGCCCGATAAAGCCACTGGATTTGTTGCCCTTTTCGAAAGAGATCCTACTACGGCCGTGCGCCTGACATTCTATCTGATCTTGTCTCTTTCTTTCATTCTCTCTCTCTCTCTCTTTTACTACTCATTTCCCGCCTTTGCTCTCGAAGTGACCGTACTATGTGAAAATTTTGAATATATGAACTTTGGTTTGAAGTTAGGTTCCTAAAAGAATTTGAATTTGCAAAATATATTCCCAGTTTTGTTTTGGGAATTAAGTTTCTAGATTTTTACGATTCTTTGGATATTAATGAATTATATACACTTCGTAGCGTATTAACAATTTTCTCATGACTTTACCCTACAGTGGGCGATTAAGTCGGTCACGTATAAATATCGTTCTAATTATCCGTGGCGGATCGCTGACGGTCGCGTGGAAACAATTTTCACGGCGATTAGAATGAGAGCGGTATACTGTACTGGCCTCGTGTTCCCATGAAACTAAAACGAACCGTACGCAATCGTGTATGCCAAAGATTTGATGTGGTCGGTTCGAAAGATGGCTAAATAATTTGGGAACCATTCACTGTATTCTGTGGATTCTCACAATCTTACGAGCTAAATTTTTCGTTGCCTTGTTCTTTCTAAAAGACAATTTTGAAAAATACTTAATTTAAGAAATTAGCACTTGGGTCTATTTCTTGTTAGCAAGTATTATATCGAGTGGTCGGGAATTTGTTTCAAATGTATTGAGGCCAATATTATTATACTGTTGGTTTATTATTAAAAATATACCATAATGTGACATGGTCAATGAATCGCGTCGAATTACAGTGGGAAATCACCGACAATATTTTCTGTGATTTCGCACGACTTAACTATAGAGTAACTTGACGCACGAATATCCCGGTTACAGACGCCTAATCTTCGACACGCGAAGAAATCAGTCTCGCGATTGTAAAGGAGGTTGCTAGCTTTCCCACGCACCCCGAAGTTCATCTCTAAATCAATATCAGTGTTAGCTTTCCAGGAAAATTGCGAATAAGTAGGCGACGTCGAAGCAGTTTCACCCGGTTCCAATGGCAGTCAAATGAGGAAGAAGAGACGATGGGGGGTGATATCGTTATTTCAGAGGAAGAAGAGGTCAGTGGCTTTTAAATCATGAAACATACCATTGGTTTCAACTTCTCATGTATCTAATTAATTGACTACAAACTTTTAGGCAAAATATTTCAATTCTTGTATCAGGGATTTGAGAGCTATACAAATAAATACGTGAGATTATTTAAACAGTATAAACAGATGTATTTAATTATATCCGTAAATTCTTACTGTTAATTTCATTAATATAAAGTCAGCGTTAATTATTTACCACGTCACAAGAGGAACGTTACGAATCTTTTAAGAACTGTGGCGATGTTTCGATGCCTCTGATCGAAAGACTGCGCATTGAAATCGACAAGGGAGAAATAACCGGCCGAATTTTCCGCAGGGCACTGTAATTTACGAGCTTGTAAGTAAGACATCGCGGTGGCGGCTCGCGAGTGCAAGAGGAAGAAGATGAAGAAGAAGAAGAAGAAGAAGAAGAAGAAGAAGAAAACGAAGAAACAGAAGATGGAGATAAAGAAGAGGAAGAAGAAGAAGAAGAAGAAGATCGGGAAGAGAAACTATAAGTAAAATAAGAAGAGGCTGTGGGAAAGAGAGAAAGAGTAAGCGAGAGAAAGAAGAACCTGAGTGAGTGAGACGATGAGGAGGCGAGAGGGCGCTCAGCGGGAGATAAGGCCTTTGAATATAGCCGCAAGGTCAGCATTGAACTGACCCCAGCATCCTGCCCAGCTGAATTCGAGTTTAATGAATAACTATTGAATCCCGCCTCTATCGCTGCCAATAAGAACAAACTATCCGCCACCATGGTAACCCTCTACAATGTATAACTCGCCAAAGAAAATCGTACTGGCGCGGTAAATTCTTGATTTGTACGGATCAATTTAAAATCATTGCTTTTTTTCCCGAAACCACCGATTTACTCCTTAACCATTCCCCTTAGTTATTCCTACCGATAGAACTCGGATGAAAGATTTATACAAGTTCAGTCAACACGGTCCCATTCTCGAACGATATCACTAACGATAAGTCAAGATGACAAATAATCAGTGTTATATTTCTATTAATGGCAGCTTCGATTCTCATTTTCGAGTTACAATCATCGGATAATTTTAAGGAGAACTCGTAAGGATTATAGGCTTGTTAGAATAATTCGATTCGCTCGAAAAGCGAAGCTCGTCGTAATCGAGAGTTCGCGAAGCAATCCTGGGAAATCGAGGTTCGGGAGACTCGGGAAGAAGAAACTAGGTGGATGGCATCGAAGAATCAACGTCGATGTCGAGAGAGAGAGAGAGAGAGGGTAAGGTAATCTTAGTGATGGGCATCGATGCCATCGGTGTTGTCGGGCCAAGGGACTAAGTATACATTTTATCCGTAACGTGTTCGCCATTACCCTACGAAACCGAGGCCACGGGCTAAGTAACGGCTCGCGGGGCCCGAGAGAACGGCCTCGTAATGCGATGTGTGTGCAACATAAGTGGCCATCAGCCAACATAAACAATCGCCATCGTAAGTATATGGTGCGACCATGGTTCTCTCGACCAGGAACCAAGCGAAACCTTGCTGGGTCTTCTCTTAGACATGTGTACAGGCCTATGTAGGGCCCCATTGGAGACGGTGCAAGCGTAATGGAGCCATTATCGCTGGATAACTTCATCATCGGACATTGGCGTAGCTTGAGAGCATCATCCTTGCCACCCTTCCAGCTGGTACGCTCACTACCACGATTGGTAACGACGCTGCTACACGTCCGGTCTGGATACCTTATCGCAAATGGGGAATTCTGCTTCGTCTTCGTTCCTTTGGCTTTGTGTGCACCGATATTATAGCACATATTGAAAATTCTACATAATTTAATGTGCTTCTCGTCGACAGATATTGCTATGGTTCCTGGAACGGCGTCGTTTATAATCTTACTGGGTCTTACGAAGATCAGCTTCGAAATGCACTTACTCTCCTTGTACCCTTGCAACCCTTTCAAAGTGGGATTTTATTAATAAAATTCCGGTTCGTGTGATAGAATTATTCTACGAGATTCTCATGACAAGGTTTCGTAAATATTTATAACGAATTTGTTTATTATTCCTATGTTTCGTGTTATGCTTTTTTATGAATATTAAGTATTCGTTAATATTTCTTGATGTATTGTATTATGTGCAATAACAATTCCCTGTTGTACAGAATTTCAAGTATAATGTTTAATAATATACGTAGAGTAAAAATCGTGTGAATCTCGTTTAATTAATATTTTTACCCGAAAAAGGAATAAAAGTGAAAATTGTCCTGTGATTTGACGCTTTGAACGGGATTCTGCTGCTTGATCGAAGTGCCGTCGTTGGAACATGATGTTTAAAATAGGTAACGTGGTGTTCCAGTAGCCATAGAACGGGATTCCAGAAATCCCTTGGCTCGTATGAATGTCTTGATTATCATAATTTGACACTTTATAGGAATAGCGACAGGTGCGGGACACAAATAACGTCAACAGTGGCTCTCGCTTCGAAGGCTATTAAAAGAAAACGGGAAGAACCATGCCAAGTAAGAAAGTACTTAGCATCAACCAAGATGACGTCCAACTTGGGGCCACATCTGTGGAAGACTGAGAGCGTCTTGAATGGTAATAGCGTCCTGATTATAAAGTACGCAGCAATTTTGCCCGACCCACTGTTTATATCAATCTCTCTTTTACACGAGACAACCCCACGCGGTAGGCCATATTAACTCATTACACATGAAACTTTAAACAGGTTTCTATACCAAGTTTCACCGTCTATATATTTTTCTTCCAATATTGATTTTCATCCACAGGTAAATTTCCTGCAATTTTTGGATTAATCTAAAAACTCTCTTTCGCATAGAAAGATTTGTTGGTGATGAAGAAAAAGGAAAAAATGAATATGTAATTACTTAGCGTGTACTGACACAAAGACACGTAGTTGTTTTTAATAAATAATGCGATTCGAAAAATCCCTGTTTATCCAGTAGAAAGATTCAATTCCGAAAATATTGATAGGTACTTCTACTTGTTGTCCGTAGTGTAAATCCATGGGATGATACTACTTACAGTTAGACAAGACGGTAATGTACTATTCACGGCAGATTAGATATCGCAAAAAGCACCTTTACCACGCGAACATGTGTTTTTGAGTAAGACACTCGACTTAAGCTTCTAAATACGTACCTTACAAACGAGTATTGTGCTTTACGGTTAAACATGTAGAGTTTTACGAGTTACCGTAATAGAAGTATTCAAATAGCATTGGTTAAAAGTATGTAAATTCGTTAGGAGAACATTAGGTTTTGCTTGCGACGAAATAGTGAACAAATATATATATATTACCATCCATATGCAAGTTAATTTCTTATAACTATGTAGATAATTCGGATGAATATATATTTTACTTTTATACAAGAAATTATTGTTAAACATCTCGAATGTATTGAGAGTCACGAGAAGTGTTTTTTGTTTTCGAAAGCGACGTAAGAATTGTCACTTAGAAAATGAAAGAAATCTAGAAACATGAGAAACGTAGGAGAATCCTTGCCAATTGGAAGTCAAACTTCGCAGCAAACAATCTCGACGAGTGCAATCTCGATCGTCTAGAACTCGAATCGAAGGTGCGAGACGAAAATCGTTCCGTCTCATAATTGAGTTTTTCCAAGAGATCGCGTAGCTCATCGAAGACAGCATCACTGGCGACGGCAAGGAAAAGAAGAACGAGGGATTCGAGTGGCGGTATTCTCGGCATAACAATACTAAAGGTAACACTGTTTCCGAATACAATCCAATCCGTAGCGGATTTCCACAACGAAACTTTTTCCAATTGGACCTTCTGGTATTCCCCACTTTTCTCTTCTTCTTCTTCTTCCTCCTTTTTTTTTTCAAACGAACCACTGCTCGAAGAATCAAGATTTCGAGTAAAAAGGGTTGAGTCAGCAGTGCACTGTACTTGGCCATATATGCAGCCGCTCGAATAAAATGTATCGGCCCTTCTACTTCCTCGAATCGTATTCGCTAGTTCGGCGTTCCTTTATTCTTATCGACAGTTGATTTCTTTCCTACCCTCGTAGCAAGCATTCCAAAGGAAATATGCGCGTTACGTTCTTACGTTAACGTGTGATTGCGTGTCTGCTGGAATGCACTTCGATCAGGTCTATGACTCATATCTCTTCAAGGTATATATATATACCTTATATTATATATATATATATTATATTATATACATTTTATGTACCTAATGTATATATATACCAAGGTATATATATATATATACCTTGAATACCTTGAAAGGTATATATATATATACCTATAATAATAATTTATTGAAATAAATATAGACAGAAGTTTAAATAGTAATTCTTACGATCTAGTCTTCAGATAGAGTCTAAATCAGACAGACATAACTGGATTTTTGAACCGTGACAAGACTAGAGACCAAAAGGTTTCCATTCGAGAAAGAGATTGTAATAAAGAGTTCAAGTTGAAGATCTATAATTACGTGTTTAAGAAGCCTTAGAAGAGTCCTTTACAACTTAATCAATGTTGGGTGATTAGTCGACCACTATCAGCAATAAATATAGTACATGACTCCGTGACCCAGGTCTCTAAACAGGCCAGAGTGAGACAGGGAAGACGAGGAAGAAGAAGAAGAAGAAGAAGAAAGAGGGAAAGATAGAAAGAAGACTAGAGGATGGTCATCGAGAAATCTGGTAGATAGGAACAAGCTTGAGGACAAAACCTTTGCAGCCATCGCTGTGGTCGAACGTATAATAAGAGCGTGATTAGCATTATTTACGAGCGGTTAACTATTAACCCATAAATCAAGGGAGGACTACATTACACGGGGCCAACGCGCGCGCGCGCGCGGCCTCTCGAGAGAAATGCTGAGGCACAAGGTGTGCACTCCATAGATCGGCTATACGATAAGCACGGACGGTTCCATGGAATCTTGGGGGAGGAATAAAGCTAGAAGCCGAGAGAAGAACCCCACACAGGAAGAGAAAATACCACCTTAACCATCTTTCAGGTGATTTAAGGGATGCGCTATTTTCTTTTTCGCACTTTGCGAATTTTTTTTCTTACACCTATAGAACGTTCACTCGTATCTCACTTTCCAGGTGAACGAACTTTTTCCTAATTCTATCTTTCTCTTAATCTTGTTTTGGATTTAATTAATCACTAGCTAATCGTTATTAAGATATTTAATTTTTTCTCAATTTTTGTAAAATTCAACTTAAAATCTGGTTTCTTCTGACGAGTGACGTCATTATTCGCGACTTCTGATTAAAATAAATATTGAAAGGAAGAGAATAGTTATTGGAATTATTGGAATTGGCGAAATAGGTCTTCTCACTGGACTCTTTCAGGAGATTGGGCCACGAGTACCTTGACCAAAGAGGTCTCTTGGGTTGATATCACGCGCTACGGATCGGAATTGATCAGCAGCGAATATTTCATGGGATTCTGCTCGACGAACCAAACGAGATACTTTGTCATACCGATCCCGGACTGTGTCATTGGAAATTTGTATCAGTGCGATCATCGTAATTTGATTTACGCCAGCTCACCTCCGGTGCTTCGGCGTGGTCCACTCACGACTTGATTTAGTTTAGGGGGTGGGCAATGTGATAATTCCAACTGGTCCGACAAATTGGAAGGTAGAACTTCGATAAATTCGAAATGAATTTTAAAAACTGGTTTACGATGTTTAATGATAAACGAGAATCGTTCTTTTCTTTTTCGAGATTTCTTGAATCCAGAATCTGCAATTATACGATTTATAGTTAATTTTGCAAAAATTTCCTTGGATTTGTATTCATGCGAATGTCAGATTGGATAATTCAGATTTTATTTTTAATTCTAACTAAACACTCGTACAACACTGACAACTGGTTTTGTAACTCATCAGATTGAAATGTCTGATAGTTCATCAAGCGCATTCATCGTGCACATTCAACCTTCTCCTTTATCATCTGCTTTACTAGATATTTTTAGAATGTTTTAGTTTCGGAAAAATTCGCTGAAAGCTTCAGTTCGCAGTTCGTAATAGAAAATTTAGGAAAATTTCTATTTTCCATTCTAGTGGATCTCTCAATGATCCTATATTTTTACCTAACATTTTTACCTTTTCGTTAGTAAAGAAGACAAGTATCCGAAAATGTTGCTTTCGGCTTTCTATACTTGTTACTTCATCAAACAAAAACTATTAACCAAAATCAAAGAAACTTTTTTACAAACAGGTCTTACTGTATTGTTTCCCAAAATATAACTTATTCTCATATAATAATTTAGAACAATGTGGCTTAAGTGTGAAGTTGGTTGCGAAGAAATACAATTAATTCTTTCGTTTTGAAGAAAAACGAAATGACCTCGGACACAAACCAATAATAATCAGATCGAGGATATTGAAATATCTTCACGGTAGTTTTAATCTCATTTCGCGGTACACTGGTTGAAAATCACTGGCGTAGAAGGTTGTAAATAAATTCGTATAACGGAGCTGAGTTCGCGGTCACGTTGGTGTTGCTCGTTGGCAGTTCGCTGGTCGATGCAGCTGTGCCGTAGTCGTCGCTTGCGTATTCGAGACACGAGGACCCACCAGTGGTACGTCATTCGAGCTGTCGCTAATCAGAACTAACCGCCAACGCGTGACCAGCATCCTTTCGAAGGACCGTAGCACAAAAGAATCCTGAAAAAGAAGCCCTCCCAAGAAGGACACACCCGGTTCCAGGACAAAAAGGAGCTTGCAGCCATTTCCAAAAGGACGAACAGAGTTACTGGAGAAAATATAGAAATAACTTGGCTTTTCCACCAATCGTTTTTCTATTTTACTATTTTTCTGAATTTACCATTTTCCAACCCCTTCTTTTCACTTTAACTCTTATAAAATTTCTTTGATTAAAGTTAATTATAAAGGTTTATCTGATTAATAATAAAATGTGACTCTTGGTATTTGAAATAGACAGATAAACTGATGAAACTATAATTAATGCAGAGAAATGCGAAATTAGAAGTTTCAGTACTGAAAATAATGTCTTTGTTTGTAATACATTGTTTAACAGAGTTCAGTACATAATGGATTAATTCTTTGCCGTTGACGTTCTTGTGTTTCACTGATCAATCAGAGCTTCTTTTCTGAAATGATTTCTTGCCAAGTAGTCGTATGATAGGTCATAAAAATCTCTGCTTTTTCTAGGAATCTGAATAAAGCAAGGAGGAAATGAGTCATTAAATATTTACAGGTTTCTAATCAAACGTTAGTACAATTTCAAATGCGCAATAAAATTTAATGTAGTCATTTATCAATCGCGCTGTGAGTGAACAGCTTTCGTCTTCCTGACTAATAGTTTCCTAGTTTATCAGTAGCTGACGATTAAGCTATCATTCTCGAAGAAAAATCGGACGTAAATATTAGTTATCGGAAGAAAAAGATTTCTCCACATTTTCTATACTCTCTTCTCTATGATATATGAGACCGAAATATCTTCCCTTGACTCTTACAACGGTCGTAAATTTTTTTCTGCTTGGCAGGTGTTCCGCACCTTCTTCTCTTTTTGATCCAGTTCTAAAAGAAACATCCGCAAGAGCGAGAGAGCGTGCTTGGAACTTTTCAGGCTGTTGGAAGCTGAAAACTTTCCGAAATCCTCTAAATTTCCGAGAACATTAAAGTACCCATCCTCGAGTGATTTAGACCCCAAAAAAGCCCTCACTGATCATTGACAGGAATTTATATGAAAGGATTGATGAAGCATTTGCTGAAAATCGAACGCCCAGCTACCCTGAAATATTAGTCACCGAATAACACTCGTCAATTATTCTCATTAATCAACTGAGTCAAATATTGTAACACATATAATATTGTATTCTCAGTTAAAGAACAATATTTATTCATTCAATCATTATTATAATCATGTAAAAACATTCTTTGATTCGTCATGAAAATTTCCTTCATTTATCTCCATAAATATGCCAGCGAAGAAGATTTATCGGAGAAGATTAAGAAAAGTATTGCAATTTAAAAAGTAACTGATATTTGAATATTTTAAACTACAAATAAAAAATGGTTATTTGGATTAAATTTATGGGTAGTATTCTTTTTGTTCATATTTCTCATTAATAAGAGAATGTAAAATTCAAGGAACATCGTAAGATGCTAAATACATTTCGTAGGAAATTGATTTTTCTTTTTGAAAAACGAAAGTAACAGAAGCCCATGAAACGAATATCATGAACAAATTTATTTTAAACAGTGGTAGTTGAGTAGAAATGAAGGAACTAGAAAAAAAATTATAATCAGTCGTCTCCTTCGACCTCTTTAAGGAGCTTGAAATAAACTCTTTCGATATTAACAAACTTGTTAACAAACTTGTTTCCTCATCGCTGCTAATTGGGTCAAGAAATCTAGCATCAAGAACATGGAATTTTTTACACAGGAATCGATTTGAATGCAGCGGTTCTGGTCAACTGGAAATTGAAATCCTTATCTGGTGCGTGTGCTGCCCCGGAGTCGCGAAACGTTGCGCAAACACGATAAGCAGATTGTGGATGGGACTAGAGAATCAAGAGACGCGTTAAATACATACATATACAAGTAAAACGTACTGTTCACAAATTGCTAAAGTATCATCTTCAGGATATTACTCGAATTTTTTATTATTGCAACATCCATCGGCAAAAACAATGGCGTCAGTCTAAAGATTATTATTTTCTGAATCAATCTAGAGTAGAATTTTAATGATCCTTTGCGTCGAGCGACGCTAGATGTCGCAGTGAATCACTTTTTAAAAAGGAATAAAGAAACATTGCTGGACAAAGAAAGGGTTTTAAAAAAGAATTTAAGGCTGCAAAAAATAGTAAAATCTAAATGAACTATGTTTAGTTGTATTGTGTCGAATGTTTGCTATATTTTATGAAAGTACTGTCCTCGTTATATTAAATACAAGTTAAGTAGAAGTTGATAGTCGCAGAATTAAAAAAGAAATTTTAAATTAGAAAAACATGCGATTAATACAAAAGTTTTTCCTGATTGTATATTGTTAACACTATAATTACATTTCAACCGTTTTTTTGCAGATTGTAATTTCTTAAAAGGAAGAAACTTGCTTGATATCCCGTTGCTTCTCTCGAATGACGACACAAATTCGCTTATCGTAGCCGCGTTGAGAACGGAACTGCCAACCATTCGGTCGTCTGATCGACCAATGCGAAAAAAGATTGATTAGATGAACGTCGGCTTTAAGAGCGTCTTAAGAAACCCGTTAATTAAATTTGCAACCCTGATAGCACTTCTTTGTCCCAATTAAGAGCGTTCAATTGAAATAAGTAAAACCGACAAAATTAAGGATTATTTATAACTTCGCAAATGTCAATTTTTTGACTGACCTCTAAATACAAAAATCTCTCTCCATTTTTTCAATTATACTCAAATATTCAATATAAAAAATTGTCAATTTTATGAGTTGAGAACTATTGGCTAATTAGTTTATAGAAGATTCGATTTATTCAAGTTAGATTCAAATGGTATCTTGGTCAAGTTCTTCACCAATTTGTTTTCGGTCGAAATAGCTACTCGTTTGAACGTTAGTCGCGGTTGGATCTTTCGTGGTCGAGAGAACGAGCCGAGCGAGTGGCGCACGATAAAGTCTCAAAGTAATTAGCTCGATGTTTACACAGTTTAGCGTTTGCCTCGGTATCTTGGCCGCTTCTACCACCGCGGCTCAATTAACTTACAGCGCTACTTAATTACTCGTCCCTTGGCACGCGGCACCCAACTGCCAAACGGAATCAAACCGATTTGGCAATGTGACTGCTGGACTTTTCGACAAAAGAAATAGTGTAGTACATAAAAAAAAAAGGTCCCAGTCACACGTTCACGCTAATCAAGTCGAAAAACGATCGTTTCTAATTATAACAATTTCTGAATCGTTCATTAACGAATAAACTTAAGACGTTTAAAATTGCAGTTGATTATTATTATTTGAGTAACGTGAAAAATAAGTCTAACGACAGAGATTGTGGGTAATGTTAGAATTTTATGAATACAATTGTATGTTAATAAGAATTGTCTGAAGAATATTCATAATTCGATAATTATCGTCGATTCAATGAGAACCTTTTGCCAAAAAGTTGTAGTAATAGAGAAATATCGTACCCAGCGGCATCTCGCAAGAGACCCAAGAGAGTCAAGAGCTCGCAAAGAGGAAACTGTCGAGTTCCTAATTTACAGAGAACCGGCACATTCTCCGAAGGCCCTTTCGCCAGAGACTCGAGCGAGAGTCGGAACTTTGCCGGCGATTAAAACGCTTTAGTAATTAACTGGGTCTCCTCACCTTTCGCGGTAACTGTTACCAAGCCACCAGTGAGTCTCCCTACCACTATCCTTCTCTTTCCTCTTACCGCGTTCCTCACCAGTTACTACTATAGTATCATCTTTCTCTCTCTCTCTCTCTATCTCTTTCTCTCTCTCTCTCGTAAAGGTCTCGTTGACGATGCTCTTCGTTTGGCGTTCTCAGTTCTCAGGCGCATATTTAGGGATCGCTGGTTACAGGTTGCTAGGGCAACCACTCTACGGAGGAACCCTCTTCGTCGTTGCCAGGGCAACCTTCTCTGGTCCTCCTTCCTTCGTCTTGCCGCGCGCGCGATTCCTACTACCACCCAACGGAGATTCAATTCCTGAATCGAGTCCCACTGACAACTCTGACACTGTTTGGGGGGAGGGGGGGACCAGACTCATCAGCGACAACTGCGAGTTTAGCGCCCTACGAATTGAGAACCTTCCGACTGCTTCTTTCACCCGAATACGTGCACCGAATTCCTTTAACTCTGTTTACGATGCTAACTTGCGGTAATAAATAAAAGGAAACGTAAATGTCAGAAATGTACCCCTAACCTCAAAATTGGTAGAGATTAACGCATCGTCGAATCAAATGATTCTCCAAGACACGATTTTCATTGGGAAAAATTTATTCGTAAATATAATATTCATTTTTTTGATATCGCGATGTAGTATTTTAATTGTGTGTGAAAAATGTTATGTGTAATGTTGTAGCGCCATTTTGGAATGAGGTAACGGTTGGAATGAATATGTAACGTTTCTTATGATAATCGCAGGCTGTTTGATTTCAGGGGCGATAAGGATCTTATTCGAGTTATTACGTGGAGAAGTGTGGTTAATATTAGTGAGAGAAGATTTATGCTGGTGAGAAGGGTGAGCTGATGCGGATATAGAGTAGAAAAGTTACAAGTAACTAACTTACTTTTGTGGATTTCGGATTAGAAATGGAAAATTGCACTGGAGATTGTTGAAACGTTATTGTTAACCTTCCGATTTCCTTCGAGTGACTTATTCGGATAATTCGAGGATAAACCGCCGGTGTTTCGCTCCGCGAGGAGTACATGTGTCTTCATTAACAGGTTTCACGGGGTATCCGAGGAAGACTCTACTTACTTACTATTTTCTTCTTGGTAAAAAGGATTTCTAGAAAAGTGTACATGGCTAGTGGAACAAACGAAACTGAAATAAACGACGGTGAAGATGAAACTACGCTAAACGACAGGTTGATTTTCGCAAATCTCTCCTTCGTGCTTGTAAAATTATATATATAACGTGCTTCGATAAATTGAAAATAATTATGGAAGAAAACATTCGCGAATTATTCTTGCAAAATATAATATATTAGGGAAATACAAAGATATTTTTGTTATAATAGAAAATTGTTTCGTGAATCAGGAATAATTTAACAAGCAACTTAAGTAAGTCATTGTTGAAATTTTAGCTGGGAGAAATAATGTGTCGATCGATATTTGTGTGTTTTTAAATAAGGAAGTGATCGAAGGTTTCTTAAGAACAGTGAGATTTCGGTAAACGAAAAGAAATTTGAAGAACAGAGTGCGCGGCACTTTATGAAAAATTGATCGAGCACGATATCTCATGTTTAGGTGGCCCCGCTGAAGAAAGCAGGACACGCGCGGCTCATAGATCAAACGGTCCGGACCCACCGTGCTTTAATATAAAACTTAAATAACGATACAGCGGCCGCCATGACGAAAATGGGAAATAATCTTATGAATAAGTTCTTCCCTTGGGGCCGTAGTTCGGTGCCAAGAGCTTGCTAAATTTTCCAAGAGGATTCTTGTCCACTTAGCGACTCAGAGATCTCTACTCTTTAGTTCTCTTATGGCCATCGAGAGACTTCCTCGTTTTAAGCAAGAGAATGACATTAAGTAGCACTTTATAATCGATAACCAGTTATTAGAATATCGGCAAAATCTTATTAACATGATCTACGTCATTAGTGAGTCAGTATAGTGCTCTAATTTATTGCCATAGAAACTAAAAAACATAACTATTTGACGCGATGCTTTGATTCAACTTTTTTTTTTTCTATTCTATGAAAATTGGTTATTAAGCAAGCTATCAAATTCTGTTGCGTTAAATACTACTTTTAATATAATATATGCTTTAAAAAAGACTTAATTGAACCGAGTACTTTTTATCAAGTATCTAAATATACAATATCCAATTAGAAATATGTACTCAGGATGTGGGTATTGTGCATAAGGAACGATTAACTATCACTATACGCTAACGCAATATCGATACATACAATTACACCTCATTGTTTATCTTACTTGCACCGACAGCCTTGGCAAACTAAATTATTGTCGGACAAATTGGTGCTGCTGATAACCTGGACATTGATCTATGCGTATCTTCCGATGTTGACCAGTTCCATGCAGAGCATATCTCACCAACCACCAAACTGATTTAACATTAGCGTAACACTGAACATTAGACTCTAATTCGCGTAATAAGAAATTGAAAATAAGAAGGATAAATAACGGAAAGCTAAATGGTATCATAGATAAAATAGTAGAAGAAACAATAATCAACTATAAATTTATTTTGAAGAAAACAATAATCCTCTGTTCAGAATAATATTTCACTCGCGTATTATGCTTTAGAAGAAGACCGAAGGATGAAGAAAATGAAAGTTGAAAAAGTTGAAAAAGTTGAAAAAGTTGAAAAAGTTCATCGATTTAAAAGAGGCGGAAGCAATTCTTGTTTCCCTCCAGGTTTCAATTATTTCCAAACACGAGGTTAAACGAAGCACGCTCACCAAGCGAGCTCGGGGTTAAAAGCTTCCTAATGACAAGCGCACTATCAAGAAATTGTCCTTATCGTTTGCAAGAGTCCGCGCGCGGTTTTCTGGTTGGTAGATAGCGTGGTCGGAGCGCTAAATAACTTGAGCTAACAAGGTGCTGCCGCCACTGTAAAAAGATTACGTAAGCGGTAATGGCCGCCAGCTTCTCTTAAATTCGAGAACGAAGTGTTCCAGCCGAGTGCACGTCTCTGTGCTGGGGAATCGAGGGACGAGGAGGGCACGCGAAACGCGTCTGTGAGAAACGCAGTCGACGAGTAGAGCACCAGCGAAAAGGTAGTAAGAAGAGGTGGGGTAAAGTTGGTGGGTGGATGATGGTAGTGGCCAAGAAGAGGCCTGGCCCTCGAAGTCGAAAACTCGTGGAGTGGGGGTTAATTTTAATTTCCTAATTTTTCCCACCCCAAGGCGCGGCTAATTTCCTCCCCAGAAGAGAATAGATGTAATTACTTAACGCCTCCGAGCTCAGGGCTCCTCTTATTAAAAGAGGATCGCGCCCTCAGGGAACTGGAGGGGTGGCAGCAGCGCAGTTCTCGACTTGCCTCACGCCTCGAAAGGGGTGGAACTAGGCCGCCTGGTGGGGGAAGACGCGGACGCCCCTGATCTGCGATGCCGAGACACAGAGCAATCGTGAAGAAAAGGATATATATATATCCAAGAGTTTTTTGAATATCTTTTCGAATAACTTTTCTACTTGCAATGCATCGGCATTAGATCAACACATAGGAACAATGCATTACACACGGAAATTCAAATTGCCCATATATTCATTTTTCCTGTGACAGTCGAGGAGAAAGAGAATCAAGGAAGATAATAAGTAAGGGACACGGTTTTCTGGACCAAAATTCACTGTTACAGAGTTACAAGCATAATACGAGGTAGCTGGGAGATCGAATTAGGGGTTGGTGGTGGCCTTATTTGGCCGTGAGTGCTGGGAGTATGCGGTAGGGTGACAGAAGTGGGTTCGTCGGGGTGGGTTGCGGGAAGGGAGGAGCCATCTTGCGGCTGGTATCAGGGCAGCCACCAATTGATTCGCCCCACCTTACTATCCAACCCGTCAAGGAGTGGGGGTCGATTCAATTCGATGACAAAAAACAGTCTGTGGGCGGAGCTCTGGACTCTAATCCACATGGTGCTATTGGTAGTGAGCTTGGAGCTCCTGGAGCGCCAGGTGATCCTTTGACCAATGAGAGTAGCAGTGCCGTCACCCCGAACCGGTTTGACTCGGGTGGAGCAGAGGGGAGCCGTTTACTTTGCTCGCGAGCCAGATAGTGCTGTGCCGCTGCCTCGTGCCGTAGTGGGTCCTATACTAACAGGTCCTTGCCAACAAGGAATCCTTGGAATCTGTTTCGTCGCGTGGCGAGCCAACCACTAGCCTGTGATTTTGCATCTGCCAGTTGACCAGTGTGCTCGCGGTGACAATAATTACGCGACAGGAACCCCAAGTGCAGAACACGCAAGTTGAAAGTGTTGTGATTTTTGGTGTTCCTTGAACTCTCTGGTGGTTTCGCTCGTTTCAAAGATCGTTTTCGTGACTGTTTCTCGATCATTACGCCGTGAATTGTGTTGGACTATCGTGGAATCGGAAAATGAACATACCATTTTTGGACTTCCTATCGAGTGTCTCATGTAATTGAAATTTTGTTAGTGTCAAAGTGTAACAGAGTGCATCACACTAACAGCTTGTCTACGATTCCAGAATCTCAACTGTCACTTTTAATATCAATCTTACTTTATTACTGTGGCATTTATTTGTTTGACGTGCAGCATGAAATTGCTTTACTGATGAACCTCGCGACGAACTCGACGGGTTCGCAGTGTCACGTCGAATGTAGTCTGGCTTGACAGCAAATTCCAGAAGTGAAAAATGCCGTGATTGTTAGGACAGCAGACTTTCGATACATTTGTCAATTCCTGTGGCTTTTGATAGATAGGACAAAAGCAAGGATCCTTAAGAAACCCTTTTGATCCTGTCCGACGGGCGAGGTCGCAATCGCCAGACCACTTCACACTTTGCAGTGGCGATATACCACTCGATAGAAAAGAATACCAATCTCCTGTTACCGATTCGCTCGAAAGTCTATCGACCGAAGAACGAAAGTTATTCGTCTAGCCAAAAATGAGCATCGAAATCACCGATGAGGAGAAGCGACGGTCGTTCTACTGGAGCACATGAAGAAGAAATCATCCGAAGATTCAACTCAATTTCAACTAGTGACGCAAAAGGACTGTACAAGTTTGAATTTCAAAGTGAAATCTTTCAATGAAATCCTTGATACAAGGTCTGTCTTCTTCTACTTGGCCCGAGACAAGACCTCGTCTCTTGATTCAGTCGCTTCGATCATGTGCGCTTGAGATCGATACAAGTGGGAAGCTATAAACAAAGCGTTTAAATGCAGTGAAAGGACTATTTAGCAATCGAGTCCGCAGGAAAAATGGTCCTGGAGCCTGGGGGTGGTTTATCCTTTCCGCTGCCACCCGGCGGCAGTTCAGCGGGGTCCGCCGGCTCCCTTTTGACCCCTGCGAGACTCTTCCAGAGGGCGACACCTGTCTTTCCATTCCACCTGACAGGATGGCCACCTCATCATCCGGTTCTAGGACAGGTCCAGAGCCAAGTCCAACAGACTATGCAAGCTCAGCATCAAGCGGCTGCTGCTGCTGTCAGGTTCCTCAGTCACCATCATCCTCATCATCCGCATCCGGCGCTTGGAAGCCATCCTTTGGTCCCTTCCATCGCTACGCATCATCCTACCGCGCATCATTTGCATCATTCGACTGATCATGCCGACGAAGACGACGAGAAAAAAGGTAAGGATGAGTTGTTGATCTTGTGTTTTTTGGGTTCACGTGTCTGTACAAAGATTTCTATGAGAAACTGGTTGGAACTTTTGCGCTGACTTCAGGGATCAAATGTTCTAGAGTTTCCAAAAATAGAGGTTTTATTGGCAAAAAGTTTGTAGAATAGGTCAGAATATCGGTTTGTCAATTGGGAATCTTTATGTCATATGTGGATTGAGACCTTCATCCCACGTCACTTGAAAATAATACAATTGAAACATTGTAGACTTCGCAGCGATATGAATATCTATGGCTAGTGGTATTCTGATTTATTGTATTAGACACTCAGCGTGGGAGGATGTGATTAGATTGACTTATTTCTAGCTGCGAGTAGCTCTGACATCCCCGTCGGGCGCGGATTCAGAGCAAGCAAGAACTACTGGCTTGCTTTGTTCACCTATTTGAATTCAGATTCTGCGAATAATGTAGAAGTAAAAGCTCCGTTGTGTGGCAAGTTTGAATTGTCCTCGAGACACAATAAAAGTTGCGTAAAACATGCGTCAAATACTTTTTTCACGATGCGGTAGTACACAAACAACCAGATACAAATTTTAATTGTGTACAAGATTATGCTCCATGTTCTTAAATTGTAGTTAGAAAACAAGCTATCACGGATTACTATAATGATAATATTGAAATCATTATTTTATCGAAGGACTCTTCTAACTCTCTATACAAACTATTAACTAGAAATCAAATTTTAAATAATCTATAGAACACTTTTTATTTTATTAATAATATTATACTTCTAAATCTAAATATATGTTGTTTTTGTGGATGGGAGAGTTGAATAAATAATTCACCTGATTGAGTGAAAAACTAATCAGTTACCCTGAAGAGGATTCCAAATCCCGGAATCGAAACGTTGGCCACTTATTTTTCATCTTTAAGTTCATGGATGGTGCAAAGGCATTAATAAACAATTATTTATTATACTTCTAAGTTTATTCTTCTTTACAACAGCGCTTTAAATTCTCATCCATCAAAATCTAAGAAACTTACCTACCTTAATTCAAGCTTATATACAATAATTTCTTTGTATTTTAAATAATCTGCCCACGATAAGTTGTAAATAAATTCGCAATACGAAACGTCGATTTAAGAGGTTTCAACCTTTTAGGTACGACTGAATTCTGCGTGTGACTATTTCTCTGGACGGCAGAGTCTGATACTGTCGTATTAAAAACAAAGACTGTATATTCTGTCTGTCTATTGTTAATACTGTTGTAAATCGATGTAAAGACAAAAGATGTTCAGAGAGATGACATACGCGAAAGCCACTATAGTGGCGTTTCGTGTTTAGAAGATTATGTCTTTAAGGATATAATTGTTACCGATTACGGTGTATACAGTTATCGACATTGCAGCTTCTCGATCGAGAGTATTTTCCCGATGCTTTCGGAAATGGTTCTTTGGGAGTGCTATAACACGGTCAATCATAA